>JAWWEN010000009.1:6082383-6106448 GCA_035582955.1 Sycophila texana
TGTGCTTTCAAAATTTTTTTTTTTATTTTTAATACCCCAGTTGTTTGTCTATTTCCGTAGAATCGCACATATATATTAAAATTATTTAGTATAAATCTACCGAGCAGTCGAAGCGCTACTATGTTTTGGAAATTCAGTTGTTTCGAGGGCACTAGTCTTTAACCCAGAATGCAATATTTTTTTACTTTTATTAACAAAAAAATGTTAGGGAGGAGAAAAGTGTTATTAATTAAACATTTGAATATAAAATATTTTCTGTTAAATTCATATACTACGTTGGTTCCGATGTTAAAAGCCTGACGACGCTATATTTTAAGGAAAGTGTCCAGTGAAGTGTGATACTATGTCTTGTTCAGTTTTATGCGACTGTAAAATATTTTATTCCAGTTTTGCTTATCCGAAATGGATATAACGAGCGAATCGCTTAATGGCGTATCAGAGCACGAGTGACACCTGTCGATGATACTTTCAGTTCCTTTAACATTTTTAAGTATTTTATATCGAAATGAATTATCTCTATTTTAAAGCTATAAGTAAACTGAAATCTTTACTTTTATTTTTAAATACTGTACTTTATTTTTATATTTTTTTACATATATATATTTTTATATTTTTTATATTTTTTATATATATATTTTTTCACGAGTTACGTAACGACAAATGAAAAAAAGAATAATGAATTTGAAAAAAGACTTTTTAAATGTAATTCATTTTCTTTTTTTTAAATGTATGCTCTCTCTGAAAAGCCATAATTTATATTACATATATGTGTACGAATACACTTAAGATCCGTCAAAGCTGGTCGACGTGACGTGAATTTCAGGTTTCAAAAAAAAAAAAAAAAAAAAAAAAAAAATCGTTATGTAAGGCATGACTTTAAAAAATGATTTTTGAAATATAATTAGTCTTTATTTTTCTAAAGTAATATTTTATTTATATTAATACACTTTAAACTCCATCAAAGTAATTCTACGTTACGTAAGATTCACATTTCAAAATACAAATACATAACAATAGATAAATTTAAGAAACTATTTTGGAAGAGAATGGATTTTTTATTTTTTAAAATTTATTCTTTGTTTCGAAAAACGATAATTCACTATTTTCAATAATACATTCAATCTCCATCAGAATTATTCTTCAAGACTTGAGCTTCGCCTAGTTATATATTTTATTTTATATTTCAGGGCTGTAACGTACAATTTGCTTTGAAACACTTAGAGATAAATTACTTCAGATAATAAAAGTACCCTAATATACTACAATATTACTTCGCCGCGATTCAACAGATATTTAAATTAGACAAATTCGCGGAAATAAAAGATGTAAAAAAAATTTCTTTATAAAAAAATGCAATAATTCATTTTAATTTCCACACAAACTGACATTATTGGAAAAATGACAATAGATTCTTGTTAAATTTGCTATAGTTTCTTTCAAAATTTACTGGAAATCTAAGAAATTGCAGCATTAGTAAATTTTCAATAAACTATAAAGATTTTTGTTCATTTATAAATTGTCTACTTAAATTTAGTTTGTGTCAAGTTTTTAAAATAAAAACATTAATTATTTAAATAATTTAAGTTTAAAAAAAAAACTCATTATTTCAAAACATTGCTATTTTTGCAATAAATAATTGTCACTTGCAATTGACAATTTTCAGTAAACCTTTCCTCTCCGCGCGGAGACTCATGAACTTTAAACTGCGATGAAATCAGTATTTTTCGCCATTCACTAACGATGTCGCCGTAATTTGGCGTAAAATTTATTACCAGCGGGGACATCCATATTCAGCGATGTCCGCGTAAACGTGAACGGGCGCGGCGTCCTAGACCTCAAATTTATTATCGGATTACTATAACACATTGCGAAATGAAGATCAAGAGCGGACACGTGATCGGTGTTCTCGAGCTCCACGTGGACACTTTACCTCCTCGTCTTATTAATAAATTGACGAGCGACGCGGCACGTGCAAAAATACGGCGGCGGGGGAAAATTGCGCTTTTCAAGTATGCGACGCCGATTCATATATATATATATATATTTTTTTTCATTTCGCTCGAGTGGATCTCGCTCGCCGAGGGGAGATTAATTATTTTTTCATTGATTTTAACTGCTCGTAAAGTCGGCTTTCGCGATGAATTCGAGCCGGAACGTCGAGATGTTGGCGGATATTCAGAAATTGAAATAGTCGCGACTGTCCGGTGAGCGATGGAGGTTTCGATATTGATCGGCTGTGAGGTGTTCCTTTTTATTTGTATTTAATTGTTTTCTCTCTTTTAATAAGGAACTTGATTAAACGTTGCACGTCACCGAAATAAAATAATCATGAAATTTCATTTGGTGAAATTGACTTAGAACTGTTCATTTAGTGTACGACTTGCGAGAAATGCTAGTGGTGACGCGACCTTGACCGTCAGTCAGATATGTCGAGTTTATGCTCCTAAGGGAATTACCGCAGTAAGGCGTTTTCTAGTAAAATTATTACTTTGTGTAAGGTAACGTGATCTTCATTTGATATATAAAAAGTAACCGTATTTATTTTAATATATCGCTGACAGCTTACGCCTAATTAGACGAATATGTATACGTAAAAAATAAAAATTACACGTGTATAAATTATATATTTTTTTTTTTATAAAAACAAAATCTTACACTATCTATAATGAAACCAAAAGAATTTGCTTAGTTATTGACAAAAAATACGTTGATTTAAGTATATATTTAAAATGCAAATAAAGTTGTTGAAAATTATATGGACTAAAGTTGGAAAAAAAATATTAAGTCGTAACTGGTATAATATCGATTTCCATCATTTCAATTTCCCTACGGGTTGTAGATTCAAATTTCACTTGTAGCAAACTCTTGCCAAGCATCCTGCTGATACTCGGCCTCTCACCTAATTACCATAATTTTATTTGCAACACTTCTAACGGTGAATTTCGTCTTGTCCCGCCACAGTTTCGGAACTAAGCACGCACGTGCTTTAACTTGAATTTGATTATTATAATGATCATTCGGTGTTACTTAGAAATTCGGAAGTTCAAGGCTTACATTGCATAACACGTTCGATAAATTCATGCAAACAAAAATCAATATCACGTACTTCGAGGTGACCTTACTTTATGAGTCACGAATTTTCGTGAAACTTTAGTGAATGTTCTTTTTTAATGCCAAAGATAATAATAAGGAGAAAAAAGATTCTTTCTAACAAAGTAAAAGAGACTTCTTAGATCAGCAGGTCTCTAAATAAAGATTTATTTTGATTATAGTGATAAAAATTCTAAATTTTCTTTTTTTGAAAACTATAAGTATTTATTTTATATGAAATAAAGAATATTCAATGGTCTTCTTTTTGATTCATAACACTTTAAAAAAGTTTGTGAATTAAAAAATTTTGAAAATATTGAACTTTGGCTATTGTTCTACTTTAAATCGAATTAAATTACCGTGGCAATGCCTGATTGGTGCTATGTAAAGATGTTGCTAAATCGCTAACATAACTATTGAATTTTGTTAGTGTTGAAAATGTAGGAATTAAGGGTGAGTCCGAGTCAAGGGGAATAATGAGAAACAACTTTGTCATAACTATATTATATTATATTGTCATAACTAATTTAATATCATAGATTTAATATAATATAAACTGAACTTAAGCCCTTTTACAATATAATAAATTAACATTATTTTTAACAGGTACACTAAAAGAAAATTAGTAATTTTAAGTAAATATTTACTCCAATAGTATACTTGTTAAATATTTCTTTGAATCAACCAAATATTTCTTTAAAACTAAATGAATTTATTTGTTTCTAAATAAATTTAGCAGTTTCAAAAAAATAATTACTCGATACAAAGAAATATTTAACAAGTACTATTTAAGTAAATATTTACTTAAAATTACCAAATTTTTCTCTCAGTGTAGTTATAAAATATCTCTAATAATTGTATTTAAATAAATGTTAATCATTTGAAAATAATTTAATCTTGTAAGTAAGGCCACATTTCAACAATGAACTTTATGCAAGAAAATTAGAAATCTTAAATTTCTAACAAACTTTATAAAATCCCACTAAACTTCTTCCACGCCAGAGCGAACTTTAAGTAGTCCAACGGAACTAAATTCTCCCACCTAAAATCCAACCTACATCTCAGCCGCGCGAACCTTCAGTTTACATCAGCGATCATCACCATCGAGATAGCCCACTTTATAGTCGAACAAAAAAAAAAAAAAAAAAAAAAAAAAAATTAGGGGAGGGTTTACTCGCGGGGCTCTCCCTCCTCGCTCTTTCGCGGCTCATTAACTTCTCCGCGGGCCTTGTCTTTTTTTTTCGCAAAGCAGCGAAACGCGCAATTAACCGTACTTAATTCGATGCACTCCGCGCGCACCTCCGCCCGTTGTGTTCGCGTGGCGGCCGACGTCCCCCCGCTGGATTTTAATTACGCCGAAGCGCGGGAACATCTCCGCCTCTGGGTAAACAAGGCGAGCAGCTCGGCGCGCCGGGAGGAAGTGAGAGAAAAAAAAATATGTATATAAAGGAGTCGCGTGCAGCGGCTAATTGATACGAGCGACTTCCGCCCTTTAATTCTTCCATTTTTTCTTTTTGTTCGCTCGACTCTCCATTAAGTCACACTTTTTCCTGGCCTGCAGGTGCAGGATGCGCACGCAGCTGGGAGATTTAATTTTAGATTTAACGCTCGTTTGTTTATTGTTCTCGGATAAGTGTTATACTGGGCCGGTTGATGAAGATTTAGGAGCCGTTTGAGTTAAAGGTCGTCGCAGTTGGCAGAAGCGCGCGGCGATTTAGGCGATGGATAAAAAGGAATTATACGAGCGAGCTTGCGAAAAGTACGCGACGAGTTATTCCGGGAGGAGCGAGTGACTGGGACGATCGGTTGTGAGTCTGTTGTTGACTGCTGTTCGGGCGTTTAAGGAGGAATCAATTTTACTTTGATGAAACTTTTCAATTAAAATAGAAGCCCTCGTTCGAGTCGTTTGCATGTGCTTGCACTCGATTCGTTTTAAAAGATAGGAATCGAAATCGCATTAAGGCTGATGTAAGATGTTGTTTGAGAAAATAGTGAACAGGAAAACAATCGTTATAGTTACAAAACGTGCCTGGTATATCTTTGAAAGAATCAATAATCAATTTAGATTTTTACAATGTTTTTGTTCCTATGTCGGTTAAATTCGATCTACTATGTGCACTGTAACATTTGTTAAAAAAAAAAAAAAAAAAACAAGCGGAGAAAAAAGCTCTATACTGAATATCACAGTACATAGTCAATTTTTATGTTTTTACTGATTTATTTTATTGGGAAAAAAGCAATAGTTTTTTTTTTACAAACAAAATTTATGACACAGTTTTATAATTAATTAACAGTACGCTTATATTTATTAAATTTTTCATTTAGCTTTAATTTATTTGTATTCCGCATTTTTTTAAGTACACTTTCAAAGTTATTAAGCCTGGTTATTCTGTACGAAACTATATTCGAGTGTTTATATAAGTAGGTATTTAATATAAAAAGCACAAAATTAATTTGAAGCACATTGACCCCGACCATGAGTCCCGACCTCTACCCTACTGTTCCTGCATGTTAATAAAAAGAACATTAAAAATTTTAACCTCGCTTTGACGTAGTTCTAATGAAAGTTAGGATATAAAATGTAGTTATCACTTCAATTAGTCATTTTTTTAATTTGCATTTCCACGGAGATCTGAAGTAATGTAACTTTTGTCATGGAATATAGGGAGTAATGTGCATACGGTTTTTTGAATATTTGAATTCAAAAAGTGCGCGTGATTGATCGTGACAAATAAATATTTTTACTGGTAAAGTTTGATACGCTTAACTTTGCGTTTAGGAAAGCGAAGTTTAAAGCTGCACGAAAAGTTTTGCAGAAAAATGAATGCAGGTGGTGTATAGATGCATTGAACGTAATCACAGAAATATTGGTCAAACTTTTGTGCTTCAATTTTCGCGTGAAATTTTATTTCTATATTTGACTTTCCGACGGATGGACGGATTAATGGAATATTTCAAACAATTCGGAAAATTTCGTACGATTAAAACTTTTGAGTGCACGTGTACGGCGAGTATTAGTGGTACTGTACGATAATTGCACATACAGAATTTTTGAGAGACTCGTGATCCTATATAGTGCAATAATAAATATACGACAAATGTAGCTCTGCTGGAAATCCTCCATTTGATTATCATCAAAGTGCGGAAAATAACGGAAAATTATTCCATCTGTCAGAGGATATTTAACGATTTCTGTAGCACGGAAATATATAGTATATTGATTTTATTTTTAACATTATTAAGTTTTAATCCGTACATCTCTTTTATATGTCACATTGAGAGATTTAATATGTAGTTAATAATATTTATACCAAGTTTTTGTCAAAAGTACCGGATTAAAAAAATATTGAAAGAAAAGTTTTACAATAAATCTACAAAAAGGGCACGAGGACAAAGTTTAGCTTTCTTACACAAAAATAAAAAGCTATATATTTTGAGCTCCACGGTATATAATGTATGTATATTTGTATTCGATATTTAAACTAATGTGCAAGATTTTGAAGTCTTTGTTGAGCACGTTTATTGAATATAGCAGATTGTAACAAGAAAAAACTAAAAACTTAAATATTTCAGAATCATAAACAGTGGAGTTATGCCCTTTTGCCGAGAAAACACAGAATTGTAACTGGTAAATTTATTAACTTTTGCTGGTCAGAATTTACAAATTTTACTATAAATCTAGTATCTTTTTAGTTTATATACGAATAGATTAATTATAAAACAAACATAAAATTTGAAATTTTCTATATAACTATTCTATAAAATTTATATTAAATAATTTTATCAAAAAACTGAGCACGCAAAAATAGCTCGACGGATACTTATACGAACGATTCAATAATCGTCATATTTAACGGCTCGTCAGCAAGGATTAACAATCTGTTCAAATCAACAGGTATAATATGCGTGTGCTGGGTAGCAGGTACGCTGGTTGGCTTCCTGCCGCTGCTGGGCTGGAACGCTGGCCACAAGTCGGACGAGAAGTGCATCTTCACGGAAGTGATGGACTACGACTACCTTGTCTTCCTCTACTTCGCGACCATCATCTTCCCGGCCCTCCTCATTGCCGCCTTCTACGCACACATTTACAGCGTCGTCGTCAAGCAGGTTTGTCCGTCCTTTTCCACGAGGTCTTCCGCTCTATTTCGAGGCGCGATTTCCTCCACGTGGTGCGACCACTTCCCGCGATGCGCCGTCTTTTACGACTCGCTCCTTTTTTTTCTCTTGTTTGTCGAGTCGAGGGCGACGTATTTGTTTAGGCGCGCGCTTTTGCGATGGGCGATTAGGAGGATTTCGCGTTGTGGACCGAGGGAAGTTCCTCGTTAAATTTATACGACGAAGTTCGCCGTAAAAATTACGCGGAATTACTTGAAACTTAATTGAGGGGTGCTGGAAATTTTTACTGGGAAATTATATTGCGATTTTTATCGGGATCTCTTGGACGGTTGGCCGTTGACCTGATTTCGAGGGAGCTTTATCTGCGCGTTTAATGCTGCGTTTTATACGAAATTCAATCGTCTTTTTTCACATTATTTTTATGGTAAACTTTGGCGTAAATTTTACGTGAAAATTATGATTTTCAAGAAAAAAATCGGAATAAAAGCGAAGGTTACATTTTGCTGGCGCTTTGTAGGTATTCGCGCGTTCGAATCGTTTAAAAGAGTTTGGAAAAAAAACGATGATTTACGTTTTCAAGAAGGAGTTAAATTTCTTTTTCTGACGACAGTGGATCGTTAAATATTTAAATATAAATTTATTTACTTCATTTATGGCGACGTAAATTTTGACTCGACTTTTGCGTTGAATCTCCAAGAACATAGGAAAAATAATAGTGAGAGCAACAAATTGCCTGGATTCGTTGGATATGACTATTTGTTGAAAATTATTTAAAAAATGGAAGTATGCAATTTTTCGTTTTTCATTTGAAGGAATCTAAAATTGATTTCGTAATAGAATTTATTCAATATTTATGCAAATTGAATTTAATTTTTATAATAAAGGTTCACGCCATTAGCGTCGTAGTCTTTCTCATTAATCATTAAAAACGTGAAACTTTCTATAGACTATTATGCGCAGACGAAGTCATTGTTCCGTCTATTCGAGCACATCAATTATCCAACTTTCTAGTACTTCGCGAGTTAATTTTTTTATCGACATACTATTGAAACAACTGCAAATATTATTATAATTGACCTTACAATATGCCTTTTAATTGAGTCTGTTCGCCTACTGCAGTGGTGCTCAATTTTATCAAATTGAGATTCATTCCATGTTCTGCTGCGATTTCTACTTATTATGAATAAATATATTATATAATATAATATATCTATTTATTACGAATAAATAAACAGTGCATAAAATATAAAATAATGTAAATTATAAAGAAGAAATTTTTGTCTGTAATTAGTAAAATCCGACGTCCACTTTTTTTTCTACCGTGAGTTTTTTACTTTAGCGCCACTTAACCGGATATGTCCGTGCGCCAATCAAATCGCGTTTAAAAATGCTTTACAACATCCTGCCATCATTTTTTAAAGAAAGGATTCGATAAATATTCTATATATCATATAATTGCACCAACTGAGGTACCAGCTAATTATAAAGGTACCGGAAGTTTCCTTATGAAAACTCATTGCATACGCTGAAAAAAAGTTTGGTAATTTTAAGTACATATTTACTTCATAGTACTTGTTAAATATTTCCTTGAATCAACTAAATATTTCTTTAAAACTAAATCAATTTATTTGTTTCTAAATAAATTCAGTAGTTTCAAAAAAATAGTTACTTGACTCAAAGAAATATTTAACAAGTACTATTGAAGTAAATATTTACTTAAAATTAACAAATATTTCTCTCAGTGTACGTTATCTATAATTCGTAACTTCTTCTAGTATATTAAAATAAATGTTAAAATAAAATTCTTGACAATTAGCGTAAGGTACGTAAAAAATCTTAGAACTTATTATTTACGCCATTTAGATTGTCAACATTTCAACCACAAAGAAAACACATAATATGAAATCAACAAAACAACTCAAAATAAGTCGAAAAATCGTCGAGCTATATGAAGTCGATTTTCAATTTTTTAAACGTCATCGCAAGACAATAATTCCGCGTCCAACGGTGTTGACATTAATTCCCAGTAAACTGAGTACATACAGAGCCAATAAAAAGCAGCGTCTCTAAAAAAGCAATTAACCGTGCAAAAGAAAAAGCAAGCTCGCACAAGAACAGCCACACTCGTACGTAGAAAGAGAAAAAAGAAAAGAAAAAAGAAAAAAGTTAGCGACCCACTTTCCACCGAATTGCGCTCAAAGAGACAACTAACGACCGTCCGGTATTTCCTTTACGCAGCTGCAGCAGATAGTGACGATGAATCCGGGCAAGCGCAAGGGCAACGTGCAGACGCACGGGACGATGCTGCGGCTGCTGGGGGCGCAGCAGAAGCGCGAGGTCAAGGCCACGCAGAACCTGTCGCGCATCGTCGCCTTCTTCATCATCTGCTGGTTCCCCCTGTACACCATCAACTGCGTCATGGCCTTCTGCCCGCAGTGCGAGGTCAGCGGCCTCCTCCTCAACTTCTGCATCATCCTGTCGCACCTGAACTCGGCGGGCAACCCTTTGCTGTACGCCTACCACCTGAAGGACTTCCGGGCGGCCCTGAAGAGCTACATTCACCGGATGCTGTTTCCTGGCCGGCCGGACGGGAAGGACGCGCTGGGAGGGCCTACGGGGCTCGTCAGCGTCATTCAGGAGCCTAGAGGTTTGTTGTGTGCCTTGTTTCGTGGGGGATGCTTTTTTTTTTTTAGTGTAATTATTGGTGGAATGCGCATGGGATGAATCGTCGTGCATTCGGAGTCAGTGATTCGAGAGTGTTTGTTTGGCGTTGCGCCTCGTTTGATAACAACTTCTCACGCTCCAATAAACGTGATTATCAATTCGCTGCAATGGGGAACGGCATTCGTTTATGGATACGGATGGTATTTATAGAATTTTTTTCTTTCATTATCTTTGCTTTCGCCGATTGTGAGCAAAGTAGGTCATGGGGAGATTAAAAAGTATAGTTTGATAAACGAATGCAGTAATTTATTAGTAAATAATTTTTAAATTAAAAGTACTCGACAAATATTTTATCTATATTGCCGAAAAAGAATCATAATCAGAGGTATGCACGGTTCTATTGCAATTTAATCACTGTTTTTAAACGCAGTAACAGTATTTGAATGAAATTAATTACAAGGATTGAATAAAAACAGTATAACATTAACGCATTAAATTTTTGGTTTTTGATGACAGAAAATATTTTTAATGACTGACGTATACTGAAAAAAAAATATCATTTATTTAATTAACTGTATTATTCTTGCTTTTAACTTGATAGAAAACTTTTCTTCGTCTATAATTATAATTCGTAGTCACATGACATATTTTTTAAATGATGTTGAGAAGCGCAGTTTCGGCCTTGATTTTTATAGGCAGTAATATAAAAATGATAAAAGGGCAAAATGAAGAAAAAAAAAATGTTAAAATTTATACAATGCAATTTGAAAAAACCACATTAAAAAATCGTATACGTTATATTTTTTAATTTCAGCATTATTCTTAAAATGTTTGCCTTATAACACTGTCAAAAATTTTAATAATCGCATTTTCCTGCACTTACAGAAATGTTCCCTTAACAATTACTGTCTAGGAAAATAGTTACAAACTAACATTCTGAAAAAAAATTACTACATTTTATAGTTAAAATAACTGTATGTATAATACTAACTATTTGACAAATTTTACTATAAAGTAATTTTTTTAGAACAACAGTCTGTGACGCCTTTCCCTATCAATCCAGTAATTTTTACTAGATACACAGATAAAAAGAATGATTCAAGAGAAAATCGTCATGTATTTGACAGTCAATTTGCTCACGTCGTTCGTTACAAGTCAATATTTCTTAACAGTAAAGAAATATGTATTAACAGTTAATAAACTATTTCTTCTAATTCCACGCTCACTTACAGCAAATAATCCATTTCTTAACTGTTAATTCCTAATCATTTGGTGGGATTTAAAGACGTCGTATTCATTAACTATTAAGTCAGCGACTTTTTCATGAAGAATCCTTTTTATCTGGGTATTTTTCTCATTAACTATTAAGTCAGCGACTTTTTCACAAAGAGCCCTTTTTATCTGGGTATTTTTCTCAGTGTATAGGAAAAAACATCTTTTGAAACCTTTATACCGCTACTAATTAATAATCAATAAACCATCAAAAGCAGCCCTATAAAATCCCTAAATCACGTCCGTATTTGCCGCAGGATCTCTGATGAGTTCCCAGCGCGGGACGTCGGGACGGGCGCACATAGCCGGCTCGCAGCAGCAGTTACTGACGCAGAGCGGCGTCAGACCCGCCAGCCTCATGAGGCAGCTGCAGGAGTCGCGGATGAGGGAGATGCAGGCGTCAGCGCCCACCGCCAGCTCCCCCGTCAAGTGAGTGTGACAAGCCGCGAGTGACGAGGCGAAAGCCGCGCGGCGGCCAGGACCATCGTTAATAGCACGCTGACCCTTCGATCGCTCACGCATGGGATTTCATTCGCACGCGATTGGGTGTTTTCATCGGACTCCTTTTTTGCACGGAGCCTGCCGCTCGAGCTAATTCTCTGTGTGTTTTGTGAATAATTGGTGTTGCTTTTACTATGGACGAGTGTTTGCTCGCTCGCGAGTAGAAACGGAATGTTATTGTTCGATTCGTGTGTGTGTGTGTGTGTGTGTGTGTGTGTGTGTGTGTGTGTGTGTGTGTGTGTGTGTGTGTGTGTGTGTGCGCGCGCGCGCGCGCGCGCGTGTGTTTAAAACTCAATTAATCACTGTCTGCGGACGCTATTCAAAGTTCCAAACGCATTTTATTTGTATTATTTTTTATCCGAGGCGTTTTGTGTTTTTAGAGTGGTTCAATCGCGTACTAAATTGTGTGCGCTAACTGGCAGAGACAGAAAGATTGCGATAAAGAAAGTCAACGCGAACATCATCTAAATACAAATAATAAAACTATAATTAATTATTCGCAGGCAAAAATCAAACTTCGTAAGTAAGAAGAGATGTAGAGAACAAAGCATTCAAATTTCGGGGCTTGATTTTGTGCTGTATACTAATTCTAAGTGAACTAAAATTAAAAGCAAGAAAAAATCTTAAAGATACGAACGCCGCGCGTGTTCGATAATGAGTAAACGTTTCTTGGAAGCGCTAATCTTACAAAAATTAATTATTTCAAAAGTGCTTATATATAGATAATTTATTATATAGTGGGGTCCAGTATACGTTTTACTGACGAGTCCAGTAGCCCGACCTCGAACCAAACGCGCTTGTATTTTAATTACAAAAAATACCTCCGAAACTGTTCGTTATTTACTTAAGTAACTTTAAATTGTATAGAGATTCATGAAATACACGAGAACTTCTTTGATTAAAAAAGTCTAGTTCGGACAAAAAATACATCAATTAATCTATAATTAATTATTTAATAATAAATTGATGTTAATTAATTTATTCATTAATTAATCATTGCATGTTTGTTTTATAGTGTTTTTATAGTCATCCCTAAATCTGGAAATGTAAAATTCACTTGGAAAATGAGAATAGTAAAATTTTCAGATTTACAGGGCAAACAATAATTGTTCTTAGTAAATTAACTAATTAAAATATGCAACATTTATAAGAATTATACCTCAACGCATGCTACAGTACAAATGTTCGAAATTGCACGATAAAACTAGTCTCAATAATCTCAACACCTTTTTTTGATTGTTAGTTATCCAATAAACAATTAAGCATTTCCAATTTACTTGCCGTGCAAAGCAATGCGGAGCACTCGCGCAACCTTAAATCCCCCCCCCCCAAAAAAAAAAGTTAATAAATCTGAAAAAGCGACCCTTCGGCCGTGAAATTAAGAAAAATATTACACGATCCGCGCGCATCGCAGTAGATAACGTCCGAACTGGGTCAGACACGAGCCGAACTTTTTGCATGAATTAGTACCCCAGCACGAGCAAGCATCGCTGCCTCCCGGCCAATCATCTGCATGCGGCGTGTGTTTAAAACCGCCTTCCTCGAGTAGACGAGCAAAAGACCCCCTCCTGCAAGAAAACAAGCCTCAACCGAGCTTCCCGGTCCGGCAGGTCCGAGCCGATCGCCACCAGCAAGAGGCCCTCGGCGTCGTCGCCGGTGTCCATCCTCGGCTGCCGTAGCCGCCGGGACGCCGCGAGCAGCAGCAGCAGCAGCAGCAGCAGCAGCAGCGGCGGCGGCGGCAGCGAATCGGCGACCAGCCATGCGGAGTACGCGCCGACGACCCTCGACACCTCCACGTCGACGACGACCGCCGCGGTGGCGGCAGCCCCAAGCCTCGAGCTGAGGACGTACGACTTCGAGAGTTCGCTGAGGTTCGCCGACTGCGACGACGACGACGACGCGGAGGACGAAGCGCGGCCGGCCTCCCAGCCCGAGTCGATGCTCGTCATCGAGGCCGATGTCAACCACACCGCCTCCTCCACCGAGAGGCTCACCCGCGATGAACCTGTCAAGCAGTAGATCTGTAATATATATAGCTAGAGCGCGACATTTTTTTTTCGCGGCGAAAGCAAGAAGGTATTTAGTGTTATACCCTCTTTTTTCTCTGCGCTGTTGTTTTTTTTTTTTTTTAATGCAGAGCAGGGAATTGTGTTGATCCTCTTTTTTTTTTTTACTTTCGACGTTGTGTGTGAGCTCTTCAGATGTGAATGTTATACTCTTATTTGTGTACTATAGGAAGAAATTTCTACTTTCCTCTAGTTAAATTGACTTTGGAAAGCATACGGGGTGTTCTAAAAGTGCGGGAATGGTTGGATGAAAAAATGTTGGTCTTGATCTTGAACATGGCCTTGATGGTAATTTCAGGGTCAGCTATGATTTTACTTAGGAGCCTCTTTTTTAGTTTAGATTCTGAAATACTGAATACTGAAACACAACTAAGACATTTTATTTTTGGTGTGTTTTAAATGTACACAAAAATTAATCAATCCAAAGTACAGGTTCCCTAGTCAATGGAACACGGATTTTAGTACTGGATATATATACATCAGGACGTGGAATTTCTCGCTCATTCAAAATCTAAAATAAAAAAAGGGGTTACCATCGGGGAATTTTTTTTCTCAAGCTTAAATTTCTAAGATCTATTATAGTTCCGGGACCTTCAGATCTATTGACAATTTGTGAATTCGCGAGTTTCTCGCGGTGACGTCATTTACGAATGTAATTAAAACTTTTAATGGAAGTGATGTTCAATTGTTTTTAAAAAACAATTTTAGGTAATACAAGTAGTGGATGTACATATTATATGCTTATGACAAATTTACCAGTAAGTTATGCGATACGAAAGGCTATTTGCAGGCAAACGCGTATACCTATGAAATTGCTACGGAATGTTCAAACTGTACAATATTTAATGAGCTAATGTATATAATAATGATACTTTATAGTTATTTTTATAATGAGTTTAAGAATTAGAACAGTCGGAGTGATAAAAGTGTAAATTTATTTCAAGTTTTATAAAGAATATTCATAATAATTCAAAAATATTCTAGGAGTAAATTTTATCGAATAATATTGTGTTAATGAAATCCGAATTCACCAAATAACAAGTTACGTACAATTCTAAAAAAAAATATCAATAAAATCTACTAGGAAATTATATAATATTAATAATTGAAATTGGTGAAAAAAAAATGTATGTCTATTGTAATAAATATAACCAGAAATATAAAATTAGTATGTATTAGATGAAAAATATAAATACTTGAAAATGTGTAATAATAAAATATTTTTAATAAGGTAGATGTAAGAATTTTTCGAATGCATTTAGCGTCTCGTAAATACTTTAAATTTTTCTAATAATGAAATAAATTCCATTTATTTTTCATTATTTCAGATTTCTCGTATGTCAACCCACGTGTACCCATGAAAATGGGCAATTTTTAATTATAATAAGTCACTGATCTGTAATTTTACTTTTAAAAATTAATTAAAGTGCAATACAAGTCTGAGAACTGCCAAAGATAAAGATACGTTTATCTTTTTTTATTGTTTGTAGAAGATACAATCGATAATAATACTCAGCAATTTTTTTATACACTACTAATTTAATAAAAAAGCTATGAAATTGTCACTTTTGATCAAAGGTAAAATGTTATTTATTGTGATCTTATGTTAATAATTGTTAAACCATGACAATTAACAATGTAACAGAATTTCTGTTATTCAACGTAAGTCAAATGCATGTAATTTTAAAAATAATTAAAAAAAATATATAATTCAATGTTGAATCACACTCTCTGTTTCCTTTATATATTTTCCAGTTTGTTTCCACTGAGCAAAAAAAAAAGAAATTGTTTATTTTTATTGATTTCATTCTTTTACCGACTGGTCACTTTATCGACAATCGTTAATTTTCTTAGATAAAAACAAAAATGACTATAAAATTCTAATGTATTTATACGGATTTACAAGTCCAGAAAACAAAGACATTGAGTAATTTAAAAAATTTTTAAATTAAAACAAAACAAGAAATAATATTTTTTTAAATTCTCATATACACCGCAGTGCACGTAGAATATGCATTATGAAGAAAAAGATGCAACATTTAATATTAAAATAATTTAATTTTAATTTTACATATGATAGACATTAACATTGCTGACGTACGGGTAATGCCACATTGCAACCTAAAACACAATCCGTCATTGCTCGACGTACATTTCATCGTTCCTCGACGCAAGTGCGACACGCAGCGATCAATAACACAGTGAATCGCCAAAAGTCGAATCCAACAGGCGGCCCCTAATTCGGCCGGATACGCTCGGAAAGTTCCTCATTGCAGTTCAGTCGCAACAATTCACGAGCGAAGAAACGCCGATGACATGTGCGTCGATAAAGTAACCCCCGCTGAGACGGTCCCAGGTCAGCCGTGACAGTTAAAACTCTCTCATCACGCACGACAATATTACAAATATTTTCTCTCTTCTGTACAATCGCGTCACAATTACATTCGCCTCGCGCACCCTCGAGGTCCGGACGCGCTCGTCGCGTTCGAGACGCGAAATTTCAATCTCATTGAAGTTTCGCGACTTTCTATCTTCAGCTTCTCACTGGGCGCACAGTCACACGAGTGGCGAATGATAAAACTTAGTCTAAATTAATTAAAACTTTGCGCGGCGGATCAGCGAAATTCGTGTTTTCGTTAAAATTATGGCAGAAATAGTTATTGATTTCAATAATGTTTCCGGGAGTTTCGAAAAAAAAAAAAAAATGCTACACGTAAAAGTAAAAACGACTAAGAAACAGCTAAAAGTGTACGTATAAGTTTATATCACTGGCCGTTCATTGAAATGTTGTATACGCGTAAGATAAATTGCTCTTGACTATGTCAGATGAAAAGAAGCCTTTCTCAAAGTAGTTTGAATTAATCGTCGTTTAAAAAGCACACTTTATCGAGTTCTCTAAAAAAAAAAACAAAATTAAATTTTTGTTTTACTTTACGACTTCATTCGCACTCACACGCAGCAGCGATTCATGGGTTCCATTTCCCATCGTCAGAAACGATTTACAATTCAATAGCTCTTACTGTACCTGCAACGAGATTTCATTCCCTTATAAGTAAGCTTCCTTCACATTTTAGACATTGAACATGTGCGCTGAATGAATCAGAAAAATTAATTATAGCACCATTTACTTATATAACGAGCCTGCACAGTAAATCGTAGATTACTTTAGAATATAAAAATGCACAGTTGGCTATCTCCTTGTGTACAAAATGAAAAATCATCACAAATCACCGTTGAAGGCGTCATTATGCGCTCGTAATTTCCATAAATCGCACACATCTGAACATACAGCGCTTAACTGTAGAGTCCAGTGGACAGATAAAATTTTGCAAATTGACCTCGCTTTATCGAAAACGATATTCACAATTGGGCTCGTAGCGGAACGTAATCGCAAACGGCCAAACAGCTTGAGGGAATAAAAAAAAAAAAAAAAAAAAAACGAACAATAATTGTTGCGTCTCGCTGAATTCGAACGCGACTGTTCAACTCTCACGCCTCGCAAGCGCATTTTTATTTAGATACATACGCACACTTTTTTTTTCTTGTTTTTAATGAATGCACTACTCGACGAATTCTGGATAATTGGATTAGTCGAGGGTGATATAGCAGCGACGATTACTTTTAAAGCGTAGTACTTGTGCCTCTTGTTAATTTATATCTTAAACGGAAAACTGGCTTTTATTGCAGTTGAAGCAATTTTTTCTTTATTTATAAGAAAAATAATGTCAAACTGTATGTATGTACACGAAGCAGTTAATCAAAAAGTGTGTTAATCGCTTTTTTCTTTTAAATTATTGTGAGTAACTGCGCGCACTGGTTACGGATTAGTGAACGAGCATCCAGTTATAGAAAAATTTGTGTTTAAGAAAAAGGAAACGTATACGCAATATATTTTTATAAACTAATTAAGTGAGGTTACAATTATTTCACTTTTAACACATACGTGCTATTTTATACAAAGTTGCCTACAGAGAAGTTTACATTTTTAATTTATGAAATATTGCGCTCGATCGCGTGTCAATGAAGATTTAAAAAAAAATTGTACTGGATATGAATCTCTGCTGGATATTCTGAGTAACGCGGTGTTGATGTAGTAACTCTCGCAAGAAAATTGTCAACGTTTATAAGGAAATTTCTCTACGTGCTTTTAGTCAGTTTGGTCGCATTTGCCACCTTTAATTTTACAGAAGTACTCTGTATCTACTATAATTAAAAAAAATAATAAAAAAAATAATAACTTCTGATAGATATCAAACTCAGAATGTATTTAAAAATTATTTCACTAAATAAATTAAACTAGTTAAAATTGTTTATTTTCCAGGGTATATCGAGAGACTGAATCCTCCAAAAAGCCTAAATTATGCTTGAATTTAAATTAAATCGGTTTCGCCCTTTACTTTTTTTACAAAAAAGGGTGCAATAGTCCAGTCACAAAAGTGTACAATATAATACGGTGCAGTTACCACGGACACGCGGTCGTGCGGTCGGCGCCGGCACGTTCCGCACTGGACGAATAACTGCACGCCTTCAAACTCGCTATGTGTACAGACTGAACACATACCGGGCAATCGACACTTTAAAACAGTCGCTTTTTTACCTCGAAACGCTGTAATACCTGCCTCAGCATACAGACTTTTTTTTTTTTTATTGACAGAGTCGCTCGTCTTTCACACCTCAGGATTGTCGCGCTTATCCACTGGTTACGACAAAAAATGTTTAACGCACCGACGTTCATTCGCTTCCTTTTTCAAATTTTTACCTTTGTAAATTTAGATTTGCGATGGTCGTTTTACAAGAGATCGCCAACTAATTCGTCGCGATTTAATCAAACATATTTTACAATTAACAATTTTAACTGGTCGATAGATGCCTATATAAGTACCTCTGAGTGCTTTCATATTAAACGTTAAAGTGTCGAAAATCTTAAACATTTCATAGTGTTTAAACAAAAAATTACAGATATTTTAAGAAGAGAACGGTTTTCTTAATTTTAATCTAGTCATATTGAACACTTGCGCGTTTAATTTGAAGCACCTTCTTTCACAAATTTCCACTCGGTTCGATATTTTATTTCTAAATCAATAAATCGCACTTACGTTTTCTAATTAGATCATCATAATTAAAAAATTTTCAACTCTCGTACGCGCGTACGGCGTAGCGCTTTTTCTCACAAACTCTCGAGAAACACGGCTTAATTCAACAATCTATAAAATACAAGTAAACGTAATCGCAAAATGCCCCAATCTCGTCGCCGCGACCTCCGGAGTCCCCAAAAGCAAAATAACCAACGGTTTAAAGTCTTCTCAACGATTGCAATCCTTAAACAAAAAAAAAGTTTACTCTACACCTAATTAAGAACAAACGCTTAAACCTCAAAAAAAAAAAAAGGAATCACCCGACCGCACATCGCTTACGAACTAAAGTGAAACGCGGCTAACTCCGCGTCGAAACTCTCGAAACGCGCGCGAGCGAGACGAAAGGGGAGCGAACTTTGAGAAAAAAAAAGAGTCGAGTCGTCACGTGAGACCGACGGTCGCCCACGAAGGCTCCGCGAACAGCTCGCGAGGCGCATCCTGTACACGGGGCTTCCTTCTTTTTTTCCTTCCTTCTTCCCTCAGGAGGGGGGGAAGTCACTGTCACTCGCGGCGCGGAGTAGCGTCCCAGAGCCGCGGGCGAGCGAGCCGCCGTCGCCCCTCCCGTGAACTGGCCGCCGAGGGAGAGGAGAGGGGCGGCGGGGGTTGCGCCTTCGCCGCCGGGCCGTTAGACCTGGCGGGTGTCGTAGAGCCTGGACAGGCCGAGGAGCGACGGGCCCGCCGACGGAGGTCACGCCGACGTCTTGTTGTCCGACGCCTGCGTCGACTTCTCGAGGTCCAGCTCGCGAGCCATGTTCTCCCACACCTGGCCGTTCGCTTGGACCCTGCGAACAAAATTTTTATTGTTTGAGTTGCTGTTTGTGTTTGTGACAATTCTGAATAAGGGGGTGATGCTACCGGAAGTGGGATTTACTCTGACTAGGAGAGTGCCTCACCTCCGGGTCGCGGATTTGGATGAAACTTTGGGAATTGTTTTCTTTAGTGCCGAAAAATGAAACAAACCACTTTTAGTTTGATCTCATAGGCCTTTATTTAGCAGATACAGTACGCCGAGAAAAATTTTGGTAGTAAATTTTACTATATTCCCTAGTCAAGTGAAATATAGTAAACGGTACGTGACTTTGGTATACTATACTAACATATTGTTGAATTTACTAAAAGTGCATGGTAAAATCAACTATTTTGTATAGTATTAACAATATAGTACGTCATACTATATTTTACAGTATCCTAAACAATAATTTAGATGATATATACTAAACTATTTGTTAATATAGTAACCAATTATAGAACATTTACTTTTTATTATAGCAACTGATACTATATTTTAACTAGTAAAATAAACTGTTTTTCATAGTTCGATCAGGTTTTTCACTATATGATAGTACAACTTTATAGTACCTATTACTATATTTGTCTCTCAGTGTAAGGTTTATTAACATTACTACTATATCTATATATACGATATTTTTAGCATTGCTCATATGAGGAATACAAATGTTTTTAATTGTGTCTGTTAAACAAAGGCCTGTGAGATGTATTACAATGTAAAGGTAGTTTATTTTATTGAGAGGTGCTAGGAAACGATTTCCAAAGTTTCATCCAAATCCGCGACCCGGAGTTGAGACACTCTCCTTATTGTGAAAGAAAAGGATTCGCGATTTAATCGTGCCTTGGAATTCGGTTATCTGATGGAAATGCAAATTTCGTTTTTACTAGTGACAAATTTTTGACAGTTAAGAAGTGCAAAATTTAGCTTTACATCAAAATAAAAGGGAATGTAATTTATCGCGGGAAATTTAAATCTCTCATTAATTATCAATGATAATGAGAGATTCAAGTTTCGCGCCCAAAGTACATTCGTCTTGTCAATATATTAAGGTTTTAGTAGCTATAAAACACGCGTCTTTTTCCCTATCTAAATCTAAATTTTTTTAACAGTTATGAATTCTTCTTTGTGATAGGATTCTTTTATGTCAGTACAGACAGAATGATAATGAAAAAAGCAAAAGTTTTAGAGCTTATTTTTTAAGATGAAAAGTATATAATGTCAATCATTTTCGATAATATGCTGAAGAGTAGAGTTACTACTCATTATAAATTTCTAAAGTTCGAAGACTTTTTTTCCCCTTAAAATATAAATAAATCATATCAAAGATCATATTGTTATCACTAAAATTACATTTAATAATTCATAAAATTTACATTATAAGAGTTTTATCTCTTCTCTTCAAATTTACATAGTATGCACAGGCAGAATCAGCAGTGACAAGCAGTGTGATTTACTTGTGATTCAATGTCAAATTTTATGCGCTTTAACGTGGGGCTTTAAAGCAGCTTTTCAGAGTGACATTTTTCCTTATTCTAAAGTAAGTTTCTGTGTTTTTTTTTTTTAATTGAAATTTATCATTCTTCAAGACATAAGAAATTTTCCTACTCATTAACATTTACTCATTGCTTTTTAAAAACATACTTCGATAAAAACTTTCTCGTAGTTTATATATTCATCAAGTTTTATGGTGCAATTGGTAATTTATTTCAAATTAAATATATTTAGGCATAGTTAATTATAAACTTCTTGGTTCGTCTCGATCATTTTTAAAACTACAAAATTTATTTCAAACGTCTTATTAATATTCTATTCTTTGTACTATATACTTTTATATACTTTTTTATTGTATTTTTAATCACTTAGAATAAATAAGATTTTCCATCGTAAAGGATATTTTTTACCATTTTCACAATACTAACTAAGTTGAGAAGCACTGTAGTCAGAGATCAACCTAAATTGTAAAAAAAAGATCTTTTTGTGTAGGAAAACTTGTTAAAAGCGACAGTTTTAATTATTCCCTTTGTTCTGCATACATACAAGTAGAAACAGACGAACGATGTAAAACACAGTGTATAATAAAACTTTTTTAAAGCTTTCTTGTCAAACTGGAGGATTAATTGTTTTTAATACAAAATGCAATAAAAATGCAGTGTAGTGCCATTGACTAGTTTTTTTAAATACTGTATTTTTTTAAAAATATTTCCATTTCAAGCTCCATCGATCATTGCATGGTTGCAGATAAAAAGATTTATAAAGTATTATTTGTTAAGTGTACAACGTTCAAAAAAGTACTATAATTACCAATTTAAATTTTATCGATTCGCATTAAATAATAATTATTGTAAAACAGAGATATAAAATTTTAATTTGATTTTAATGTTTCATCCACGAACATAAAAAGCTCTAAACCGTTTTATTTTTATATTTATCGTTAGCAATACATTCGCAAATTGTTAAATTTTACGCTAAAACGATTGCAAATTTTAAGAATTAACTATAATACTATGTCCTTTTTAAAGCTCAATTCTCAATCTCACTTCTTTTTATTTCTACCGTAAAATAATGCCCTCTCATAAAAATCACATATTATTCAATAAGATTACTTCTGAAGGTCTAACAGGCCAATCAGTACCGCCTTGAGCAGATAAGACCGGCTCATTATTATTCAACAAACTAATTTTCCTCGAAATTTCCCGTGAATCTCGTGCAATTCGTTTCGCCCAACAGTTCCACCCCGAGCATGATGAAAATATTTCGCTTATAAATAAATATGACTCTGACGCCTTTTCATCAAATGTGTCGTTGTAAAGCGAATAAGGCCATATTAGAGGGCCGAGATTTTACCTAAGACGTTTGCAAAAAATTTATACAAATTTCTTTCTAAATTTAATGCAGTGAAATCCCACTGAATTTCAAAGCAGTGACTTACTTTTGACTGAAAAACAGTGAAATTTCACTGCTTTTTAGTCAAAAGCATGTCACTGTTTTGAAATTCAGTGAGATTTCACTGGACAACAGTGAAATTTCACTGCTTTTCAGTCAAAAGCATGTCACTGTTTTGAAATTCAGTGTGTTTTCACTGAATTAAATTTAGAGGGCTGATTAAAAGTCATCAGCGTCATATTTATTAATGAACCTTCTCCATCGTTGGAAGCATTTACTACAAGTATCTCGCTTATAAAGGCGGGATAGCGTAATCCGCAAGGCAAGCTGTAATGCGAGCCGAGCCTGCAATACAGCTGATGGGAAGACAAGAAGAGCCACACTCACTTTCTCGTGTTGTCTCTGACGACCTTGTCGGGCGCTCCGTAGTTGGGCGGATTGGCGTAGGGGTCGTAATTGAGGACGGAGAGCATCGGCGCTATCTCGGCCATGTCGCGCACCACGTCCTCCGGTATGTTGCCGACCCACTTGGTTAGCGCCTCCAGATTCACCGGCTTGATCACCTGATCCGACGAACGCTCCACCCTGTAATATGACACATTTTTTTTTCCTCCTCATTTACTCAGACACCCCCGCCCCTCCTCTCCTGTTGCTTCTCTCTTTTTCTCTTTTTTTTTTTATGCCGTTGCGGCGGCGGAAGGATGCTTTCCCCTCTTTCCTTCCTTCCTTCCCGTCTTGCTTACGCCCGAGGCGAGAGACGGTAACTCGACTCCTTCACACGATTTCGCGATTAAGCGCGCTGTTTCCCTTTCGACGGCGAGAGGGACAGTGATAAGTACCCAGAGCCCAGCAGGGACGGGCGGGAATTAATTGAAATTAATTTTCTTACCGGGATTTATTAGTGCGCTACCCTTTTATTTGATTACTTTATTTTGCGTGTTGTGTGTGTGTGTGTTTTTTTATTTGCACGCGACAATATTTATTATACCGAGAAAAGATTTTCGTAAAATTTATTAAAACATGCATTAATATACGATTTCTTTTAATGTATAATAATCCATAATTAATTGTTAATTCCTAATCATTTGGTGGTATTTAAAGTCACATTCATTAACTATTAAGTCAGCGACTTTATAATGAAGAATTCTTTTTATCTGTGCAATGGTGTGTACGTACTTGCTGAGAGGAACGCCGCCGGGCTTGTTGATGAACTCCTCATGATGGAGGACCGACTCGTTCCAGGGCACGTCGAGGTACTGCAATATCTTCTGCATCCACTCGCGCGGATGCAGCACGAGCTGCTCGTACGGTACCATGAGGCAGCGCTCGGGTCCCACGTCCTTGCACTGCTTGTACATCATGGTGATCGCCTGGTTCCACTTGATCATGCACTGCCGGTACGACGACAGGTCGAAGCCTGTTATCGTTACCTGCTCGACGTTCAATCATTTTAAACAAGTATGTACTTTCAGTATTTTTGCTTTCTCATAGAGAAAGCCTTGTGTCGCCAAAATTTTTCGATCTTCAGATTTTGACGTAAAAGTACTT
>JAWWEN010000009.1:6106548-6119000 GCA_035582955.1 Sycophila texana
CAATTTGGATTCCACCATTGAAAAGAGCGACCTTGAAAATAGTGGGATTGGTACTTTACGAATTTTTTCCTTGACGTCTTCATCGTGAAAAATAAAGTAGAAAAGAGGCCACTCAAAGAGTGTCCTTTTGACGTTAAAGGGTTAAAGTTGACTTAAAACTAACTTTGACCTCGCATGACCTCTAAAGTAGTCAAATGCGCAACTAAATATTTATTTTTAATAATGCTCCATTTGAGCAAAATAGTACAAAATAATTAGAGTACACTGAAAAATTTAGAAAATACTTCTTAAAAACGTTTTGCACGTTAATAAAGAAATTGAAAACAAATATTGTTTAGAATCTCAACTGACTAAAGAGTATCTATGGGTTTGTGTTGTTTTATTATGACATAATTTTCTTATTTGTTAAACTGATTTACTTAAAATATGGCTGAAAGAGACGTGATGATCTGATAGACTATAGGCAGAATTTGTGTAATACTGGGATGAAGGATTAAAGGGTTTAGGATACGTTTTGAATTATAAATTGGTAAGAACCTTGCATTTTGAAGAATAAATTGTGTATCAAATGAGATAATTCTACTTTATGGCAAAATAAGAACATGCTTATATTATATTTGTAAAATTCTGTTCAAATTGAAATGTACTAATTATATTATTAATAAAAGAAATGTAATTTATAAATTATAAACAAAAATATATAAATTATACTTCGATTATTCTGTTTTATTTTAAAATACGGTCGCCAAAAAAAATCTCAAAATATTTATATATATTCTGATAAACCTGAATATAATTACTACTGCTGTGTGATTTTGGACGATCAGAGTATTTTTCTTCTTAAAAGAATGATGATAGAATGTTATATATAAAACATTTTAAGAAGCAATTTAATTGACTGTTAAATAAATGTCCATACTTAAAAAGTGCCAATATTCAAAGCATTGTGAATTTCAATTTTAATTTTTTAACAATTTAAAAACAATTTTTCAATTTTAATTGTTAAAACAGTTTATGCTTGTTTAATTAATGAAATATTTACTTAGTGTATACGAGTATGAAGAATTTTTCAAAGTTTTATGTACGATTTAGCAGGATTTAGCCTACAGTAAAATTATATAGGATGGGACTTTTTGGAATAAAAATGCACAATGATATTTATTATAGTTGTACTAACGGTTCTCTTTATTTTATTTCTTTATTAGTGCGACATAGCAATACTGTTACGATACATCGTAGGAATGGTGTACGATTGGCGACATCAGACGATTTCTAGTTTTATCGATTCATCAAACACATTGTCTTTTACAATAATCTCGGATACAATATATAACATTGGCTGGTGTCTAAAAGAGACCGCTTGGGTGCGACGATTAGATTAAACGCTATTTCCTTTTATCTTTATAATATCTATTATTATTATTATACGGTTCGCTACAACCGTTTTTACCTATGATCATCGCTATTTTCCATTCATTATACTGAACTTTAATAGATAGATTCGATTGCTCGATTGCTGTTTTACTGCATATATATTTGTATCTATATATATATATCATTATTACATATAGCCTCCTTTGTATTTTATCCTTACTTTCTCGAGTTTTCGCGGTGGCTTGCACCGTGTATTGAGCCAGAGTCATTTGAGTAAATCATACACAGTTTTTCGTTAAGCGACTATCTGCTGTTTCTTTTTTTATTTATTTAAAAAAACGTTTTTTTTTCATTCGTAGTACACATATAAATTTGCTTTTCTTTTTTTTTTTGTTATCAACTATAATACACGCCCATTTTCTCTCGTTTCATAAGCTAAAATACAAAAAAGAAAAAAATCATTTTCTCACATCTTTGTTCGATCTTGGCTCCGTCGGAGCTTCGCTCCTCTCGCCTTAAGCCTACGTCTTGTTTTATTACTGGCAAGGTACTTCACGTACAATACATCGTTAGAATTACGTAGAAAAAGAAAATAAAGACACCCTCCTCTTGACTGTACGAGAATAAATTAAAATTATAACGAACTATAATAATATCCTACACAAATCGCTCGCGCATCACACAAATCGCCGCTTATTGTTCGAGCGGCGCGCGCACATCGCTATACATCTATCTAAATATGAAAGAGTAAAATTCAATGTGAAAGTTCCCCACATAAGTGGACGACTTATACGTCGAAGAGTGAATTTTAACTCTTTCATATTTAAGTGGACGACTTATAACACGTCAAAGAGTGAATTTTCACTCTTTCATATTAAAGTGAACGACTTATAACGTCAAGGAGTGAATTTTCACTCTTTCATGATTAAGTGGACCACTTATAACGTCAAAGAGTGAATTTTCACTCTTTCATATTTACGTGGACGACTTATAACGTCAAAGAGTGAATTTTCACTCTTTCATATTTAAACGGACGACTTATAAAATTTTCACTCTTTCATATTTAGGTGGACGACCTATAAAATTTTCACTCTTTTATATTTAGAGGGTAAAAAGAATTAGGCGATGATCGACGGGGTGGCAAGCTGCACCCGCGCCAAACAAGCGATCCGTCCTATATTGATTAACGCGGCTAACACTAGGCGTGTACTTACGCAGTTGTACCGACTAAACGCTAACGACAATACACTGTACAGTTTACAAACGGTGCGGCGACGCCCGGCCGATTAACAATTTGCCGACTGCCTATGGGCCGCTCTGTTTATCTCTCGGCGGCCCATCGACAGTCGCTGGATGTCACGCGGCCGGTTCGCGCCGCGCTGCCGCGAGGCGGTATCTATAAACAAACGGCGGGGTCTAAACGAGTGTATATCCTCGCTGCGGGGATGTACGAGTGGAAAAGTATTTTAACTGCTCTTTAAACTTTAATGGAATTGTTGTTGAAAAATAAAAAAAAATAAAAAATCTGGAGATTCGCCACTCTATTACGCGGTTCATAAACTAGGAAGGACGTTGAATTTTAAAAGGCTCGCTATCTGCAGCTAAAGCGCGGATTTTAATTTGACGGTGTTGGCTGGGCGTGGACACTTTTAAAATTCATCGGCGCCCTTCGCGCGTGCTTTTTTCGCAACTATTTACAGAAAACAAAAGTTCGGATATTTTAATTATGTAATATATAACGATGAGCTTTAAAGAAATGAAGGAGACACGCTTTTTTTCGAATATTTGGAAATAAAACGAGCGATTGACGGGAAAAATACAGCGTGGAATTTCTTTTACTGCGCGACAAATTTTTGAAGTAGCTACTACATTTCATTTCCTAATACTCGTTTACGTCCAAAACTATTCGCTTCAATAATTCAGCGAAGTTCTTTTAAACAGCCATGACTTGTATATTCTAATAAGAAAGAAAATGTCTTGTACATTTCTTCACCATTTGAACTTTGGATGAAATAAATATATACCTATAACATACGCATAATAAATTCGACTTCGCTATAAACTTGTCCAAAGCGAAGTTTCGGTTCACATCGAAATCTCGCCAGCCTCGCTTTTACGCTAAAGTCAGATTTTAGCACAATATAGAATTTAAAATAATCCTAATTATTATTACATCTTAAATTTCGAGCGTCAGGGGTCGTCTACAAAACCTAATGACTGAATAAAATTCAAGGCCAACGGAGCGCAACGTGAAGAAAAAAAAAAGATCCGATAAGTATTAGACAAGATCAGCGCGAGAGCAGTGTGCAGTGCGCCGGGAAAAGCGCATCCGCGGCGCGCACACCAGTCGCACGCGCACGTATGACTATATTTACAAAGCGCCGCGGGAGCGTCGGGGGGGACGCTCCATCGGCCCGACGAGTCGAGCCTGCGGCGTCGCGCAGTTACCTTATACGTGTTAATCAACTAATTACACGGCTCAGCGATTACGGGGGGCGCATGATTTTACGCCGAAACTTCCTCCCGCGGACCTATTAATTAAAAACATCATAGCTCGCATAAATAAACGCTTTATATATATAACGCGCGAGGCGCGCACTACTCCTCGCGTGCGTGCGAATCTCCCGGCGACGATCTACCGGCGGTATACCCTCCCCTACTCTCCTCTTTTTTTCTTTTTTTTTTTGTAGTCGACGAGAGTCTTTTTTTCCTTTCATCGCGCTGGTGAGACGCGAGAATTTGCCACTTGTTGATTACGCGGCAGCTTCGTCTCTTCGCGAGGTGTGCGGTGCCGATTATTTTAGAGGACTGTCGATGGATGTGGGGATATACATTGAAAGCGAAATTACGATGCGGTTGATTATTTTTAATGTTGCTTATTTGTTAACTTAATTAATTAATGCGAGTTTGACGGTTTCCGCGGGGGAGATTCGCACGCGAGCGACTCGCGTTGCCTCTCTTAGTATCACATATTTGTCGCTACTTAAATTTAAGGAACTAATTAATGTTATGCTTATACATAGGGGAGACGACCCGTTTCTTTTCCCGGAATAACGCCCCATGAGCCTTCGGACTGTGCAATCATTTTTTAAATAAAAAAGAAAATAAATTAAAAAAAAAATCCTTTTTTTTGTTCTTTGCATTGCAAATATGATTAATAAAGAAATACAGCCCGAAAGACATGGGATTATCGTGTTATCGATGTGGACGAGTTACAGTGCTGTCAACGACCTTTACAAGTGTTCAGTCTCTTTTAACGAATGCACCTGGTATACGTATCATATATAGACGACTCT
This sequence comes from Sycophila texana, assembly GCA_035582955.1. Lineage (NCBI taxonomy): Eukaryota > Metazoa > Arthropoda > Insecta > Hymenoptera > Eurytomidae > Sycophila > Sycophila texana. The sequence goes on from JAWWEN010000009.1 coordinate 6,111,219, forward strand.
AATGTAGACACTATAATTTTAAATTCTAAAGTGATACCTATACATGCGGGTAAAAAGAAATTGTTATTTTCTTCTTCTTCTTTTTTTTTTTTTTTTTTTTTTATTGAGTAGAAACCCCGGTGACTTCTTATGTAAGACACCCTTCAAAAAATGACTTCGTATAAAAAAGTTACATTGGCAGTGTCGATTCGAAGTGATCGCCGTTAAATGACGATCAAACAAAGTCCTGGATGCTCAACAGGAGCAAGTAAGCGAGGTTTCTTCCTCGGGATTTAACGTAAGAAATTCACCGCGAGCTTCTACGCAAACTTACGTGACTAAAGGTGTGTCTACGATCGCGTTTGGCGCTCGATCTTCATCGAAAAGCTACTCGAGTGTTAGCTTCTAAATTTACAAGGTATTAAGATTAAAAGAAAAGAAAAATATAGAAAAAATAGAGAGGAGAAATCTTTGGAGAACATTCGTGAGGGGGGATCGCGAAAACAATGCGGTCTTCCAAGAACGACGCGAGAAGGGCTACAATTTACAAGATAGCGTATAGGCTCGCGCATCGAAAGCGTGAGATAAAGGCTCTCGGATCGATCGTAAACGCACCTTCAACGTAGTGCACACTTTTACAGCTTCGTGCTCGTACCTAAATGCGTCGAAGCGAGTTGCTTTCCCTCGAGACTTGCGAGTCGTTCAAATCATTCGATCGGAAAATTTGAATACTTTTGTTGCGAACGATAGTGCAGGTTATACTCGCATGAGTTTACTCTTTGATCTGAAAATGTGGAATTGGTTAAGAAAATATCATAGCCTCTACGATTTCTAAGTCGAGTTAGTGAAAAAATATCTTCAATCAGTGAAATTTCACTAACAATTAGTGGAATGAGCACTACTATTTAGTGACTGTTGGAGCAATTTCCACTACTTTTAGTAGTTTTTCACTAATGTAACTTAAGATGGTAACGAAGAAAAACACATTTAAAAAATATTTCAATTTGCCAATTAGTATCATTAGTTTCTTAGTGCTTGAAGATGATGAAGAGATCAAATTAATTAAAATAGATTTTTTCTAAAGTGTGTTTTTCTTCGTTGGAGGCGATGGTATAAAAAACATATTTCGTATGAAAAGTCAAGTTTTCACCCATAGATAGTGCGTCACTATACACATTTCCTCAATTAACCCCACATTGGCATACATTAATACGGCAAATAAAACAAGATAATGAAATATGAATATAAATAAAAAAAAAGAAGCTTAAACGCGGATGAAATTTCAAATTTGTTTTATTATTTAAATAAATGCTGGTTTTTTTTTAGAGCTACGATGTATTCATACAAGTTTAAACAGCTGAATGTGTAAAACGGCGAAAAATGGACGATCTGCGCTGGTGAAAAGTCGGCGGAACGACGATTCGCAAGTCTCTCCGGAGCTTATCTTCGACAAATCTTGAAAATACAATTCGGCACGAGTGAACACCACGTGAGCAAGGCATTTTGAGAAGGCATTGGATTCCCTTTACGAAGTCAGCCGATCGAGGACGATGGCTCCGGGGATCGCCGGAGCAGCTCGCGAGGCGATGCAAATGAATTTTGCGCAAAAGAAAAAGTTTGCCGCCAGCGGGGCGAGAACCGGAATCTCGAAAATTTACCCGACGCGAGAGAGGAAAAGAGGGATTTCTCAACTCAGCGATCCGCGAATACTACGACCTTGTTACATAGCGATCGGCTCTATTTTTATGTTTTTATTGTTTTTTATTTATTCTTTCTTTTTTTTAATAATTTAGTTTTTATTGTCACGAATGTCGTCATCGGTTACGGGCTCTTATATATAACTTATTAATTCAGAGCTGCTTTCTATATATTTACGTATAGAATATAAGATAAGTTTAAGACTGTACAAAGCGGCGGCTTATCAGTGCCAGCTTGTGAAAAAGAGCGCTAGTAAAAAATTGGTAAAGGTTTAATAATTAAACACGACTTCCAAAAGCTCCCCGAACAACACTAGGAGGGGAAATAGATCTTCTCATCTATAGAAAATTTGTATATAATAATTTCACTCTTTTTTTTTTGGCTGTTCGTTTATTTATATTCGAGCTGTTTTTCGCACGAACGGCACATTCTTTTTTTATTCGTCACGATCGTAAAAATAAAAATAAAAAGTTCTTAAAAAAAAAAGAAAACCATAAAGATAAAAATACAAGAAAAAAATGTAGTGTTTAATTTAAAAAAAATGAGTACGCAGTCTTTCCTCCGGTCAAGAATAAAGACATAAAATAACCAAGAAAACTCAAACTTGAACTCGAGAAACAAGCAGGCTTCGTCATAATAAAAGTCACAGTTTCGAAAAGTTAAACACTCGCGCCGCGAAATGCTGGAAATAAAAGTGCACGGAGGTGTTCCAAAGAAAAGCGGAGAGAAACATGAATACGGTTCTAATCGACGGTGTAAGTTCCGCGTCGCTGTCGCAGCTCGGAGGGAACGAGAGAGAGAGACAGAAAAAAAGGGGAGAAGGAGGCAGAACGATCCACCCTCCTCGGTGGGGCGATCGCGCGCGGTCCCCGATAGGGCACGACTACGACGGCGCAGTCGGGCCTGTAAATATGCAAATCGGCCAGGAGAGTGCAATTGCGCGCGAGCGAGCGGCGCTTATGCAAATTTATGCTAAGGGCCGGACATCGAGAGGATGAATCGTCCTCCCTCGCAACGCTTTTCGCAGCGCACCTGACTCTCTCTGGGCTCCCCTACCTCCTGCATTTGTTTTTTTTTTTTTTTTTTTTTTTTTTTTTTACCCAAAGAATGGAAATGCGCCGTTCGATGCTCGCTCTTTTTGCCCTTCGCGGCGAGGAAAAAGTGGGAAAATCTTGGCGGAAAGGGGAGCTGCGCGCGCGACGTACTGCATGGAGGAAATAAACGAAAGAATGCAGTTCGTACACTCCATTTGCATAAGAGAACGGAGGAATGACGCGATCTTCTTTTCTTTTAGCGCAGCGCGCGTTTTGAATTTTTTTTATTCTTTTTAAGGGGCGCGAGCGTCCTCTGCATCACAGTTGGCTCTGCTTACAGTGCATTATTTTATTGGCTCGTGTCGCGCGCATACTGCGAGTGTGATTTTAAATCGACGTATAAAATTGAAAAAAAAAATAGTAAAAATTTTTTAATCTTATGGATAGTTGACTCTTTTAAATCACATGGGGGTCTTAGGCTGTACAAAGAACACGAAAGTATCTTAATTATACAAGTATAATGAAATATTAAAAAACAAAAGATTAAAAACTGTTATTGGGGCAGATATTTAAACTGTTCATTCTTCATCTTTTTGATTCTCTTATATCGTTGAGTTAAAAATACGTTCAGTCACAATCGATTATGCAGACGCCAGTTTTTCCAGCAACTTTAAATGGTCACGTGTATATAATTCGGTAAAATTTCAACTTTTCGTATACATCAATAATTTATCGTACTATCAGAAATCATATATAATCTTTAAAAATTACTATAATAACATTTTTTCTTCAAAAAAGTATATTCCATATAAAAAGAAACCTTGCATAGATAATAAAAAAAAGTGACTTTTCAAAGTTTCGAAGAAAAGGAAAAACAGCGCGTCAGTCGGGGGAGAGCTGCGAGGCCGCCTGTGCGCCCCGGTGCGAGCCGCGCAGCAGCGGAAATTTCAAATCGCTCGACGGTGCTGGAGTCGAGTGTACGCCTGTCAGCGGTGACGTAAATCGATCTCTCGCGCCGGAAAAGTCGAAGTACGGTATCCATTTTCTTGCTAGGTTTCGCGTTTCCCCGGGAGCGCAATTATCCGGCCGCGGGGGCGTCTCCGCTTCCCTCTTCGTTTCTTCAGCCTTTTTCGAGAGCGCCAAGGTGTTTTCGTTACGTCTCTCGACGGGGCTCGAATTTCGCACTCCGCCGTGCATCGATGAAGATTCGTTATGTTTCGCGACTGCTGCCTTAGGGGATTTACGTGAAATTGCAAGTGCGTATACAACCGTTTGGATTGCGACGTTCTAATTTACGAAAATCGCGTTGCATATATAAAAATCGAAATTTAAAAATAATCGGTTAGAAAGGGGCGTGCATCCTCTCGCACGTTTAACTTTTTATCGTGTAACATTCTTGCAAAATCACCAGTAACAGCGAACTACGCGAGTCCGCGGCGATTTTCTTTCGCCTTCCGTTCGTCGCTTTAAAAAGTAAATTTCCGCTTAGAAAGTCGGCAGAGCTCGAAACTCCAATATGCTTCACTCCTCTCACTTTGCACCAAAAAGGATTTAAAAAAAAAAAAGACGAAGAAGAGAGGAGTCGCTCGAAAAAGCTCGGACCATTTCGCCGCGGGGCGCATCGCCATCGACTTAGCCGTAAAAAGCGAATCTCTCCGTCGTAAAGCAAGACGCGGGTGCATCTCTCGTTCAACTCGGTAAAAGCGTCGTCAAAGAGAGACGACTCTCTCCGCGTCGCAGGGTCGTTCCGAATAGCGCGATCCGCTCCTCGGCGTGTATAGCATCTCCCCGGGGCGAGGGTGCCGATCGCGAGGCGCCGACTTCCCTCGGCGGACGGGGGCCCGTCGCTGGGGGGCAAATTAGCAGATGGTCTCGAGCGGAGCGGTCTTGGTGCTGGGGTTCTGGGTGACGCTGTCGCCCATGCTGGGCATGCCGTGGCTGGTGGTGCTCAGGCCGTTGCCCTGGCGGTTGGCGTTGGCGCGCGGGTTGCGCGACCAGAGCCGCTTGAGGGCGGCGCGCACCTGCGGCTGACAGCCCACCACGATGAAGATGAGGACGCCCTGGGCGGCGTTGCAAAGGTCGGTCACGTACCAGAGGAAGTCCGGCCCGCCGGCCAGCCAGGAGATCACGTCGAAGATCCACGGCACGCCCATCACCACCACGAGCTTCAGGCAGACTTTGCCCAGTGCGGCTCTGTAACAGAAACGAGGAGTGATCGTTAATTCAGTTCTTTAAAATTTAGTTTCATTTAAATATTCAGATGGAATTTGGTAAAAATTTTAACATTTTTAACGTAAACATTCAGTTTACACAAGTTGACAATTTAATTTATGGGAATAATGATGGTCTTTATTAGTACAATTAATGTTAATTGATTTGTTTCGAACGAAATCCATAACGGTTAAAAATCTTGTGTTTTGAATAAAATGTTTGTGTAAAGCAAAAAGAAACACAGGGAATGTGTACAAAAATTACACAAATTATGTGTTACAAATAACACAAGTCAAATGTAAAAATTACACACGATTTGTGCTTAGTTTACACACAGAATGTGTGTACTTACAAAATACGTTTTCACACTGTATTATCGCATTCGAATTTACACAAAATTTTGTGTAATTTTGTTTAATGGAAATACAGCGTGTGCACAATTTTATTTTACACAAGACTTGCGAATTTACACATTTTTATCGAATTTTAAACACACATTTTGTGTTAATTTTTCGACGGATTTGTAACTGTATAGAGTAAAAAAAAAGTTAATAAGTTCATTCCGATGAATTTGTCAAAAAATTCTTTTCTACATATTACTATTAATCGCTATACAATAGCTGTGAATATAATAATAAATATAATTTGTAATTAGTAATATAGCTATAAAGTTTGGTAGAAAAATTTTTCTTTAATTTTTTTAGATTGTTTACAAGGTAAGATATTCATAGTAATTATATGTACGCCGCGTCGGACTGAACCTGTTAAAGAATGATAAAAATTATTAATAATTGTTAAAGACTTTTAAATTGTTAAGAATTTTAGAAAGTACATACTGAAAACTAATCAATTAAAGTTTTAATATAATACGCACATAAGACAAATTTTAAAACAACTTTGTGTTAGTCGCTTGTTAATTGCGTTTTTAGAATTTCAGAAGATAAGCAATTTCACAAGGTGATTTTTTTTATGCAGTGGCGTGCGATAATCAGGATTTCTTGTGATTATCTGCGGTAGCTGATAATTTTCGGCTTTTTATGAAATTTTTTTTTTTTAGTGACGTGATTATACCACCAGAACTTCAGGGTAGCGCGGGAATTTAATTAAAGCACCAACAGCTGCAGTAGATGTGAAAAAACAGGAAGAGGAAATATTAGCTGCAAAAAACCTCGACATCACTAATGGTGTATTGTTATATATAATATGTTGACTAATTTGCATAATCAGTAAAAGGAAATTAATGATGTTTTTGTTCTTTGGAATTTACATAAAACAACGAATTCTCATTTCAAATAATCTGCATATATAACAGAAACGTTTCCATTGCCTCATTATATTTTCTTTTTTTTTGCAAATTTTATTTTTCTTAAAGCTATTTATTTAAATCACTTTTACAGTTTACTGAAGTATTAATATTATCCATTTCTATATACTATTTACTCGTATTAAATTATTTTCGCGAGATATTCAGCGGCTGAACGTAAAACACATAATAACGATTTCACGTAAATTTATAATTTTCATAAATCCTCGAAACGACACTTAATTTTTCGTCACAAAAATCTTTCACGGCTAATCTTTACGAGAAAGCGTACACAGTGCCAGAGTAGTTGCAGCGTTTTATTACACTTATAAATAAATAGAGCCTATCGCACGTTTAACCGTGTAAAAGATATACAACGCAAACAAGAAGTACACGCACAGAGAAAACTTTTCCAGTAAACTTGCCACGTATATACTACTCGCAGTGGCGTTGCCTTTTATTTCCAAAGCCGTTGCTTCAAACATTACCCACGTGTTGACTCGAACGATCCACTGTATCACTAAAATCAGTACCAGCAGACAGAAGGGAAGCAGGAGCGAACTAGCGAAATAATCTTGCTCTCTCGAGGGCCAAACATCATAGGCAGGTCTTCATATAAACGTCGCAAACAGCGAGGGCGAATGCAAATGCCAGTTCGTAAAGCCGCGCGCGCCTCTCGGCTCCGAATTTAACTCGTTAAAAGGAAAATCGTCGCGGGCGCTTTAGATCCTCTCCTCCGCGCGAATCACGGCGTCTTTCAGCGCGACTCCGCTGCCAAGTATCGCGAGATACATGGCGCGTGCGAATTACGCGACGCGCTCTCCTCAGCCCCGCGGCTTCACAAAGCGCTCCGTAAATTTTCGCAAATTGCTCGCAGGGACGGTAAGGGGGGAGTAGCGCTAGGGAAAGGACCTGCCGGAAAAGGTCGCTCTGCATAAATTGCAAATTAAAGGGCCGGGGCTGTTGCGCGGCCTGTTTTGACAATAACGGTCCGAAATTGGCGGAGCGCGCGGCGCGTAATTAATGCAGCGGAGCTGGAGACATCACGCGTGAGCCGCACAAAGGGCCAGCGATAGAAACGTCTTCCCGGGCTGTGCAGCCTCTTGAGATGCTTCTGCGTCTTTGTACGGAGTCGGAGCACTTGGGCGCGATGCACATGGAGAGGACAAAGAATGACGTGGTAACGTAATTAGGGGAAGTGTGCACTGACGGCTGATTGAATTAGATCGGGCATGCAAGGTGCATCAAAGGCATCTTGAAGGCGGTTTAATAAATAATTAAGTGAGTTAGAGCGATCTTATAGGCGAGTGTCGCTTAATTTTATTAATGACATTTTATATAAGATTAATTATCACTTTCACAGTACCGAATTATTTATTTTTACCATATATTCATTTATAGTGATTTTTAAAGTACATTAATAAATTGGTAATTTTAAGTAATTATTTTGTTCAATAGTACTTGTTAAATATTTATTTGAACTCTCTAAATATGAATATGTGAAAATTCCACATATTTAGTATGTTAAATTTTTTTAACATATGAATATGTGAAAAT
>JAWWEN010000009.1:6128666-6145642 GCA_035582955.1 Sycophila texana
TCGCGCCGCTGCTCGCAAACGTGCCGCGCTCTGTACTCACGCTCGTTATAGCTCTTGATGCGTATATAACTAATATACTATATACTATATAGTATATGAATGTAGCGACTCACGAATTTTCAAAGTATGATATCTCTAATTATCATACAAAAAGCTTCCTCAGTTAGGAAGCAACATTTTTTAAAAAATTTTAAAAAGTGTACAATTAATTATTTTTCAAGCTTTTTTGGTTGAAAGTATTTAACAGCGCGAATCATATGTCCAACTAAATTTTTTTTCTCAGTGTATGATAAAAGTTTATCATACTAATTTTTTTCTCAGTGTATGATAAAAGCTTATCATACACTGAGAAAAAAAATTTAGTCGGATATATAATTCGCGCTGTTAAATACTTTCAACCAAAAAAAGCTGTTAATTTAACAATTCCACTGTTATTCTAATAGCTTCACTGTTAATTTAACAGCGTAGAGCTTATTTTGACAGAGTTTTATGTTATTTTAACGATACTTCTGTTCAACCAAAATGGACGCTGTTAAAATAACAATTTTTTCTGTTGGAAGTATTTAACAGCGTGAATCGTTGATCCAACTAAATTTTTTTCTCGGTGTACGTTTACAACGGAATAAAAAAATAAAAAAAAGAAAGAAAGAAAGAAAAGAAAATAATTCACGCAAAGACCCAATTACTCCTGAAATTCTAACATCTGCGGAAGAAGTCTCTCCGAGTTAATAAATTATGAAACAGTTGAAAAAAAAAGTAGTAAGCCGGCGAGTGGGAGCGGATTTGAAGCTGGCGGTACACGGATTCCCGTGTAACTGCTGCGGCTTCACAAAACGGAGAGAGTCTCTAATCCGCGGGTCGCACGCGACGCCGGCGCCGGGAGTTGGCTGGCGCTCCGGGCGCTAAGCCGCTTCAATAACAAACTGGCTAATAGGCCGAAAATCGTCGGCAAACAGAGCGAAAGATAGCGAGAGAGAGAAACGGGCACCGGCGGCACTGCGGCAGTCGCCTCGTTCAATTGGTTCATCCGGCTGCACGTGGAAATTCTCTCTGGGCGTGCGCCTCCGAAATTAACTCTGCCCCGCAGAGAGCGCCTCTTATGCCCCGCCGGTATATCCACTTGCCCCCGGTCGCCGCGTATTACAATTCAATGCGCGCGTGTTTGCTCTTTAAATACGGCGGCTCGCGAGCGTGCTTTTGCATTTTTTTTTTTTAACTTCGAGGCGACGCACACCTGCCGACTTGACTGGCGAATACGAGACCCGAGGGACCGTACGATTTACGCTCGACTTTGATTTCTATAAGAGACTCGACGGCTAATTTCGTCACGCGTTCCTTTGACTCGAGCTTCGCCAAGTCGTTTTTTCTCGAAATGCTAAACTTCGATTCTCATTAATCTTATTGATCGATTGCGGTTTGTTTAATTGAAAAGAGGGGCAATGAATTTGGCGCTCGAAAAAACAAGAGATGAAAAAGCTCGAAGTTAAAAGTGAAAAACAAGCATCAATTTCCAACTGCAAACATTGAAAAAGAAAGATGAGAAGAGAGCGAGAGGGAAGAGGTCGCGGATAAAGCGTTGACCCCGCGCGAGCGCCGAGGAAAGTCTTCGCGGGCCGTGCGGAAAGCTATAGTTTCCCCCTTTCGGAGTTCAGTATGGCAATATACGTCCCGGCAAAAGAATTATAGTAAACCGACTGATCGTGTTGCAGGCCGTTTCTGCCGTACTTGCCCTCCTTTTCTCTACCCTGCAAATGGACCGAAAGTACACGCCGCGGCGCGATATATACGCTCGGTTACTTTATGCGGGAGACCGAGCGACGTCTGACTTCTTGCGTACTTCGGGGAGACTCGAGTTTCGCTCGCTTTCGAATGAAGTGAGCAAAGTGCATCGAATTTAAATCTTGCAAGCATTACGCCGGGAGTGACTTTGCCCCTCTTCTGCCCTCTCTGTGTTTCGGTAACGTTTTCACATAAAGCCAACAGCACATTTGGTTCGCCAATTTTTATCGATTGTTTTTGTAAAGTTTCCACAAGCTTTCGCAGTAAATTGCATTGAAACTGTAAGGCAGTGCGTTTTAAGGCAACTTTAGTGCTCGTAATATTGGCAATATTATATAAAAACTAAAAAAATTATGATGATTTCCTATATCTAATTGGGTTCTACGTGATCTTCAGAATATTGATGGTGCTTTTTTTAAATGTATAAACATTTTTATTTTTAATTTTGCTTAAAGTTTGTTTCTTTTTCAACAGTTTAATCTACGCTATTATATTTCTTGAGTAAAAGTGATTCTAAAAGTTACTAAATAAATGCTTATCCATAAATTTCATTAGAACAGCTTTTTATTACATGAAACTGTGTGGAATTTATATATTTATTGAACCAGACAAGTTTACGAAGTATTTATAAAAAATAATAAACATTAATTTAAAAATAGCTTTGATTCTTTCAAATTAGTTTTTCTTTTACTCTATACATATTATCATGTTAATAAAAATATGTTGATTAGCTAATCGCATCAAACTCATCAGATCAAGATCAGATTAGCTAAACTTTCAAAGTCGTAAATTCTTTAAGCAAGAATTTATATCCACGTTAACATGTATATCTGCAATAAATAGCATTAAAATTTAAATCCAATATATTCTGCAACAGGAAATTTGATTTCCATATATTTCCTACCCCATTATTTTCGTATAATGCGAAAACGACTTGTCAAATTTCCTGCTCTAAAGCAGTATAGAATATAGAATACTAGAATAGTCGTTTATTGTAAATTACAAAAAAACATTTCTTAAAAATAGAAATATTTAGTAAAATAGTAGATAACTTGATCACAACCATTTAGCAGTATAAGCTTTCTCTAAATCCCGCAACGGAATTCCCCCTCTCCAATATTGAAAAACCATCAAATGCATCTATACAACAATTGACTAGAAAAAAAAAACCTTCAAACCTCGCAGCCCCAAATCCGCAAGCACTCTGATTGTTTCACCCTCGGATGCAGCCGGTCCCCCCTCTCCTCCGCGAAAATATCACAAATCACCCGAAAGAGCCGCGGCGTCCTCCGCACGGCCAGTCTCCTCGTAAAGTGAAAAACTCATAGAAATCCGCGATTAATCCGCGCAAAAATTTATCGGTGTACCCGCTCTCCTCGGCGCTAAATAAATCTCGTCCGCGTCGCGCTCGGCCGGCCGCGCATAAAGGGCCCGGGCAGGGGCGGCGGCCGTTTTAAGCGCGCGACCGCCGCGCAGGCCACTTTATCGGGGATCGCGCGCGGAAAAATAAAGACTCGACCGTCGTATCTGCGGGCCCCGGGGCTTGAAAGCTACACCTGCCGCGTAGGAAGCGCGCCGATAGCGAGAAACGTGCGCGCGCGGCGCGCTTAATGTCCCGCCGAGCGAAAAGTTCACGTTCGCCCCATGAAAAGGGCATTACTTTTTCATGAGGTCTCGGCGGAGCGCGCGAGTCCCGGAGTCGGCACACCTCTAAAGGCGGCATTAGGAGGTACGTGCGCGCGCCTGGAAAGTCGCTCTTAAAAGGCTCTACGCCAGTCGTCGCCCGATGAATGACACGGACGCCGAGATAGAGCGACACGGACACTCGCGATTTCTTTTTTTTCTTCTTTCTTTTTTTTACCACCCTTTAGGACTCGGGGAATTTGCTGAGCGCGCCCCTTTCGCCCGTGTTATTTGTCAACGTAGAATGCGTGTACCTCGGCCGCAGTTCTAGTCTCCTCTCATTTTTTCATTTTTTTTTTTATAGAGCTATGAAAAATGAAATTTTGCGATTTACGATTCAGAGGTCGGGCTGACCGGTCGGCGCAGTAAAAAATTTTACTTTTGCAACGTGTAAAAATATTAAAGGAAGGCGCTGAATCAGTGTGAATATCGCCCCCGGCGTTCAGCGCATCTGCGCGAGCGCAGTAAAGAAGACGTTACATCTAATCTACAAAATCGTTAAGCCTCGATCTTGATACCTTCGCGCGTACGTATATATTATACGTAAAAAAAAGGTCCACGCTGAATCCGAGCCAACGGGGCGAAAAAAACCGGCGATAAGAAATCGCGTGAATATCGCTTTCGATGCCTCCCCGGAGAAAAGGGGCGCGAGCATCCATAAATATACATGATGCCGCAAGCGCCGAGCGAAGGGCGGGGAGCCGCGAACCGTGACCCACTTAGGATTCCGTACCCGCGACACGTGACCCGACTCGCGGCACCCGACTTACGAGCGCACGCCGAGGCGTAATCTCCGAAACCCGTTTCCGACTTGCGCAACTTTCACGCTCCCCTCGCCGGTCCTCCGATCGTTTTCGCTTTTCAATCGCGTCTCTCGCTCCTTCTTGGGCCTCTGGCTGGATCGCATTCAGCGTGGTCGGTGCCTTCGCTTTTTTTTTCGGAAGGTTGGTCCGAGTAGTGCCTATAATACCTATAATAGCCGCGGGGACCGGCTCCGTCGTCGTGAGCCCGAAAGCCGGCCGAGGATTTCGTCGCTGTGAATGCGCATTGTTTGTTCTCGCTTGAAAAATGATTCAGGAACGCCGTTTTGTTCGGCAAAAAGTGAATCGGAGATTTTAAAGCCAGAGTGAATGCGGATAATAGGAACCGAGTTAATCGTGATTTATGGGAGGTAATATTAAGATGTCGCCTTTCTTCGTTTGTTGTGGAAAAAAAGGATGGAATTTGAATGCACGAAGACGCGTGCTTATAAGAGATTTATTGTTATATTCGTTTCAATAAATTCAAAAAAGTTCTGATATTACTTTTAACGGTAACCTTTAATTTATTGTGTCATTTAAAAAGTAAGAAAATTAAACTGGACAGAAACAAAAAAAATTAGTAAATTTAGCAAAATATTTTTTTAAATCTGTTAAACAGTTCTTTGAAACGAAATTCATGTTCATTTTACAATTTCAAATAAATATTTAAAGAAATAGTACACTGCAATTCTTTCACTGAAAATAATAATCGAGGAAAGTTTACAATAAATTTAGTAAGCCATCTTACTCCCCATGGGCAGACCTGGCCAGCCAAGAAAATTACTATAAATTTTGGAAAAATTAAAATTTTTATAGTAAAATTTGCCACAATTATTATAGCAAATTTTATTATAAAAACTGTGATTTTTCCAAAACTTGTAGTAATTTTCTTGGCTTGCAATGTCTGTCCCTATCTTATAAAATTTATTGTAAACTTTCCCCTATTATTTTTTTCAGTGTAATATCAAAAAAAAATTGATCTAAAGTAAGCAAAGTTATTCTTGATGCTCGGCAATAAATTGTTCGGCGAATTAAATCAAAATCCTGCAATTATAATAAAATTAATTTTATCGTCGTAGAAGAGTATTAGGGAGTCCGCGAATCTACTTTCATTCCGGTCCTTTTACATTTAAATACAAGATCCTCGAGCTCGTTAAGGGAATTTGAAATTCGACTTGAACTGCGGAGTACGTCGGACAATAGTTAAAATACTGTCGGAGACCGGCGTCGCCAAATATCTCGGAAAACTTTCGTGCCACGCATTTCTCATCCCGCCAATTTGCACATTTTACGCTCACTTTTCTACTCCCTGTCCCCCCTTCCATCCTCCTCGCCCAAATCCTCGGAAAGATGGAGGGGGCGAAAAGTTTTGCATTTTCAATCGCTCTCTGAAACGCAGCCTAACCAGTAATTTCTTTAAACACCGAGATTTTGCGCGACCGTTAAACTTTGCCGGAATTTCATCGGAGCACAAACTTTCGGCCCTCGTTACATCGCTTGCGAAAAATAGCACATCGTCGTTCATCAAGTTCCGCACTACTTCGATCTCCTCGAACTTGCACATTTTCTATAATCGGCCTATTTTTAAAAAGCTGTTAAGGAGCTTCTTATCGGCCGTCCTCTCGTTTATAAAAAATATTTGTGGTCACTTTTCAGTTGTAGTCAGTTTTTAAATGTATAAGCCTCTAAGTTATAGGCTTGTAAGGTACCTACTATGTAAAATTGAATCAATGAAAAACTACACTGAGAGAAATGTTTAGTAAAAATTACTGTATTTCTTGTAAAAATTGCTATAGTGTATGGTTACAGATTACCATTATGAAAAAAAATTACTATATTGTATAGTAAAATTTGCCAAAAATATAGTAAACTTTTTCAGACAGAATTGTAATTTTTACTGTATAAATAGCTAATTTTACTATACAATATAGTAATTTTTTTCATAATTGCAGTCTGTAACCATTTTCCCATACAGTATAGTAATTTTTACTAAACATTTCTCTCAGTGTACTAATGTTAGTAAGATCACTATAATAATTAGTTGAATAAGAGATCCACTATTTAGCAGTATAGTCAGATAAGAAATATATATAATAATTATTATGGCGTATGTATTACTTATCTTACCACACACCACACTGCCAAATAGTGGAGTTCTTTTAACTAATTGTTAGTGATCTCACTAAAATTATAGTAGTTTTTCAATGATTTAACTTTACAATTAATTCATTATAATTAATTAAAACTCATGAAAACTAATATTGTTAATTTGAATAGAAATTATTAAAATCTGACAGTACTGCTGTTTACAGTGCTTAGTGAAACAACTTTCACTAATTTTACTAGATGTTCTGCTTTCATTAATTCAGAAGTTTACAAGAACAAAATTCTATTAATAACATCTGCTTATATTCCACTGTAATTATAGTATCATTTTAATCTCTTTAATATTAATAAATAAATAAAATATATAAATTCAATTTAAGAAGGTAAAATAGAATAGAATAGTTGTTTATTGCAAATTACAATAAATTTGTCAATACAAATAATGATGATGTATAAATTTACATGAGACAGTTTAAAAAACTGCAACAATACAAATCACGTACTGCGCTCTGAGTTCATAATCATTTTAAATTTACAGTAAAAATATAATTGCACCTGAGTGATATCGCAGTCGTTACTTAAAATTAATTTAATAATACTAATAAGTAAATCATAAAGTTAAAAGTAATATCACAGTGGGTAAGTTCAAAATGACTAGACACAAAAATTTAATAAAACATACTCTATATTCGTGAAAATTGACAGAAGTAAAATAATATAAAATTTTAGTAGTTTTAAGTTTAATCGATTGTATTGCAAGAACCTACGTGTGTTTACGCATTTCCGTAAAACCTATAGAGTCCTGGGACTATTCTAATCTCTCAACTCATTACGTATAATAGCATCTTTTACTTTCCCGACAGTAAAGAGAAAAAAAAAAGGAAAGGAAAATTATCCCGGTGCATCGCGCGCGGCGCGCAGTCAAGCGTCGCTTCCTAGTTCCGCGGACGACCGGGGCCAGGGTGCAAAGAGCCGCTCGGGGGTCTCGTCTTAAAGAGTTTCGCGCGCTTCGACCGCCACGGGTAGGTGGGCCCGCGCACAGTATAGGAAGCGCTCGGGCGGAAGAGTCGGACGGCGGTGCCGCTATCTATATTCGCTCGGTTTTGGCGACTCGCCAACAATGGCTGTTTCGCCCGGTTATATCTCACTCCCATGGCAACCCATAACAAACATAAGTGAATTATGCCCGCGCGTGTCGTTCGATGCTTTGGCCGGTCGTCGCCGCCGGCGCGCAGCGGCAGCGGCCCTGCCGCTATATGGTGCAGCCCATAGGATGCACGCGACCGCCCGTGTGAATCCTCCTTTTATCCTCTTTTTATCAGTTGGAAAATGCAAGGTGCGTTACGGCCGCTCGAAAATTCGCTTAAGCCCGCCGGGCCGGCCGTTACTTATTAAACGATTTAGGTGATTCGGTTTGGTCCTTAACGGCGTTATAAGCGACCGATTGGAGTTAATTAATGCAATATTTTTAAGGCTATTCGTATTGTGAATTCCGGTTTCTTTAGTATTTGCTCTTGTGATGTTAATGGGAATATAAAGCGAGAATTGTAGTAGAAATTATTTTTATATTGGAATTGTATATTTTGTTTTTTTATTTCAATATTAAACGAGCTTAGAAACCCTTTATTATACAAGTCTATAAGAATAATAACAAAATTTTATTTTATATATTTTTATATTACTAACTTTGTATGCAGAATTAATAAAACAAATCAGTAAATTGGGAATACATGTACAGTGCGCCCAGCTTGTGCAATGATAAATATATAGAATACTGTTATACTTAAAAAGAAAGAAAATCAACTGTCTAGTAAATGAAGTGCGCGGATTAATTAATGTAAAATGCTCATTTCACTGTGAAATTTGTGAATAATCTCTTATAGTATCGATTCTTTACTAATTAATTATGTGGAATACATTTAACTTTTTCATTTTTAGGTTCTATAAGCTTTAGATTTAAGTTATTGATTTTTTATTATTATTAAAATGACTGTAAGGTCTTGAAGTACATACAAAAATGAAATAAATTTCGAAATTTATTTTTAAGTAAGTTTGTTAATTAGACGTAAAAGTCGTACTGATAGATTTTCAAGCCCGAAGAATCAAAATGCATAACCCATTACTGTCTTGGGCATATTTACATTTTTCTGCAGTTTAACCATTAGAGGATACATTAAAATAAATTTAGCGCACGAAGCGCACTGACTTTTACTAGCGTGTTGTTACTAAATAATGAATATAATTAATCAATTCAGAAACTTTTATTAACAGGTTCATTTAAAGTCAGTTTTTGAAAAATTACTCAGTTAAACGACCTCATTATTTACCAGTATCCAATTAAATAAAAAAAAAACGTAATCGACATTAGTAATTCATTGCGCATAAGACATTTAAACAAATTTTGTCGAAAATCGTAAGAGTCAACGGCAAACTTCGGATTTCAATCAATATGTTCATTATAAAGCCCCGCGAAACGAGGCAAATAAATATGCGCGTAAAGTAATTCACCGGGCGCTCGCGGACCGTCAATAAAAACGCCAATAAAATTCCTCGCTCGTTTGAGCGCCGATCCCTTTTTATCAGCCGCCACGCCGATGTCCAGTTGTTTTATACGTCGCCGGTGCCCCGACCGCGGGAGTAGAGCCCCCCCCCCCCCCCCTTTTTTTCACGCTCCTTTCCAAATTGCTTCGCGCACGCACTTCGCGCGCGCGGACGTATATGCAGGATTTGCGATCGCGTGAAAGGAGGCACGCGCGAACCGCCGGAAAATGAATTGGGCGTCGCTCTTTCATTTATCGGTCTTTCCTCGCGGTTTGCGAGCTCTCGATGACGTGATTTAGCGCGACCGTTTTATAACGCCGTTAAATTTCGTTTGATTTTATTTATTTATTTATTTATTCTTAATTTTTAATGAATCTGCGCTCGCGAGCAGATTATATAAATTATCTCGCCGATTCGGGGACGGGACGGAAGGAAATTAGAGAAAATGGCTTGGGCAAATGTAGAAACGGAAATTCCCAGGTTGGTAAAGCTGCACCTTTCCGCAAATACCCGGGAAAGTACCTACTTGTATTGACTTTACATGCGGAGCTTCCATGGATTTTGTTGAAATTACACGACGCAAACTTCATTAAACTAGCACGAGTATAATAATTTCAGGTAACTTGGGCCAACAACTTCTCGAGTAGGACTCTGACGACTAATTCTTTGGTACACGCACACACACATACGCTGGTGGGACAAATTAAATGGACGAATGAAATTAATCAAAAGGTACCGCCGCGCAATTTCCGCGCGCGCGAGCCGGAAGCTCCGCACCGGCGAGACGCTCGCGTTTAATCCCATTCAATTCGAGGCATAAATCCCTTTCATTAATCGGCGACGCGCCCGATAAATCAAGCGGGCGGACCATCAATTTTTCCGCCGGGCCAGATTGTCCCGCCTGCGAATCCAATCGTTTTTGCGCTAATTGACGTGGCCGCGGCGCGGATAATGTATGGACGGGGGAAAGTCTTCGGACGATCGCGTCGCGCCACACCCCCTCGAGGAGCGAAGCGCTCGAGGAAGTCGCCGGGAGATCCGGCGCTGCTTAATCCACTCAATTCGGCTGCGAGCGCGCGCTGCCCCTACGCCGAATGCCTCCCCCGCCCCTTCCACGTCGGCGCGGCACCCTAATCATCGCTTTTTGCAATTCGCTCGGCACGTCCGTCCCCTTTAGGCTAATCAGGTGCGAGGAAGTTGAAGAAAAGAGACTTTAAGACTTTAAGGTACTATTGACAGATTTTATTTGAATGTAAAATACTTCGCTGGTTCAATGTATTACGGCGATATGGTTCTTTCAATTTGAGAGATGAAAGTTCTTTCTTGAGTCGTTTAGTGGAGATATTTTAATAGTAAAGAGGACTCTAACGGCTGGTTTTATTTATGTGCTAGAATAAAAATATTATGACAGTGAATTAGTTGTAAGATTGATCGTATTTTAAACAAGAGTTTGTTTGAACCACTTTTATACCTGTCGAAAGATGTCGGAGAAGACCAAAACGTCGCATATTTTAAGAATAATTACTATAGTAAAAATTTCGCGCACACCCGATCAATTTAATTTAAATTGAAAAATCAGTAGATACGAGAGGATTACTTTTTATTAACTCATTTACGTAGGTAATGAAAATAAAAATAAGTTAATAATTATTTGATTAATCTATAAATGAAATTAAAAAAAAAACATAAATTTCTTTGATTAATCAAATTAAAGAATTAAATACGTATCAAAGCTTTTGAAATTTTAACTGCCACTTATTTAATTGATTTTTTTTTTAAGAGAGGATTGTCGTGAAATTCGCAGTGAAAATGTATAATATAAAATTCTTTCATTTCTCAAGTAAAAAAAAATTTAAAAGGCACAATAAAAAGATAAGGCGTACATATAGTTTATCACGTTTGACGTAATAAAAAAATGAGATTTTGTTAAACCACCACTACGTTTTGTTGAAACTAAGAGATCAGGTAAGCTGATAAAGAGAAAAGAATTATAATATGAAAATTTTAATTTTATTCCAACGTTCATTATTTAATTTTTTTTTTAATTTAAGACGATTATAAGATAAGAATCTAAAAGCTTTCTCTTGACGGGCAAAGAAAACTTATTCTAAAATTCATTGCTATGCTTCGTATAACTCTTAACCAAACATGAAATCCATGCAAACATTATCCTACCTACTCATGCTCTTACGCGTGTCTTCTATCTCAAAGCGAACATCACTATATTTCACATTTAGACTGTCCTTTTAAATTCCCCTTTAAATCAGTGCAGAACCCTCATAGTGTCCCTTGTACCTCGCAAGAAAAAAGATTCAATTAGTAAAAAAAAAAAAAATGAAAAAAAAAAATGTCGAACGAGCGATTTTCAATTAATTAAAATGCCTTGGCGCGTGGAAAGAACGGCAATCGGCAACTACGGCATACCAGTGCCGATCCCTTGTTAGAGCGGACAGTTCGTCACGATCGCAGAGTCGGCGCGTCGAGGCTAAAAAACGCCGACGACCCCTCAATCGCGATAATTGTATTAAACTGTTTTGCGAAACGAGTCTCGCTCGCTTCGTTTATTAGGCCGCTCATCGTCCCCCCCCCCCCAGCCCTTCGCCCTCCCTGTTTGTACGCTCGCCGCTTTGTGCCGCGTCGAGAGGGGAGCCTCGGAAGGTCGGCGCTCGTAATCCGAAATAAATTGCCGCGGGCTTTAGCTGGTCTCTCTTCCTCTCTCCCTCTTTTTTTTTTACGCCGGCGGCTTCATCCATCCCTCGCGCGCCAGCCTCGTCATCATCGACAATCGGCCCGCCTCGAGAGGGCCACTGTCTGTTTCGAGTGGACAACGGCAGGCAGGTGCAGAGGCTCCGGCGCTCGCTGATATTGGAAGCGCTTATCGGGCTCGCAGCCGGATTAGGATAGGCGGAGCGCGCGTGTAGTGCCCGAGCCGCGCGCGGCTGTCCACTTGAACGTGCCGCGCCCATTGTGCCGCGGGCCCGGCCTGCGTTTTGATTGCTGAACAAGCCCCGCAGTATATGCCGGTAATTCGGCTGCTGCTGCTGACGACGCTCAGGTGGCTTTCGCGCAGCGGCTGCCGCGAGAAACAGTTGGCTGTGTATGTACACGAGTGGTCATATTGTCAAAGTCGCTGCGCTTTTCCTTAATCGCGGATAGAGAGGAGGTGCGTTCTTCGGAATTTTCGGAATGCTTAATTCGTGAATGATTTAAGGACGCACCAAATATTATGGCATTATTGAACGATAATTTGGTTACGCGCGATTCTTAAAATTGTGCACGGTTAAAAATTCTGTGTATTTGCATTTTGTATATCGTCAATGTAGTCGCTGCGCTGCGCGCTTTTCCTTAATCGCGGATAGAGAGGAGGTGCGTTCTTCGGAATTTTCGAAATGCTTAATTCGTGAATGATTTAAGGACGCACCAAACATTGGCGTTATTGCACGACAATTTGGTTACGCCCGATTCTTAAAAATTATGCACGGTTAAAAATTCTGTGTATTTTCATTTTGTGTCTATTTTGTGTGAACCACAACACAAAATTTACGTAAATAATTCACACAAATTTTGTGCAAATTGTAAGCCATTGCACATAAAAAAACATTAATACTGTGTAAAATTTGTGTTTTTTGTACTTGCTGCGTACACTGATATTTACAAGAATTTTACAGTTATATTACACAAATTTTCTGTAAAATCCTGTAAAATCACTGTACACAAATTTTATATAAATTTTATACAATTAATTCTACTTATTTCTGTTAGGCGTTTACTAAGTATTTTATGATTTTTAATAAATTTCAAGAAAAGAAAGCTTTAGAGTATTGAAGACTGCATGCACGACTACTGAAAGAATAATCGAGACTATTAATTTATTTCCTTCGCTGTTTAGCGACGATCTGTAAAATAAGGGAATTATAAAGTGTACAGGTACCTAAACCTGTCATCGGTTGTTATATCAAAGGTCGGATCATTTTGTATTGTCAATAATCTTTTTCGCAAAGAAAAAGTCGCAAACTATAACATTATTGTAATTTAACAATATATCATTGTTAATAAAGCTCATCAAATTAAAAAATTCCGCTATGGTTTACAACCCTCTGGTGGCTTTCGGAGCGATCACTATAACGAGAAACAGTTGTGTTTACACGAGTGGCTCTATCGTCAAAGTCTGTTCCTCAATAGGACGCCCCACGGATTGGAGTGAGAAGCTACCTTCGTCCGAATTTTCGAAACCCCACGTGAATAATTTGACGATGCACCGGAATATTGCACGGTGCAAAGATTTCAAAGTGAAATCGGTCTACTGGCGCGACATCAATGCGACAATGGGCGTCGTTCGACGCGTCGGCCACGCGCAATTCTCAAAATTATGGACAAAACGGTAATTATCCGAAATGCAATAAGCGCCAGCGGAATACCTCTGATGGGGTGGGAGTGGAGCGTCCTCTTGGATTTTCATTGTTGTCCAAGTGCTCCCAAGTTTGACAATGCAATTGTTGCGAGCAGAATGTCGCGTACGTGTGAATTCGCCCGCACGCGTGTACAAGTTTTGCCTATTACACGAGCGACCCGCTGCAGTGTCTCCGGCTGTGTACACGCGTGCGCGCCGCAATGCCGCAGGAGCGACTCCTCGACTGCGGTGGGTGCGTGCGAGGACTCAAGGGGGTAGAGTGTAGGGGCGCACCCTATATATACGTGTATATATGTATATATACGTGTACGCTGACTCGGGACTGACTGGCGCCGGGGCTTATCTCTCCGCTCTATCGGCTCTCTCGCTCCTCCTGACGGGGGATGCACTCGCGCGAGGAGCTTTTACCAAGGCCGCTTTTTGCCCCCTTCGACGCTCTTCGATCCACGTCGCGCCTCGGGCTGCTCCTTTTAATTGCCGTTTTCGGCGTTTGAGGCTTTGTTTGCGCGCTACTCGTTCGCCGCTTTTTCCGCTACTCCCGCGGCTTACGGTTTTGCGATTATTTTCTTTTTATCGGGGAGGGAGGTTTCAGCGCGCTTCTTCGCGGCGATTTTAATTGCCCGTGAAGCTCGTTTGTTCCGGCGGCTGCCCGTTTGATCGATGCGGCCGGAGGCGCATCGGCGAGATCGAAATCGTCTGGTGCATTATACACGTATATACTAAGTTCTCTTGGCCCTGGCGTCCATTAACGCGGCGCCCGAGAGCCCCGTGCGCAAAAGCTGCGGACATTTTTATTCGTCCCTCTCCGGTGCTCGCGGTGGTTATCTTAGAAGGGCTGCACTGCACATTTACGGCCGTCGCCACTCGTATTTTCCGGCTGTTTATCGTCCGAATCACTTTGCGTGGGGGAAAAAATGTCACGGCTGGCTTAACTTCCCTAGTTGTTTTCTTTTACACGTTACACGGAGGTCTAAGCATTTTATTCTGCCTTTTTGCTCGCGAAGTTTCTCTTCCCCCAGAGCATTGCTTTCTCATAGAGGAAACTTTGTGTCGGCAAAAAATATTTATTGCGATGTATACATAAAAGGTACTATTCAGGGCTCGATAAGTACAACGAAGTACGTTTTGTAAAGATGATGATGTATACTGTATGTATCGTGATTTTGTAATAAGTATTTTAACAACTGATCGCGGTTCCTTTCCGAACTATATAAGAAAAAGTTAATTCTTTTCAACACCTTCATTGTGTCATATTTTCCATATTACATCCAATGCGTGTTTAAAAAGCTGAATAATATGTGTAGAAAGGAAAAACGCTTCATTTATTAATAAAAATTTAGAAAACAGGCGGTATGAAAAAATTTTTTTAATCGCAGTAAAAATATGATTCTTCAAAAGATGAGGAAATCTATGTAGTATGAGATAAAAACAATTATATGATAATTGCAATAAAAACGTTATAAGACATTACCTAAAGAGTTCAAGAATACAATAGAAACATAAACTATAATTGATTGTTATTAAAATTACTATTATAATGGCATAAGTTATACTTTGTTTTTAGTTTTAAGTTTTATAGTTTATAAGCTTTTTTATGTACCAGCCTACTTTTAACCATACATGTTTTCTTCTTATAGAATTTACTATCTGCGGTACAAATAAATTAAAAATAGATAAATAAATAAATCTTTTTTTTATTATTATGACCTTTCTTGGATAATTTATTAAAAAGTTATTTTTAAAAAATTCAGATTTACAAGTGATATCGTTACTCTCGTAGAATCACGGATACGAAATTGCACGTACTTCGAGATAAAATATGTCCTGTTTTCTAAACTGCCTCCCCCTGAAAGAGGCGTCGGCACACGATGCATATGCCCCGCACGTCCGCCCGCGGAGAGTCCGGATAATTGCTTTATTTACTTCTTCCGCAACAAAGAAAATGACTAATTGCACATCCACCGCGTGACGGACTTATCAAATTATAAATAATAATGAATAATCACCCCGAGAAAGTTTAATGGGGTCGGAATGCATTGCGATGTATTATGCAGCCGGGCAGCGCCGTAACAAATGATCGCCACTCGAGCCGACGAAAAAACCGCGAATCATAATTAATGGAGGCCCGGGGAAAAAAAGGGCACCCCCGCACCCACACATGCGCGCTCGGCGCGCCAAGCCGAGGCGTATTCCGTGTCACCGGCGTTAATTTTTCTCCGTCAGGAGTCGCCGGGCGCTCCAGTCCGCGGCCAGCGAGAAGAAAGTCATCCCTCATTCCGGGGCGAGCCATCCCGCGCAAAAACGCCCAGTCCGTATCTCCCGGCCGCGGAATTGATTTTATCCCACCCCCGGAGAGGGGAGCGGGGGAAAAAGGCACGCGCCACCTTGGCGCTTCGCGCGCGCCATTGTGCGCGCTCCCGCGGGACGCCATTATTATCCTGATTTAGCATCGCGACGCCCGCCGGCTGCCAGGACGCATTGGCTTTCGACGGCCGGGAGGAGCTGCGGGGGAGGCAGCCGAACGCGCATAGAGAGAGATATACGTAAGGGAATACGGCCGGGGCTGCGCCTGACAAGGAGCCGGGGAAAAAAGCGGCGGCTGCCGGGGGAGGGTCGCTCGGGCAGGGTTTGCTTTATTTTGCGAGCCGGGAAACGGCCGTGAATCCGCGATTCTGGAAGAATTAACGCGCTTGCACGTGACGTTTTTCCAGCGCCAGCTTAGTTCCTCGGGCTTTTGAATATGTTTTCGCGGTCTCGAGCGTCTCTGCGCGCTAGTGGGTTTTATGCTACAGTCCTCATTCAACTTTTCTTTTGCCGGATTATAATTTTAACGACCGCGTATTTTAGCGTTCAGCCCTGCTTCGAGTGTTTTGTGCGGGAAGGGAAAATTTGTTGAAGATGATGCGTTAAAAGTTTAATAAATTCACTCGATCGGCGTCGTTCGCGTTGGTATTAAAGCATCGAAAAAATGTCGTTCTGTTATTTGAAATTTAACAATAGACATATTATAATGTATTACTGAGTATTTTTAAACGAACGGAAAATATTTGTTCAAGATGCGTTAAAGTTTAATAAATTTACTGGATCCTTGTACAATGCGAACTTTAATAATAGACATGTAATGTTTCGCAGAGTATTTTATTTGTAAAGGAAAAATTTGTTCAAGATGCATTATTATAGTGTAATAATATCCATTCGATTGTCGTCATCCGAGTTTATGAAGCATGAAAAAAATTATTAAATAATACGAATTTTAATATAATACTGAGAGAAAAGAATCCCTACAAAAACTTCGATTCATGAAAATACGGAAAAATATTAGCGTCTTAAATAGGGATGCCGACTATCTGGATATCCGAAGCTCCGGATATCCGAGATCCGAATAGATTCGAATCTCAGATCCGTAAGATCCGTAAGATCCGGATACTTTGAGTATCCGGATCCTCGGATCTGAGATTCGAAGGATCCGGATCTTGCTGATCCTACGGATCCGGATACTCAAAGTATCCGGATCTAAGATCCGTAGTCTACGAATAAATAATCAGGTTTAACACCGTTATTTTAATGTAATTTTTTTTATTTTTTTTAACTAAAATAAAGAAATAACCAAAAATAAATAAATAACAAAACAAAATAACAATAATAAATAATATTAA
>JAWWEN010000009.1:6150786-6164017 GCA_035582955.1 Sycophila texana
GGTGTGCTTTCAAAATTTTTTTTTTTATTTTTAATACCCCAGTTGTTTGTCTATTTCCGTAGAATCGCACATATAAGAATAACGTTGCGCGGGTTTTTTTTTTTTTAATATTTTCTTATTACATTTTTTTTTATAGGGGAAGGGTTTTGTGCTCGCTTCGGTCAACGTGAATAAATCTTGAATAATATCACTTTCGTAACCGTCGGAGTGTCATGTAAAGATGATGAAAAATGATTTTCATTAACGTCGATTACGATGCTCAACGAGCTCGTTTGATGGAAGAATAAGGGTCTTTGTAAGAGCCATCCAGCAATAGATGTTCGTACTTGAGACATAAAGAGGTTTATGTTTGCATTATGGTTGATGTATTTAAGGCTGTCCAACTATTCAAATAAAAAACAAAAAACTTACTCGTAAAAACGTTCGCGTGAAAATTGAAATACTGAATGATGTGAAACAATGATATAAGGATCATTCATATTCTTTTGTTAATTATTTATGTGTAGACATTACCTTGCTTCAAGTGAACATATAATACATCATTTTTTAAAAATAACAAGCCTATGATTCTGACGTGGCCATAAGGTTGAACATCCGACTGTCAATATACAGCCGCGATTGATATTATTGATAAGGTAAAAATCAGAAATATAATATAATGAAAAGAAAATTACAGTTTATTTTTAAATTATAATTAAAGTCACTTTTACATTAATTACTCTGAACTTTCGATTAGTTCCGTAATTATAAGTATAAAGTCACAATGTTACAGACAACTTTCTAAAAGATAAACTTGAAAAAATACACTTATAAACATTTTGTAGATTAATTTTTACATCAACATTGTTTTCTATCACAGTATTGTTGAAAGAAAAGACGAATCATAGTGACCGCGCAAGTTGCAAAATAATTACGAAAATACAACCGATGACTTTGAGAATTTCGCAATGTTTTTCAAAGCCGTAAATATTCAACTGTGCATTCTTCGAACACGACTACGTCACTAAAATTCGAAAATTTCGCTTTCCCCAGTACTTCGCCGAGTAAAAAGAATCGATCCCGGCGAAAACATCATCGCTCATCGAAGCTGATGGCTTATTTGCACAAAAGCCAGCGTAATCTCGCTCGAAAAGAAACGGAGAGGAGCGTCAGCGGCAGCGGTCGCAGGAGGGTTGCGGGAAAACTCCGGACAATCCATTACGGGGAAATTAAAGCGTCATAATGCTTCTGGCAATCGAGGCTCGAGCTCCATCTTAGCGGCCAAAAATAAAAGAAAAAGAAAAGAGAGAGAGAGAGAGAGAGAGAGAGAGAGAGAGAGAGAGAGAGAGAGCCACGCGGTCCGCGCGAAGAATGCGTTCCGATAAATGGATCCCGCGCTCCTTCCTATTGCGGCGAGACAGGCCAAACAAGCGGAACGGACGCCAACAATGAAAGCCGTCCCCGCGAGGGAGAAGAGAACCACGGTGAAGGCGACGCGAGGGGGTGGATGAGAAGCCGAAGTTACTAATGGAGGAAAAACAGACAGAGGACGGCGGGGCAAAACAAACAGCGCGGGGTGGAGGTGAAGGGGGGCGTTTCTTACGTCTCGAGGCGAATTCTCGCGGGGAAAGTCACTCGCGTCGTCCCGGCCTCCTCGAGAGGTGCCGAGGTTTCCTCTCCCCCGTCCGGACGAGGTAAGACAATCGTCCGAATTGCTTCGCTCCGGGATAACGATCTTAAGCCGGTGTAGCACGCGTCGCTGCCCGGCGTAAACCGATTACGAGCTCTTTATTTGCGAGTGATTGCGGGGGGAGCGGAGCGAGCACCCTGATAGTCGATTTAATTTTTTTTTTTGCAGCGCCGGGGAGTTAGGAGCCCCGGGATTGCGCCGCTGGCGACGGCGTTGACCGCGACAAGGAGGCCCTGGGGTCCTCATTGGCCGCAGTGTTCTGCTGGTTCGGTGAAAAGCACGATTAAGTTTTAACGGCGTCGGCCGCCTCATCGTTTCTCACAATAGCGCCTCTAATGCCCTCGTCGACGATAATCCAGCTGTAAGTCCATTCTTCACCGCGGCTAAATGAATCAGTGCGGGCTCGATCGGCCGTTCGAACGGGAATTGGATGTTCAACGTTGCCCGAGAAAATAAACATATTTCTAGGCTGGTTTGTAGGCTCAGATACGAAGATTATACACAGCGAATTGTTTGGGAGCTCTCTTCAATTGGCAATTATTAGCAAAGCGATAGCCGTTTTGTTCGCGAGTTCACTCGCGCTGACATTGTTGCCTTCTTCCATTGTGCACGAATTCTAAGCCCCTCGCGAGCCAGCATGCTGGACTCTCGCCGGCATGAATCATCCCTCGTAACAAGCTAAACTAATTAGTGATATATCCTCGCAACTTTAGACGCCGTCGCATCTCAAAATACCTGGCGCACGTGCACCTCTGCCTGACGAGGGAAAGACAGACGCGACGCGAGGGTAGACCCAAGGTGTAACAATCCAACAATACACTGGAAAAAATAATAGGGGAAGGTTTACGATAAATTTTGTAAGACGGGGACAGACTTGCCTTCTGTAAAAATAAATAAGTGAGATTTGACTAAAATAAGTGAATAGTCACTTATTCTACTTGCTGCAATAAATTGGAAGATATTTAACGTGAAATAAGTGACTATTCACTTATTTTACTGAAGTTTCACTTACTCATTTTGTTTAGACGGTGGCAAGCCAAGAAAATTACTAAGAACTAGCAAATTTTACCTCGCTCGCTGACGCTCACTTGGGAGAAATATTTTGAAAATTTTGAAAATTTTATGAATCCCGGAAAAAAATTAAAATTTGATCTCGCTTGCTCGGGAGAAATGTTTGTTCATTTGAAAATTTTTGGAGATTTTATGCATCCCGGAAAAAGTGCAACAAAATGCATTTTTATCTGTGTCAAAAAATGCATTTTTATGCACTTATGAAAAAAATTCACTTTTATGCACTTTTGTGCACTTGGCTGCACTTGTATGCAGTTGCACTTCAGATGAATTTCTGGACCAGTTGTAATGAATTAGCTGTTGTAGATAGTACATTATTAGAAATGAAATGATGTCATAGATAAACGACGGCCGACGACCGATGTCTGACGTCCGGCGATTGACGGCCGACCGGTAGCAAATGAATATTTACTATAAATTTTGGAAAAATTACAATTTTTACAGTAAAATTTGCTGTAATTGTGGCAAATTTTCCATTATATAAATTGAGCATTCGAGATTTCGATCTTTTGTTTGAAAATCTCGAAATGATTTGAATTTTCGAGAAAAAAAAACAAAATTTCAATTGTTTTTCTTTCAATAAGGTTAAATAGGCGCGAATTCTCTAGTACCGTAATATTATTATAAACCTTCCCCTATTAGTTTTTTCAGTGTATAGGCGCTAAAATATATAACGAATCTCGCCTGCCTCATCTTTTCGCGAAAAAAAAAAAGAAATTCGCAGTCTCATCGGCGGGGTATAACGACGACGATCGACGGGGGAAATAACCCTAAGCCCGACGACGTCGCCGGGCCATACAGAAGATGTCATTCACACCGTTCCTCGTTATTAATTTAAGCGCTCGCACGCACCGCCCTCGTCCTCCCGCAGGCCCTACACCGCCGGCGCATCGATTGTTCGAGGAGCGCTCTCCCCTGCGCGCGACCGAATAAAAGCCGCCGGCCTGCCACCCTCACGTTTGTTTACGCGTAAATTAAATATAGGCTCTGGCGGAGGAGAGAAAGCGAGCCTCTTCTTCCGACCGCATCCGCCCACTCGTTTGCTCTTGTCTCCCTCTCTCTCTTCCTTTTTATTTTGACGCCGGCCTCTGGGCGCGCCGCATAATGACGCGTCACAAAAGAGCCTCCGGTTAGGCGAGGGTGCGAGCGAAATTCTCGATATCGTTGATCCGCGCCATCGGGATGTTTGACGCGGCGTCGACGCTGTGACGAGGGCCCGGAGAGTCTTCGAGAGACTTGGAGAGGATCGAGTGACAGGCTTCGAGGAAATTCGATGATGATGCCGACAGTTTTCGAGGAGATTTTTGATTGTTAAATTTTTTAGCCGCCTCGAGTGCACGGGATTTGTGTTTTCGACCCTTTTTTAACGTTCGAGGGTTCGATAGACAACTAGTGTGTTTTTTAATGTCTAGTGGGTGCTCAAATTGCAGTTACAACTCAAGTGGTTGTTTCAATGACTTTGTTGGAAGTAGTCGAGTATTTTTTCTGTTGCTTCTGAGTTCGTAGTCGCGTATACGCGTTATACAACTATGAACGTTTTGTTTTAATAATTTAGTACCATGGGATAATATTTATGATGCGTCATCCATCGTTAAATTGTAAATTATTCGTGATGGAGAAATATAGCAATTTTATTTTCCCGAGAAACTGTTTTATTGAGAATCATGCACCACTATAGACTATATTATGATAGCTAAAATCAATAGCAGTACGATACTTAACGCACCCTTTACAATAGAATATACTACATGATGAAATAAAAACGATGACAAAATAATCAAAGAACGCAGAGAGAAATTTTATTGAAAAAATTACCATATTTATAGTCTGGTAGCTTCTTGTTTCTTTATAGTACTTTGTGACTTCATTCAATATAAGTATTATAATCGTTACTAGAATCATAAAAAATTTTCCAATAAAATTTCTCTCCGCGTGCTAATAATGTTTATTCCGCGAATTAACTGAAGCGACGTCGCTCATTATTTCACAAATATTCGATTGAAGAAGCAATAAAACCATTGAACGCCATTTATCATTGCACTGTATCAATACGATGAATAATTGAAATTTCCCACTGGAGGAAACATCAATATTAAATTCTTTACCCAAAGCAAAGCGAAGACGTTCCGAGGCTTATAATAAAAGCATTTCTTTCGCCGACAAATTGTTGCCACTCCGCCGAAGGAAAGTCTCTGCGAATCTGCACAATTTACTTGCTGCTGTCGCGCAATAAAGAGCGCATTAAATAAAAATAAATCCGCGCAAGGGATCCCCGCGAGCAGCGCGCTCGAAGCGTCTTTTCTCGCGAGACGCGCGCATTACCCCTATTCCGCCACTCGAAGAACACGCGAATATTCTTGAAAAATAACGAGATCGCAGCATACATTCGTTACGGGCGAGAAAGAAGCGCCCGGGTATAACAAGTGCAGCGTCGGCGCGTCAAACGTAAAAACAAAGGCGGGATCGGCGAAATAAAGGAGCGCGGAAACCGGAGTAGACGTAATCTCAGACACGTTTCTTCAAGGTTCTTGAAACGAGAGCAGCAGCGGCAGCAACGGCGACAATCCAGACTAACATTTTCATGCTTCCGCGAGAGGCAAGGCGGAAGAGGGGGGTGTACGTCGCCGTGACTCAGCGTCGCGAAACCCGAGAGTTTCCGTCGTTTCTCGCAGTTTGTTTGATTAGTTCTCGAAAAGTCGGGCGAGCGCCCCGGGGCCGCCTAAGGTTATGCGCGGCTCCTTCGCGAAAATCAGAGTTCGGATAACGCGTTTTTGCGCGATGAATGACGGCCGGGGGTGCGCGAGCGCGACGCTAAAGCCGCTGGTTTGATTAATGCGTTTGGGGCCAGCGCCGCCCGGAGCCCAGAGGTGAAAAGCGATTTCGCGCAAAAAGCATTCAACCGGGCTTTTCCATTGTTTGCGTGGGGGGAAGGGGAGGGGGTGTGATGCATCAATTTTTATTCAATGAAAAAAGCGCGGCGACGCGCTTTCAATTATCCATTAATTGCAAGAGAAAAATTACCGATACATCGCTCATAGAATTTCGATCGGACCTTATCCATCAAATTAATGTCGCGTTAAAATTGAATTTTCTTGTTTAATGAGAAAGAAATCTAGTTGCTGACCCAGGATTTTCTCAAAGATTTTTTAGAATCCCACATTAGATTTTACACGCTAAAATGGCTAGGAAATTTCACTTTTTTTTTTAGAGTTAGTCTAGAGTTAATTAATTTGTATAGAGTTAAATTTTGAAAATTTCTCTAGTAGAGTGAAATAATCCCTTTATATGAGTAAAATTACTTAATTTCACTCTGATAGATTGCATTTTTTTAGTTTATGGTCCACCCTTTCACAGTACATTTGAATAAAATAATTACTCTACTTCACTCCAATCGAGAGAGGTAACTTCAATCGAAACTTCGAGTGAAAATTTCACTCCAATGGAGTCAAATTTAACTCCATTTCACTCTAACCGATTTAGCGTGTAATAAGTATATTGTTATACTAAAAATTTTATAGTTTATTTAATTGTAGTTTTATTCATTAAAAAATCAAGAAATTTTTTTTTCTCATAAAAATTACGGTGAATTAACTTCTCGCATAAAAATAACGTGAAAACCCGTAATCACAAAATGGATCTTGCAATTACGTTTAAATTTTTTTAGGGAGCTTTGAATCCTTCATCATATAAGTTTTAAGGGAAAAGTCTCTCAAGGTACGATTATACGTACACTTACCCGAAATAAATTGTTACGGAACTAAGCCTCGAGATTGTTATGAAAAAGATAAAAAAAAAGACAAAATCGAATCTCCTTTCCGAAAAATTCAAAAATGTTCCACAAGAATTTATTTTAAGTGGGTATACATAAATTTTTTAAAAGCTTATTTTTCTGTCTCAAGAACTCTATAATAATATCAAAATTTCAGATTACCACCACCACAAAGCTTTTTCTTATAAAAAAAGCAAAAACAGATTTTCTGAATATAAAGTGAACCTATAGTAGCGTGACACGAATTTTCACTTCTGGTTATCGCGGTGTTTGACCGCACCCGAGCGCCGGGAATGGAGCCGGGAGACTCCGTCGCGCATTTAATTGCAGAGAAACGCGGCTCTCTGCCGGCCCAGCGATTGTCCAGCAGTCCATCCTGGGTCGCTGGCAGCACCACCGCCGCCGCCGCCGCCGCCGCCGCCGCCGTGGTTATCGGCAAACGAAGGAGGGCAAATACGGGACAATATATGCACGCGCCGATCGGGCGAAATGGGACGAGAGATGAGAGGAGGTGGCGGGGCTCTGTGTGCATGCACGCCCCACCCCCCGGCGGCGCCCTTCGGCCGCCTCCTCGCCCCCGCGGGCGATCGAGCCTCCCTCCCGCCCCGACGAATGGGATTTCGAACCCTGATGTACGATCCTGAGCGGGAGCGCCGGAGGATCGTACACGGAGGGGCTTGGATTAACTTTTGATGACGAATAATGTTTGGGAGGAGAGAGGCCCGGGGTGCTCGGACGACGCTATGCTCCCGAGGACTGCGAGCTGGAAGTGTTTGTTCGAAGGAATTGCGATGCTGCGCTGGAAGAGCTTGCACGATTAAGTGATTTGTCACGTTCTATAGCAGTTTTATAATTTTGAAAATACTATTACCAATGGGATAAATTTTGAATTTATCTATCGTAGCACTAAATTGACTGGTAATAATGTGGAAAATCGTTTGATAAATTATTGAGGAATAAATTTACGAACTTTTCTAAGAAAATTGTAAATTGGAATCTTTGAGTTTTTCTAAGAAACTTGTAATTTGGAATATTTGAGTTTTTCTAAGAAACCTTGGAATTTTTTGAAAAAGTTCTTGTAATAATTTCAGTAGGGGCAATTTGTAATAAAATTTTACAATGGTACTTCGTAAAATTTATCATCTTGGTGTAGGTAACACTAGCATCAAATGTAAAAATACATTTAAATTGCAATGATTTTATTATATTGAGAGAAAAAATTCGGCTATATTACCCTCTTAACTTGAATTAGCGAAAATCTACTACAAGTAGTGGAAAGTACTTCACTAATCACTAACTAATATAAAACTTTCTCAATTAATATTTAGTATCTCACTTATTGTAGTAATTTTTTTATTACATACTCATGTAAACATAATTAAAAAAAACGTAATTAAAAAAAAATAGTGTTCTTTACAACAATTCAATTTAGCATTCATAAAAATTCTGGTATTTCCTATAATCTGTAAAAGTATTAGACGTATATTACTACTACGTATATTATATATTAACATTCATAAAAATTCTGGGATTTCCTACAATTTATAATAGCATTAGACGTATATTACTACTTTATCAATAAACTAATATCCTTATATATTACAGAAGCTATATATCCAGTAGCCGCAAACGATAAAGTTCGTAATTTTGATGTCGTAAACACTGCACTAATAAAGATGTAAGAAATGAGGTTGCGGCGCGATATCCGGGAGCAATTAAGTGGCCGTAATTAACTTTAAGCTCGCGAGCGATAAACCACAGCGCGAGGGATTCAGTTGACCTCATGATTGACAATATAGCGTCATAACGCGGGGGTGACGCCGGCGATATATAGCGGAGCGATTATGTGCTCAGACTCGGGGATGACGGAGGCGAGGCAGCCGCGAGGCATCTCCAGCACGTGCACGCCTGTATAAGCCCCGCGTGACATCCGATTCGACGCACGAGCGCACTCAAACGTCCCCGCGGCTTGATATACCGCCGTTTTCCAATAGCAGTCGCTTCGGAATCATTTGCCGGGGCGACGGCCCATGTAAGTGCTCCCTCGCCCATTGATTGCCCGTTTTCCGCGGCGGCTCCTCGATTTCGCCTTATCTGCGCTTTCCGGCTCCACCACCCCGTGCACCGGCCATCTGCCTCCGTGAACGAGCTTCCAACGAGGCGGCGGCGGCGGCGTATCGAAGCACGTTACTTATTCATAATTTTCCTTGGCTTTTCGAGCTGATTGATAAGGGATAGACGGGGATCGCCTTTCGCTTTTTCACCGTTTCACTTATTTAGCGACTTTTATCGATGGCTGAAGAGTACTTTCGACGATTTGTGTCTGTCACCGCTGGGTGAATCTTGATTTATTTCTGCCGATCGGATCGTGTAATGAAATGTGTACTCACGAATTTAGATTCTTATATTTTAATGTGTTCTTGGCCGAAGTTTCTAATGGGTGTTTGTCTTACCTGAAACAGAAAATAAAATATTTGTTATAAATATAAATTTAAAATTAATATACGAGAAAGCTTAAATAAAAATATTTAAAGTAAAAATATTTATCCTGGGTAAAACTACCCTCTGGACATGAAACAATAGTATGTATTTGAATGATCAGTAATATATCTATCTCTATTTAAACACTTAATAATATAATGATCGAAATTAAATATTTAAAAACTTAATGTGTAATGATCGAAGGATTTAAATTTCTAATTATAATTTTTTTTTTATAAATTTAAATCAAAATATAGGGATTCTTTTGGAAATCTGAAATATATACTAATATTCAGTAGAGGCCACAATATAATATTACATTCTTCTATTTTCAATTTTAATATTAATTGAGTTCATTTTAATCTTTTCCTTTGTACCAACAAAAAAGTGCGTTTACCTCTTACAGGATTCATTTTGCAAATTATTTGCTTGTTCGCTTTTGGCGATTTAAATAAAAATGAATAGCACCTTAAATTTGTTTGCATATTCTTTACAGGTATGTAATGCCATGATCTTTAACACTAATATAAAGATAATTCAGTGGGCGCTTTTTTAAGAAAATAAAAAAAATCGAAAAAAAAATTGATATAAACATCGAAAAAATGAAGAATAGTACAAAATTAGCATTATTATTTAAATCCCCAAAAGCGAACCGTGAAATAGAATAAACATTAGGTCGCCGAAAATACACATGCAACCATCAGAAAGGTACTTTGCCTACTTGGGGGCAGTTCAGCTCTCTCTCGCTGGAACCATTTCTCGCTCAATAAAAAGGACGCAGTATCGGCCTACATACGAGTCTGCCAAATTTGAATAAACCAGCTGCACAGCAGCGGAACGAGACACTCCCGGGTCCATTCCTTCTCGGCGCGCGGCTCCGCCCTTCGTCTTTGTCGAGGAGCGAAATCCAGGGCTGGCGGCGATCCCTCAGCCGCGGGGCGCGCGCGCTTTATCGCCCGCGGCGGCGACTGCGGGTCACTTGTCGCGGCTGGAATCTCCGCAGCGTCCCCGCCGGGGGATAGCGAGGGAGAAAATCCGCGCGCGGAGAAATTTACGAGCGAGTCGAAGGCTTTATGTACGATCGACGCGGAGCCGCGAGCTTTACGAGCTATGAAGCGACGTTAAAAAGCCGAGCCGTGGGAGGCTGGCACATAGTTCGCCGACGGACTTTATTTAAACCGCCGGCGACGCGCGAGGGGATGCGTCGATGGCGACCGGGACAACTTTTCGGCTCGGCTGGGATAGGACATCGCATCCCGGAGGGTCATTTCTCTCTGGTGAAACGGGAGAAGTGGACTGATGTTAACGATACTGTGATAAAACGCGCGGAGATGCGCTCGAGATAAAAGGGGATTTTATTTTAAATGTTGACGTGAGCTCTCGCCCCTTTATGCGAGTTTATTAAGTAAATAATTTTAAAAACATGGCCACTGTAAATAGCGCGTCAGGATTTAATCGTGATGTTGCGAGATAATGTTAATTAACGCGCTTGAATTGTATCTATAAATTTGCGGCTGTTCGAGTCGATATTTTCGATCGGTAATTACCTTCATCGTTTGAATTTCCGTCGCACTGCGAAATAAAGCCTTCAAAATACGGGGGAAAAAATCGTAAAAAACACGATTTATAAGCGACTACGCGGTAAAATCGGATTTATAAAATCATTTAATACTTTGACGTAGCTCCGTTTGATTTTAAAAATAAAGTAAAGCTCAAATTTTGTTTAAAAAATATTATTTCGTGCATTGTATATTTGCTCTAAGGTATAAAATACGTTATTTTTGTTCTATATAAAAGCGCTACACTCGGCAGTGATATATGCGCGCGCACTCGTAAATATAAATTATCTCGAGGTTAAAATTTTTCCCGGCTGAAAATAAAAAGGCAAAAGTGAAACTATAAAATTTTTGCCGGTAAACGGGGGTGTGCAAGATTGTCCGTCCGGTGGTTATCTGTTTTGCTCGTTGCAGGCCGCGCGGAACGGCGCGGGGCGCCGTTTGGGCGTGTATACGCGCCCGTCGATCTGCGAATTTTTCCGAGGCACGTTTTAAAGCACTTAACGTCCCAACTCTCAGCGAGTTAAAAATAAATATTTACGGCTTATAAATTCTCCTATAAGTAAGCTTATAATTTACATCATAATAAATGTTGGAATGTCTTCGAATGCGCGCCGTGGGGATTTTTCTCCTTCTTAATGCTTAGTTTTCATTAAATGTTTGTGTCACGGTTAAAACTCGCGGCCCCGCCGCTGTAAAACTGACAGCCGCAATACATCCTAATCAATGGGCCGGGGCCATATAACAGAGCAGATATAAAACCGCCGAAGCAACTGAAGGCAATTAGCAGCCGCTATAAAAGCTCCTTTTATTATTTATTTCTCGGATTTATAACTCATTTCTGGCCGGGAATAGAATGCTCAAGATTAAAGATTTAAACGACCTTTTTATATGCCCCTCTTAAAAGGCAAGGGCTTAAAGCTACATGTGTGAATAATGTTTCGCTTTTTTAATTTCTTTGTCAGGCATGTTTTGAAGATTAAAAAAAGCTGCGTGATTCTAATGCGCTCGATGCTTTGGGAAAAGGGTTTAACCAAACGTAATGGCTCTATATTATCTAAACTCTGCACCAATAATGTAATTCTAACCCTTGCGGGTCGAGAAATCTACTAGGATAAAAGGCTAAATCCTATTAGACGTCCTGGCGTAGAGTCTTACACGGGCCGCGATTAGTACACATCGGAAATAATTCGGATTTACATGGAGGCCGTTATTCCAGGCGTTATAATTGGATTACAACCCCAGGGAGGCTTTACACCGCCGTCGTTGTTCAAATGTTCGCCTGCGCTCGAGACGAGCGGCCCGCGCGCTCGCGGCCTTTTATTTGATTAGGCTGGCAAAGAGGCATGAGATTGTGCTCATTGAAACCGGCAGTTTTATCAAAAATTTCATTACGCGCCTTTCATTAAGCACCGATTGAACTTCCGCCCGGGACTTTATTTTCAATTATACGTTTGTTTACTCCCCACTTTAAACGCTCATTGTTCGATTAATTGGCGAAGTTTTAACGGAACGTTTAATGGAGCGAGAAAATTGCTGCGCAAAATTGCTGAATTTAATATAATAAACTGTATTTCTTACTTCTTCAACGGAATACGTCGCGCTTCAAGCGCTTAATTTTTTTTCCGCCGTTTAACTAATAAAACACTCTCTGCTTTATAAGAGGACTTTTTTCCATTTACATTTTCTCTTAAAAATGTACGTGCAACTCGGTAACAATAACGTTTTAAGTTCAAAAATCATTTAGAAAAGCATTTTTTTTTTTAATTTCCAGGCTGACTGGACGAAAATAAGAAGTTAGATTGAATTCATTTATCTTTTTAAAAATGTAAATTATAAAATTCTTTGATAAATTAATCTGTTTTTTAGTTTTTTTTTTTATAATTCAAAGCTCATGTATGCGCCGCTTTAGAAATATTTGTTTAATATTGACTTCTTACGACTGTTAATTTTTTCTGTATTTTTTGTACTCAAGGGACTGTCCCGTTTATTAAATAAAATAAAATAAAAATAAAATAAAAAGATAATTTTTTACTTAGATAAATTAATTTATTTAAAATAAAAGAATTTACTTAATTATTATTGCATCAATCTATTTAAACAATCATATAACAGGACATACATTTACTCACATTAACCAACTGAAAAGCTCCATTAAATGATTCACCACTATTCTGCAATCGCTTTTTTAAGCAAGGCAAGCTGTCGAAAGCAGCTTAAAAAAAGATGCTTCTATAAGAAAAAGGAAGCCAATAGAATCGATAGCATTGGCGGCAAGCGCACGCGCGCGCGCGCACCGCTTTTCGCCAGCAGCTGCACTCCCGGCACGATATTTATATGGGCAATTCTCTGACAAATTTAAGGTCAAAAAATTTTTTTTCTCTAAAAATTTTTTTACATGTTCTTTTCAATGTTGGAATCCTCTGTGAATTTTTTTAGATTTTTTGAGTATCAACTTTCAGAGCTAAAAATTCTCAAAGTAGCACTTATATAATACACTTATTATTTATGACAGAGGTGGGTTTTCTTTTGGCAAAAAATTTACATGGTTCGGATTTTCTTTTTTTTCTTTTTTTATTGTACAAATTATTTCGAACAATCGCCAATCTCTCGTCTAAACGCGAAATAAAAAACAAGGTAACAGCCAGACAATTTCCTTGGGGGGGGGGGGGGGGGGGGGACGGT
>JAWWEN010000009.1:6167484-6179010 GCA_035582955.1 Sycophila texana
CCCCCCCCCCCCCCCCCCCCCCCCCCCCCCCCCCCCCCCCCCCCCCCCCCCCCCCCCCCCCCCCCCCCCCCCCCAGAGCATTTCACTCTTCTCGGCGCACGAGGGCCCCAAAGTGAAGGAAGCCGCGTTCTGCGGGTCGCCGTAATGGCATTGCAATAACGGCGTAAATCAACAATGATCGCGAGCATCAGTGATTTAGAAGCGGTCGAACCGCACGCGGAGAGCTGCTACAGCAAGACGTCTATTTGCGTGTATACGCAAGCAAGATAGCGGCAACTACAATGGCCCGAAGGGACGTCGAGTTATCTCTGCCTCAGCCCCTCTCCCATCGCCGTCCGGCCTCCCTCTGGCCGCGATCTGCTAGCGCGCAAGGTGTTTGCCCTTTGAACTCGCTCGTTAGCGCGGCGCGATGAGCTTTGCACGGATTGATTGGATTGCCCGTGAGCCGGTCAATAGAGCTAATTACGTGTTGCTTTAGCGAACGAGTTCGCTGATTTATTTCAATGTGAATGGAGATGATTGCCGGACGTTTTATTAATATATACGAGGCGGGCAGAGCCCCACTGTTATTAGAATGAGCATCGTTATTTATCATAGGGCTGCGCTGCGCTGCGCCCCGCGGTAATGAACTCCGCCGTTTTTTTCCAGCGGCGCTTGCATGTAATTATCAGTGATAAAAAGGTGGAACGTGTGCAGCTTCTTTTTAGCTGGCAAATATATAAGGAGGCAGTGCATAAGCACGCGAAATTTAGAGCTCGAAGCTTTCTTTTCTTCTTGTAATTGGGAATAACCATTTATAACGAGGCACTCGTGTCTTGTGCATTTCGCGCCTTGACGTTTCTGCTGATGGAATTTTCTGGACGGAATAAAGCGCGTCAGCCCGCGCGGATAGTCCTTTAAACGAAGTAAACGGTGACAGGTCACGCGCGCAGTCGGACGCGTCAAAAACCTCGACAGCCTCTATTTCTGCTTCTCGAGTGAATTATTTAGCGCGCGCCACAGCGAGCAGCCGATCAATACCGATCATCCCAAATTGGAAGCCGGCGGCTGAAATAAAAAAAAAAAAAAAAAAAAAAACAACAGCAGCAGCAGCAGGGATGGGGAGGAAAGGTTGCGACGTGCTCCAAAGTCGCGAATCCAAACTGGAAGATTTGGAGGCGATTGTCCCCGAGCTGCCAGTCGCAGGGTCGTCATAGCATCTTATAACTCCCTCATTCTCTTTCGATAAATTCGATTCGGCCTCCCTCTATCTTTTCCATTCTGAGGCCGCGCACTCCTCTCGAGGAGGTCTGCTCGCGACAGGACATAACTCTCGAGAGCACGGAAGAAGCAGGCGGGGGGAGAAAGAGAAAAGCGTCGCCCACTCGTTCCCCGTCGAAATAAAGCAGTTTACAGGCCCCGAGACGTCGGCAATTAGCGGCGCGCGCGCGGTCGCCTACTCGGGCCAGCCGCCCCCGACACATTCTACCGAAAGGGGAAAGGAGGAAGGAGGCGAGGCTCCGAGGAAGATATTGGACTCGGAGAGAGAGCCGATATCCGCTTCGGCGGACCGATCCGATTACGAGGCGATCGGCTGTCGGCCGCCCGAGATTTTCTCCCTATTGCTCTCTCGTTGTACCCCAGCGGCAGCGGACTTCATCTTCCTCTTTTTCTTCGATGTAAGCCTGATAAAACCCCTTTTCTTTTATTTTCTCGGCTCCATCCGCGCTTTTTTCTCTCGTCCGGTTCACGGCCGTATTTTCTTAA
This sequence comes from Sycophila texana, assembly GCA_035582955.1. Taxonomy (NCBI): domain Eukaryota; kingdom Metazoa; phylum Arthropoda; class Insecta; order Hymenoptera; family Eurytomidae; genus Sycophila; species Sycophila texana. The sequence goes on from JAWWEN010000009.1 coordinate 6,169,231, forward strand.
TCGCCTCTGGAGAGTGAGCCTAGTGTTGTGTCCGTTGTCCGCGTATAAGCGTCGGGCTTACGCAAGATTTTCAAATTTAACGAAAGCTTTTCCTCTAAACCGACGATTATTTTTAAAAGATTATATCTTGTCTTGTACGCAAATGTATGTACTTATATACACGCTAAATCGGCTAGAGTGGAGTCAAATTTTCACTCAAAGTTTAGCTGGAGCTAAATAGAGTGAATTTTTCACTCAAAAATATAGAGTGAAACGTGGAGTGAATGCATCTACTCCGTTAATAGAGTGAAAAGTCACTCTAAAAAAGTGCGATTTTCACTCTAATTAGAGCTATATGTATCATTTCCATTGCAGTATCAATAATTATTTTATCTTTTATCTCATCTATTATATTTTTATCTTTCGGATTATCGTTTTGGTTTTCTTTTTCTTATCTTGTTATTGTATTATCTTATTTTAATAGATATCTTAAAGATGACTTGCTCATCTTGCTTATCTTTCAAATAAGACACACTTGTATGTTAATAACAATTAATTATTTTATTTATCAATTTTAACCAGATTTTTTCACTCTTCTTTCTTCGAGTGAAAAATAAAATTAGATTTTATTCTACTTTACCTGGAGAGTGAAATTAAAACACTCCACTCGTATAGAGTGATAATTTGACTTTGTTAGAGTCAAATTTCACTTCTATAGAGTAAATTTTGACTCTTTCAGTTATATTTAACTTTAAAATAAGAGTGAAATTTCACTCCAATCGATTTAGCGTGTACTGCTGTAGAGTCAATTTTCACGTTAAAACTCCTGAGAGTAAATACACGTGGAAATTGAATTAGTACGTCTTTCACTTAAAAATAAGCGACGAACGACTTTTCACTTTATCCGCGGTGAATTTTCGCGTATACTATACCCGAATTTAAAATAGAAGCGATTGTGAAAGGAAAAAAACTCGCAAAATCAATGAACGTAGCGTATACTACAGACGACCCGAATTCTATTTGAGGCTCGTCCTGAAAATAAATGTAAGCCAGCGAGGTGCAAGCGCCGCTAATCAATAATATTTCGAGTCTCTCCGAGCTCGACCTATAAATACTCGATTGCATCGGCTCTTTGAAGCGAGTCGCCAAAAAAAAAAGCTACGAGCAAAATCGAATTCCAAAGCTCGCCCGATAGTTAAAAACTCAAACTCGCGAGAGCGCCAAATTTTCGCGAGACTCGCGCATTCGAGGGAAACGGATTGGTCCCGCGGCTCAAAGCGCCCTTTTGATCCGCGATTGCCAGCGGCGTGCGTCGCGTTGCGGGCTGTGCCCGCGCCCCTCGCACTTTCGCTTTTGAAGGAGGCGCCGAGTGGAGAGGTGTATATAAGCGCGCGCGGGGGAACCGTTCCCGGCACCTGGAGCGCCGGGGGTGTGCAGGCGCGCGACTCCGGCGTAATTCCGGAAAGTGTTTGCTCGTTCGCTCGCGAATTCCCGTCAGCGCCACGTGCGCCGGGCGCGTCAATGCGCCGGAATCAAAACGTTTACACGTCGGTAAGGAGCGCGGCGAAGTGCCCGAGACAAATGGCTTTTCGATCGGACCTGCACGCCAGTCGGGCTTTCCCTCTCCTCGTCTTTCTCTCTCGCTCGCTCTCGCTCTTACCTTCGATTTAATAGTGAAATGAGATGTGCGCGTTCGGCTGAGCGGCGCATTTTTGGTTTATGTTCCCTTCGGCGTGGGGAGGATCAGTTTATTTTTCTTATAGAAATGGAAATGCCGCGGCCGACGGTTGGCGTCAGGCAATTTTCCGGAAATATTTTTAGAGCTATCCGATTATTCGATGAAAATTATTCAACTCGAGATCGTATCTTCCTCTTTTATTGCGGGGGTGAAATCCGTTGTGCTTAGCACATGCTTAATTTTTTTATTAACCTGTTTAATAAAATATACGAGGTTATACTTGAATATCGATAGATGTTTTATACTTCATAATGGCTATTTTTTAAATGGATATTTTCATTTAATTTTATTTATGTACTTTGTTGGAAGTTGTGGGACATTCTGCTTGTAAGATAAGTTAGAACGGTATAATTTACTTTTCAACTGTATATTATTCAAAATAAATTTCAGTGCCAGCAAAATTTAAATGCACAGTAATTATTTCATTAACCGTTTTTAAGCAGATAATTAATTGCCATATCGAAACGTTTTAAATTTTTGCAAATAACTCGATTTATCCATTAAATAAGATTTATTAACCTTTATTCTCTCGGGATATTTTCTTAAATTTGAGGTATTGATCCTTTAAAGTGGTTTTTGTCCGAATCCGAATTTATAACAGAGTAATATTAAATTTTAATACAAGCCAGTAAATATTTCATGCTTATTAAATTTATTTACTTCTATTCAAGTAAATATTGGAGAAATAACTAAAACGAATTAGTTTAAACAATATTTTAATATTAATGTTGTAAACTACGCGACCGCATTCAGTTAAATTTTAACAATTCTTAAGAATCTTTCCTTCAAAGTAATTTGCCAACTTACTGATTTAAAAACTATCTTACATTTTTTTAGTTAATTTTGTGCAGTAAATGAATTTGGCCAAGAACCACCGTCCTCTTTAACATTATACTGCGTCCTGCAGCGGAAAGACTTCAATTTTCATGCGTCTGGGTTTAAATTACTGGAATCTAATGTCATTATGGTGTGAAGAGTTGCATTAATTGAAATTTTTTATCGTATAATTGTGTTAGTTCAAAAACTGCAAACAAATGAAAAAATTCATGAGATTTTGAAGTAGTTTTTTAACTAATGCAAATGTATGATAACAAATTTTAATTGATACAACTCTTCACACCATAATGACATTAAATACCAATAATTTAAGCCCAGACTCGTGAAAATTGGTTGAATCGTTGAGGCTGCAGTTGTCGACAAAGCCTTTTTTTAAAATAACAGAACTCAAGATAAAATAGGTCTAGAGACTCCTACCACTTCATTTTATCAAGAAATGAATATACCATTATAATACAAAATTGAAATTATATTAACTATCATAATGTTTGTATCCTTCTAAACATAAATATAAAGTGAATAGTCACTTCCGGAAATATCTTCCACTTATATTGCAGCAAGTGGAAGACTTTTCACCTGGAATAAGTGACTATTCACTTATTTTAGTAAAAATTCACTTATTTATTTTTACAGAGATTGGAGTTCATTTTAGAAAGAAAGATTTTTTTACACACTGCGCATAAAGTGCGCACTTAATTCCCTACAAACGGGAACAAACGTATGAATTTTATGCGCTGGAAAAAAAAATATCGTATGCACCAAGGGAATAAATAAAGAATCCCTCGGATCGCATGTTTGTCACCCTCATTATTTTTATTTTTATTTTTATCCCCTAGGTGCATAATATACTATTAGTTGTATGCCCCCCTTTAAAAAGTCCAATAAAAATCAGCAGATTCCGTAGCCACGAACCCGTACTCCAGCAAACGTTCAAACGCGTAACTCAGCGTGCCAATCCGCGGATGTCCAATCACCGCGACCACCTTGCTCGCAGTGTAAATCCGCGCGAGCACGACGACGGCGCCGACGTCCACGTGCCCCGCGTCATACACGTGTATACAACCGATCGAGCGGGTAGTATACGCGAGCCGGCCCACAGGATCCGGCATGATTGATTAATCGAGGCGGCACGGCATTGCGCTCGCGCGGGGGCACCGCCTGATTGATTGCCAAGGCCTTTATTAATCGACGGCCGGCCGCCTCTCGCTCTCCCCCATAGTCGCAGCTCGGCGAAATTTACACGACTGCCCGGCGCCCGCGTATAATGGACGCGGCGTCTCGATTGTTTATACCTTGGCCGCGGAGCGCGCGCTAAGCACACCGGGCCGAATTTCAATCGGCCTAATGGCTTACTGCACTGCGTCGCGCTAAAACGGCTCGCGCCGCGTTTTTGACGCCGCCGGCGTGGGTGGAGGGCGCCGATTGTGTTTGCGATCGCGGCGCGGGGGGGAATTTCGCTAATGGATATTGTTCGGCGATTACGCGCGCGATTGCGACTTGTCCGAGTGCACGCTCGCGTATGAAATGAATCTCGACCCCCCCCCCCTCCGGTGGGCGTCGCGTTTTTCATTGTCGGGCGCGTCATGAATCGCTCCTGACAATTCTATTCACCGGCGCCGCTTAATTTCCATATTCGCACCGGCTGTCAGGCGCCAAGAGGCAAACGGTGACAATCGCGCTCGTATACTTATTAATTGATTGGATGAAATATACTGGGCTTTGATTCGCGAGGGGATTATATGGGAATTTCTGGGGGAAAATCGAAGACACTTTGCGGATGGGTATATATGGAGCGACTTTGGGAGCAGCGCCGGGAATTTCAGTACGGCGCTTTCAAAGTGCTTTTGTCGGGCGCGTATCGGCGTAATGCGCACTATGCGCCTGCAACATTTACGCCGATCGCGCCGGGGCGGGGCCGCGCCTGGCGACAAAAAACTACAAGGTGACGGGGCGTAAAGTGCGGGGCTGAAAAAGAGGAGCGGGAGCTGCCGGGAGGTCAGAGTGAAAGGGGCGATCGTTTTTCCTTTAAAGAGGCTAAAAAGTTCGCCCGTAAGCCGAGATGCCTCGCGCTCTTTAGCCGGCTACGGCGAGGGTAAGGGCCACTTTTAGAAAATAATATCCTACTGACAATGACAAGTGACCTTTTCATATTGCTCTGTAACGCTTGGATAGCCGAGACTCGAGGTGAAAAATTAATTAAATCAAAGATTGTTGTATATTCGAGTAGATTCAATTTGTACTTAGAACTTTCAATTTAAAAAGTACTGCTTGTATTTCTGGAGATGAGTATGTGCTTGAAATTAATTGGATCTATTGAAAATGAAGAATATGCACTTCAATGAAGTATGTGTAAAAATAGCACAATCGATGAGTTGCTTAACGTTGGATGTCTGATAAAATTGACATCTCAAGAGACGTTCTGTCAAATTTCATCAACTATCAATTGTCTACATTTAAACTGCTATTAGTAATAATTGACAGTTTGCGAGAATCAATCTTGAACGCAAAACGATGAGAGAATTCAGGGTAGTCTGCACATTCATCATCATTTACATTTGATGGGATTCAAGAACATCTTCCTTTTTTTTCTTTTTCTTCAATTATAATGAATTTTAAAAGCGTAAAATAAGAATTGCACTGAACAATAATACAGAATAATAATTTTTTTTAAATATAATAATACTTTTAGGTAGTCATTATCACAATTTGAAAAGGTTAGACAAAGCAGTAAAAATAAGTTTCTAATTAAATTTTATACCCGTAAGTAAGTGGAAGTTACAGAAAATAGTATCGCTATGTGAAAAATGAAAATAAACCGATGAAGAATGAAATGTTGTTTTTATTTGAGAGTGCAAAGTCTATATACCAAGCCAAGCTTCTAAAAAGGAAATATATGATTGATTTATCTGCGAAACAAAATTACTCATATTCAATTTCATTTAGATTATTATATTTACAAAACAAAAAACCGCTGTGAATAGGTTGGCACGTATCGCTTCCTCATACATAATTTTAGATTTCCTTTTTTTAATTTAAATAAACAAAACTCGTACGACTTTCCATCAAATTTGCAAAAATGTACAAAGTCGTACGAGTTTGGTTTATTTAATTAATTTTCTCCATCATTAGAAGAAACTAATTACTTTTTTTTAATTTATAAATAATAATTTTTTTTAAGTTTGTTTATAACCGTTTTACTTGCAAATATTTTCTATAAAAACACGTTTTTCAAGTTTAAAGTGCTTTCAAACAAGTTTCCTATAAAAGTTGAAACAAAATTTAAATATGTTACCATTATACAAAGCTTCCTCTATGAGGAAACAATTATCATTAACTTTGTTCATTCTCTAAAAAAAAAAGAGAAAAATTGCTATAAAGAATTAAGATCAAGGAACCCGCATCTTAGCTAACGCGCGACTACAAACAAAAAATCCTTAAACTCGAGTTGAACAAACAGAAAGTCGTATTTTAAAAAAGTTAAGCAGTAAAGCCAGTCGAAAGGACGACGACATATTTTCGCGATAACATCCCCGTCGCAGGCCGCTCGCTAAGCGCGCGAGAAGGTATATACCTTACCACGCCGGTTCGCGCAGCGAGCTGTTCTTTCTCATTCCCGTTTCCGCGACGGCGACGACGCCGCACCACTTTAGGCCGCGCGCGACTCGCGCAAAATAATGCAATTCCTCTGTTGCGCGCCCCGCGCGCCGAAATAAGCGCGCGCTTTCGGAAAATTATCGTCCCCCGACCCAACGTAACTGCTATACGCGCCGCCACTCGTTATACACGCGCGCGCCGGGCTCGCACCCTCCCCGGCAATTCTACTTCGCTTTTAATTTTTTTTCCCTCGTCGCTGCACTTTTAGCTTCCTTTTTAAAGTTAGCGCGAAAATTAACGGGGCTTTTTGCATGATTTGCCCGGCGAGTGAAATATCGCCGCTTGTTCCCCGGCGCCGGGCGCGTTATTTCCCCGAAAGCCCTTGCGTGAAATACGCCCGGGCGTAATCTATGATGTCGTAAATGGTGACGAAACGCCCGGGCGCTTTGCTTTGCAGCGAGAAAAACGCCGCGTTCGTTTAAGCCGGATATCGTCGGAGGGATTATTTAATTTTAGCCGCGACCCCTTCAGTTATTATTCCCCGACGGCGACTAATAGATGGCGATGCCCCGTTTTATTTGGCGAATTTCACGGCAGGACGCCTTAACGATTTAATCAGCGTAATTGAGTTTAGAGTTTAACTGGAAATGAGGCGAGATCATTTCACGTTTATGGAGCGCGAAGGGTACGAAAGTTATGATGAATCACGCGGAGATATATGCCCGCGCTCAGCTCGCACTCGCTATTATTTAAATTTTATTTAAATTTCCGTACTTTATTAATCGTTATTTGTTGTTACTTGATAAACCTGCGAATTCCCACGTTGCGTTAATTAGAACTGCACGCGTACAATTGCGCCGACTAATTACCGCACTGGTAAAGTTACGTACGTAATATCATCGAATTATCGCGTGTTACATCAGATCGGGCAATTATTTAATTTGCATTCATCGAGTGGGATTAATTTCATGTCATTAGTATAAACAAAGCCGTCCGTGCATTAATCCAAGATTCGAGAGAATTGTCCTCGACTGCGAGCGGAGACCTCGGTGATTACAATTGAATGGCAATTAACGCGGTGAAATACGGACTCCGCGCCGAGCGGAGTTGGAATAATCCCTTAATGCCGCCGCATTAAGGCCACAAATTCCTGGCGGGGGCCAAAAAAATAGGGCAAAACGAGCACCGCAGGGAACCTTAAAACGGGCAGAAAAACAACTCGTTCGCTAACAAGGAACCGCGATTCCCATAAGTCTGCCGAGTCACGACGATCCGTGCGCGGCTCTCTTCTCCCGACGTTTTCTTCGCGAAATGGACTTTTCCTCCCATTTATCTTCGCTGTTTTTTCGTTGATTCATCGTTTTACACGCCTCTGATATAATTGTTTGTACTTTTAGCAGGAAAATCGCTTTGCGATAACAATGGACCGTTTAAGTACTTAGCTCTGAATAACAATATATATTTAGTTGATCGTTTTTTCTTTTTTTACTCACGAGGTATTGTATTCCAAGAGGAATGATTTGCGCATGAAAAATCACTCACCTGAAACAGAAAAACAATTGTTTATTAATTACTTGTCTTTAAATTACAAATTCAATTATAGTAGTAGTAGTAGTTTTTTTTTTTTTAAAATCATGAAATTAAACGTAATGTAATAGTAGTTCTTTATTTCCATGTATAATACAATAATATATAATTGTATAATTCATATAAATTGCAAATCCTTTTTTTATAGTACAAGATTAAATTAATGAAATTGCAATATCGCGGATGTTTGAAAGTTTTTTTCTTTAAAAATTTCAAAGACAATAGTAATGCTTTGAATTAATTATATAGAACGACAGCCCCGCGATTTATGCCGCGCACGGCATAAATAAATGAAGGTTTTTCCCAGGGAAAACTCGGCGCTCGCGACGACATCCAGCATTGCGCAATCACCCACAAACTCACTTTTACCCGGACCGCGGCAACGGGCGCCTGCAGAAGGAGGCTTTATCCGGCGCGCCGCAGAAAGCGGCAATTTTCGAACAATAGGCGCTTTATCATCGATATCCCGAAGTGGCAATTTCTCGCCCGATGCCACAATAGCTCCGCACCGCCGCCCGACTCCTTCTCCATGCGCAAACTATAAAAAAAATAAAAAAATAAAAAAAAGTCGAAAAGCGCGGAAATTCCCAAGCGCGCCCGTGTCTCATTCAACAAGTCGGAAGCGCCGCGCCGCCCACGCGCTTCCCCGAAGTGGACCCTGAGGGGTCAAACGGCGCTAAATTGCAAGCCGGACGTGGACAAAGGCGGCGGTCGCCCGGTGGTCAGTCGAATCACGAGTGCAGCTTATAATCCTTCCCGGGTCTTTTTGCGCGCTTTATACGCCCCAGCCTAGATTAATGAGGAGACGCGACGCTCGTCTCGGAGGAGCAGAGACGCGGAGAATTAGCGTAGGTGCCCGCGCGCCGCCGTTCTAAATGCAGCTAAACGACGGCATCCTGATTACACGGGAGCTCGCTCCGCGGTCCGGCAATTAAGCAATTGGCCGCGGTTTCTCGGCGGAAGTGCCGGCTCCCCGGACCCTCGGCGTGAAATCGAAGGCAGCGCGACACTGGCCCTCCTGTCGCCGTGCACCTGGTATAATGCGCTTTCCACCGGGGGCTAATCAGTTTAGCCCGGGGTAGAGGCGCTGAAAGAGTCGCCGAGCGACTGGGACCTTATGTAGGCGCCGGAGGCCGTTTTAACGGGGATAATCCGGCGGAGGTGAGAAGGAGCGGCCTCCGTGATGAGATTAAAGCCCCGAACGCGTCTCGTTTTTGCCGCTCGTAAGTGGAGTCGCCGCGCGTCTATTTTATCGCTCGCGCGCGAGCGACACCGAGCCGAGGCTCGCTCTCCCGGCGGCGCGGAACTTTCGCCGGCTTTTTGCGCGAGTTAAGGGTGAAAATTGGGAACGCTCGGGCGAGCGAGCGAGCCTTGTAGTTAATGTCAATTACCGTGTGAATTGTCTCGGAAATTTTTTTAATTGTACTTCATTTGTGAGAATATTTTTCATTTAATCATTTTGAAATTTGCTGCTCGCGGAGATAATGCCCTGTCGAGCTTTTCAATCAATGTTCGTGTAGTTTTTCCGAAAATTAGGTAATATTATGTAGATATGTATATTAAATACGGAAAGTGGAAATGTAATTTTAATGTAGTAACAAACTTACAATGGAAACTGAAGCTACACTGTAATTTAATGTAATAATTGTATGTAAAAATTTCAAAAGTTTACGTAATTACCATCATTTTAAAAATCTGAATCTATATAATTAAAGCTAATTTTAGGAGAATGAATAATTCTATATATATAAATGTCAAATAGAATATAGTTTGTAAATGTATTTTTGGGAATAAATATAATTATTGAACTCTATAATTTTATTGAGTAGTAAAAATGTCCCCAAGTGTGTTTTATTTTTAAACGCTCACTCTTATGCTTAAGGGGGGTTTATACCTAAAATTTTTTTCCCCCAAATGATCTGTAACAAAAAAAATATAATGTATAATGAATTTTATTTTAATTATTACATATATATATATTCAATTACTTACAAAATGAGCATAGGTAGAAGTCTCTAAACTCATTTTGTGGTACGCAAGGCTTG
>JAWWEN010000009.1:6183311-6198812 GCA_035582955.1 Sycophila texana
CAGAAAAGTAGCTTTGACAGTTCTGTAAAGCAGATTCTACTGAAAATTCGGAAAGTTAAATTTACTTCCAATTTTACCGTTAAATCTTCTGTGCAAACAGTAAGAACTACTTTTTATTTTTTTCAGTGTACTCCTTCCCTGTAAATCTGAAAAGGTGAAAATTCAGTTAGAAAATGTGAATAGTGACATTTTGTAAGTGAAAATTCGAATCAGTGGACGACATTTGATATAAAAAATGTTACTATATTATTCATATTTTTCACAAGTGAATTTCATATTTTCACATTTAGCGAGTTCATATTTGAAGGTCGCGATGTACAAAACAAAATTTCATGATTTTTACAGTACTGTATAAGCGACCCACGTTTTCATTAATCCATACCCGCTAAGTCGTATACTTAGCCTCATAACTCGGAAACCGGTACACAAAAAACCAAGTTTCGAAATTCCAAGAGCTTAAGTAGCTATATGCAGCCTGCGCATTTCCCTAGTAGCATCCCATCGGTTTCGTCTAGATCGCTGCCCCGAAATCCGGGCCGAGCTCCAAAGTAGCAACTGCAGCGAAAATCCCGCTCGGAAACAGACCCCAGGGAGCCTCGCGGGGGATGATGGCGATCAAGGGCCGCGCTTGCGAGCGGCTCATCGCTCCCGTCCCCATCGCTGATGCACTCCGCGCTGCATCATCTGGGGCCTGCGGGGCGTAAACAGCGCAGGCTAATTTTCCGGCTGAAAAAGCCCGGCAATTTCGCGACTCGCTGCGGCGGCAACACCAGGCACAGCGCACAGCCCCCCCCCCCCCCCTCCTGCTGCTTTTGGCATTCGCGACAGAACCGAGTTCGCGGCCGCGCCTCTCTCCGTCCTTCTCAGCGCAGTCGTCGCCAGGAACAGTTACGCGTCGCGTGCCGCGTCACACGCGAGTGCAGTTGCGGGTGCAGGATCGGCTGATCCGCGCGCGCAGGTATATATATAGCCGTGCGGATGCGCCGGCGGAAGCGAGCCGACAACTGCACGCGCGGTCGAGCCGGTATCTCGTCCCTGTCTTTTTTACAGGTGTCTCCCCCTCGATCGGGAGAGCTCTGATGAATCGATCGAGTGGGGCGTTGTCGGGGAAATATTTAGATCTGTTTTGATGCCTATCCTTATGCTACCGGGCGACTGTCGACGATAAGATTTTTTCTCGATATTGTTAGACGAGGTTCGTTGTGTTATATACACTTCGCGGTCGGTTAAATCCGAGATGCACATTAGGAGATTTAATGGGGAGGGAATTAATTTGATCGGCGGCCAAAGCAGGAGTAAGTATGCGTATAGCGGCAGTTATATGCGAGCGGATGATTATTTTATGAGATGAAGATAAAGCCGCGCGGATAAACCGGAGTGACGCGGAGCACCAACAAGTTTAGCGCCGACTTCCAAACAGTTTAGTGAGCTGGAAACGGCGGCACGGCGCAGTGCAGTAATCATTGCCAGGGTCGGTTTAGAGCTAGTTGCTAAATTGCAGCCATGCAGGGTCGCCATATATTTTGGAAACTGCGCGTAGACCGCGAATAATATAATGGTAATGTAGGCTAATGTTACATTTGCAGGATTAAGATAATAACTCATTGTAATTCCCATTGTGCGAGTCGTTTGTTCAGCTCTTTCTTAAAGAAACGTTTCTTTCTTTGTTCTTAAAGTAATGTTATTGATCTATCGTGATCAAGTATATTAGTACAGTTTTTAAACAAAAATCTACACAGAGAGAAATTTTATAGCAAAAATTGCGATAAATCTAGCAAAAATTGAAATACTGACTTGTAAGTGGTTCACAGACTAACCTAATGAAAAAAGTTACCAGACTTGCGAGCAAACATTACTAGACTTTAACTAATTTTTACTATACAGTATTGTAATTTTAACTGCATCTCTAGTAATTTTTGCTCGTCGTCTAGTAAATTTTATCATTTGGCCAGTTTGTGACTGGGTTTTCTATACGTATTGTAATTTTCTCTAAAAAATTTCTCTCCGTGTACAAAGCTTAAAATAAAATTGAATAATTTTTATTTCCAAATTGTAACTAACCATTCTTACGTTAATTAAAACGAATATATTTATTCAATGAATTTACAAATTTACGCACGGGTAAAATGAGTGTAATTAAAAAGAATATGAAGGAATTTATTATATGTTTACTTAAAAATGTAATACGAATATAAACATCAGCTGGTGGTTGTTAACTTGATCCATTTTAAATTGCTTCGTAACATGCCGACCTCGTTTTTTTTATGATTCAATGATTTAATTCAAAAATAGCGAAGAATAAATTGCAGGTATCATCGAACGAAGGTAAAGAATATTGCCTCGTCATTTATCAGATAAACTTTCCTAAATTGACTGTCTCCTCGAAGCATCTTCAAACAAGCCAAGCATCAGCGATAAAGCGATTGTCTTCGCGATCGCACGGGTCAGGGAAATCCAAATCAATTGTCGTACAAGTCAAGAGGCAGCGGAAAAGAAGAAGAGGCGAAAGAGAACGAAAGAGAAAGCGGAGAAACTGGATCAGAATAGAACGACTTCCGAACGACGCAACGTCGCGCGTTGCTGCTGCCTCTTCGCCGGGCGATTTGGCGCGGCGGACAAAAGGCACGTAGACGTCGCGCCGACGACGGGAGGCTCGACTCGAGGCGAGGCAAAAAGGGTCGGGTAAACAGAAGAAAAGGCGCTCTGATAGAGTCCCGCCGCGGCTCCCGTTTTTACGTGCCGCGCCCGTAGTCACAGTGCCTCGTGAAATTTAATATTTGTCCACCGGGGAATTTCCCGTCACCCTTTTTCCAGCGCGGCCCAAGCAAACATCGATTTGCCGTGGGCGGCCCCCCGGCGCCCGGCTGTTGTGCGCTAACGAGCTTTTGTTTTGGGGCGCAATCGCGCGCTCAAAGGTGGAAATCGACGGGGGCGTATATAATGCGGACTGGCGCGGGGGTGGATCAATGTAAATCGTAACAAAATTTCCGCCGGGATTACGCCGGCGACCAGCCGGGAAATTAACGAACGACTGAGTAGCAACTATTTTCGTTTTGAATTGCCTCTTTTCGAGATAATTCCGCTGATCGTCGAACCGCACGCGAGCGAATAATTGAATGTTAAAATGCGCGAAATTTCCGCGAGAGCCTCGGGTGCATGCCGCCCGTTGTATTTATTTCCGCGATGCGCCCTTTTTCAGACTAAAATTTCAATTTGCATAATTTCTCCGCACTGTAATGTATAGTTCCGGAGGGAGATCTACAAGGCTCGCAAATTTTTCTAAATTGTTTAAGCAACAAATTGAGGTTCATTAAAAGTTCATGTCAAAATGCAACAAAAAATAGCCGATAGTTATAACGCGGAGGTGCGCTTTTAATTGCTTCTCAGGAGTTTCCATTCCTCAAGCAGTACTATAAAGGATCTCTCTCTCTCTCTCTCTCTCTCTCTCTTTTTTTCACAAATAAAAGCGCGCTTTTAAAAGCCCCGAAGCACGCGAAACCGCATAATCTCACGGAAAAGCGATTTCCCCTAAACATAAAATTCCCACAATACGAGCCGAGAAAATTCAGTGCACAGGACCGTAAATCGCGAGGTGCAGGAAGCCAGCGGGGCGAGTCTCTCCTGCAGATGCCAAACGGCCCAGGCCATAATGCAATTCCAGGCGTCCTCTTTCAACTCTCTAGGCAAGAAAAAAAAGGAGCTCTCTGCCGCGGCGCAGTAGACGCGGCGAAGGAGCAACGGAGGAAGGAGGAATATAAAAAAAAAAAAAGTAGAGAGAAAGAAAGGAACGAGCCCCGGAGCGACGAGGCTGCGGTATTGTGCGGGGCCCCGTTATGGGAGCAGCCGTCGCCGGCGCGTTGCATCGCATTAACCAGCCGACCGACTGATCCTGATCCCATCTCTCACCTCGAGGGCTCGCGGCAAATTCATGACGTGATCTGCCCGCCAACGATCGTCGCGCGGCGCAGCTTTTCACCGACTCTGTCGCGCAGCCCTCCGCGGCATATAGCTTTAGGATCATTTTAATCCTATGCATATTACCTACAGAATTCCGCAAAAAAAACTGCTGTTAAGGGGGTATCAAGTTGGGGCCTCACTGGGTGCTTCATAAAATCAAAATTATTTGCAACAAATAACTTCCTTTAAGTACTTTAAACCATTTTCCTAATCTAATGTGTAATCGAGTAAAATTTTCTAAGTTTGTAGTAAGGTAAATAAGAATTTCTTTAATCACCTTTAACCTCACTCATATACACAGCCAGGATCGCAATTTTTTACGTTCTCTATTGAATATCTTTTGTAAATTTATCTGGTTTAATAAATAAATAAATAAATAAAATGATCGTTAACAGTTTTTTTTCTTTTAATACATAAGTTCAGCGTTAAAAAATACGCATTGTAGTCGTTTTCTACTATACTTGTCTAGCATCTTGTACATGTTAAACGAGCCAACTTTGGACATTTTTTTCTCTGAATTAAAGTCGTCAATCCCTATTTTTCTCGATGGATTTCGAAAGATGATACAAAATAATATCTCTATGTAAAGTTATATTGAATTCTGTCATTGTTCGATATTTGGTGGAGCCCCCTTAACCCGTAATGGTCACTTGGGGTCCAGAAGACCCCAGGAAAACGGCTAGCTACGTGGCGTCGAAAATGTAAAAAGGAAACAAAAATCTTTTAAAATGCAAAAAAGAAGCGTTAAACTAAAATCACGTTCAGAATTTAACTCGATTCAAAGCAACGCAAATGGTAGCCGTTTTTCTGACTGGTGTCGCAGTAGACTCCGTGTGACCATTATGATATTAGATGAACGTGTGACCATTACGGGTTAAGAGGACTTTTAGAGTTTTTATGCTTTTTCTGCTAACTTCTCTGTGTGTCGCCTCGGATCTATAGACGCGAAGGAATTGAATAGAGGCTGGCACGCCGCGCGTGCCGATTTGTTGGCTGCTTCCCTTAGCGGACGCATTCGAGAGAGGCAGAGCCGGTGCGCCGCCTGGGAACCGGCTCGATATTTATGATTTCACCTACTTGCACCGCTCCTCGAAACGCCCGGCTCCTCCATTCTCCCGCGGAGCCCCCAGAATTCCGAGGAAATCGCATACAGCTCCGCGGAGCCGGCTCGGCCGATCGATCTTAACGAGTAATCAAAGCTCGTTTCCGCATTGGCTTCGCGTGTACGCCTCGGTCATTTCAGTAATGCGACGGTGCGCGGGGGGACGGCAGATTATACGCAGGCTCGGAGTACACGCACGTCGAGGAAAAAAAAGACGAGAGACACGCGGCGCACGGCGCGCGGAGGACGACGACGTCGCTCGGAGGCGGCGAACGGTTATAGGTCAGGTTGCTGGCCTGGCGCGCGCGATGTGCGCCTCTTCTGCCGGTCTTTCTCTCCTTCCTTGGTCACGAGCGGCTTGATGGACGATGGCGCGTGAGATGAGGAAGGAGGCCGCGGCGAACTTTTCCGCGGAAAGCCGCAGAGTTCAAGCGCCGATGAAAGGTGCCAGATAGGCCGCGGGGGTAAGGAACGGCGGGGACTGGCCGAGCGGAGGAATTGTGCATTGTCCCGTGCTCCTCGCCGTGTGTTAGAGCATCGATTTTTTGCGCGTGGGAAGAAGGCCATCTTCGTTTTCCGAGTTGGAAGATATTTATGGAGAGGATGATATCGTAGGACGCCCTTTGAAATATTCGAGGAAAGTTGAATAACTTGCTTTTGTCGCCGCTGCTCGCGCTGAGTTCTGAATATTTGATGTCTTGAGCGAATGTTGTAAGATCGGAAAACGAAATTTCAACGTCAAATTTAAATTACTGATTATTATAGTAAAAATTAAGTAAAAATTAGCAAACCTCTGCGCTTAGGACGATCAAATTTTCGGATTTAGAAGATCAAAACGGTATTTACTTTTTATTAAGCAAATTCATAACTAAAATAAATCTCAGAATAATTAGAAAATTTAAAAACTCAAAGATTATTTCATTCATCTATATAATGAATAAAATTAAACAATCAAATTAAATTCTTTTTTATTTCTTCACAAATTCTACGAATTAAATCTTCTACTAAAAAGTCATTATTTCGCAGTTAAAAGAAATCCTCTTAAAAAAATATTTTAAAAAGCGATTTGATTAGCTCACGGGCATATCCGGTTAAATGGCGCTAATTTCAAAAATCTAATCTCAAAAATACTATTTTAAAAAAAGTGGACTCGCGCAATTACAGTGAACAATTACTAAAAATGAACAAACATACACTGTTACAAATATCCCCGAAACTTGCATTAAAAAGTATAAGTTTTTTATTGAAACATCTCAATCAGTGTTATTACGTATCTGATCGGTGAATCATAATAGTAAATTTATTTATCAACTATTTCGGTGTTACTTTTTTACTTATTGAGTGTCATTTATTATGTATTCATAATGTGCGCTAGTTTCACTGGTTGCGGTGTGATTTCCTGAACATTTTTGTTTATACAACGTTACGGTGTTTATAGCGCTATTTTAACACCGAAAAGTGTGAAACTATTTAATCATTACACCGCTCAGTGTAATATAATGTATTATTGCAAAATTTCACAGCAAAATTTAACGCGCCGATTCATTACAACTTTACACTTTGGTGTAAAGTTGCTCAGATTTTTTTCAACAGTGTACTACATTTTCTAAACTACAAGTTGTCAGTGGAACATCACTATATAGAAGCAAGATTCAGATGAAACCTCTCCAATAGATTACCAAAATAATGACATCATCAATCGCAGCGCAATCGACTAATTTTTGTTGCAAACCGCGAAATCTAATCAAAACAGCGGGCTAATACCATCGAAAGCCCGAGATCAATAGGCGCACCGGTAGCGGGAAGCTTTACAAGGCGCGCGCCGGAGCCGCGTAACCGCTTCCCATTTCGCGCGCAGCCAACGTAATACAGTTTTAAACAAGACGCTCTCGGAGGCCGTTATGCAAGCTTACACGCTCGTGCCGTGGCAAAAACGAAACTGCGGCGCGAGCGTACCGGTTCGTTCGCTCGCGTGCAGGTGCGGCTAATGCAACGTTACGCTCGCGCGCGCGCACGCTCACCGCGGGGTGCGACTCCGGCTCCTCATGCATATTCACGCGCGGAGACGCTCCGACGAATTCCGCATCCTTTCCCCCCTCGTCCCGCGCGCCGTCCGGACTATACGCGCGGTCACTCGCATTTAGGGCCTTCCACTATCGACCGCGGGGCACCGAGAGTTTATGCCCTCGATTAACGGCATAGAGCGACGCGCCGACCGGGAGGTCTAAGAACGCGACCTCGAGCGGACGCGGAAGAGAAGGAGGGGGGAGATGGAGCGATAAGGAAGCGACGAGGGACGGTAGATTAAATGCCGCGTGCGCGAGGAGAGTAGCAAGGCTTTTTTTCGCGAGGAGTCGAGCGCGCGCCGAGGGATACATCGGCCGCGAGTGATTTGTCGCGGTTTACTTTTATATACACAAGGGGGATGATGCTCGGCGAGACGATCGGTATGGTACCGTTGCGGCTCGCGACGCGTTGCCCTCGATTTTTGAGGCCGCTCGACTGCGCCACTTTTCATCGGAGACAGTTTCTGTTTTTGTTTCGCGACGGAGGGAATACGTTGCGCCTTTACTCCTTTTTTCGGTAGCGGACGTGAAAGCTCCGCGCTCAACGCGGCGTAATTAATTTGGGAACTTTAAGCGGAGAACGGTGTGCACTCTTTATCCCTCGTGTAATTAATTTCGTTGACTGCGTGCGGGGAAAGCAGGGAAACGAAAATGTAACGCGAATTATTTCGGCGTCACGTTACGAGCTACGAGAAATTAGACTGGGGCATAAGGAGGATGGCGGGCGGAGGAGGCACGAAACTAGCCGCCGAGGGATCAGTGGATCAAGAGCCCCGGCGATCCTCTTTAATTAGCCGCCTCTTTTTCTCCTCTTACATCGCAAAAATGCGGCAACGAGCGCGCACTCGTGGGATTTTTCGACGCTCCTTCGCGGCGAAACGAGAGCCGCTCTCCTCTTGTCTTCATTTTACCTTGTTTATTCGCTAACTGGCCTGGACTTTCGAGAGACCGCTGCCGGCCTCCTATTTTTCGCGTGAACATATAATTGGAAGAGCAGGCTCGCGGCCTCTACTCCGGCCGCGAGCTCCCGCGAAACGAAGTTTCGAGGATGCGCCTCGGTTGTTAAAAAATTTACCGCCTAATGTCGTGAAATGCATTATGCATTTTAAATTAAGTCGCTTCCCGCGCGCTCCACGGTTTCTTCGTTTCTCTCCTACTATTCAATTTCACAAATCAAAATTAATTTAATTACCCAATTGCCCTGTCTGTCCTGTCTAATAAGAATTCATTACTTCAATTTTACATATAAAAAATAAGTACTAGAACATCAGTGTCAATCCTCTCTTAAAAAAAGGATGGCAGGATATCGTGAAGTATTTTGAAACGCGATTTAATTTGAGCATGGGCATATCCGGTTAAGTGGCACTGAATTTAAAAATTTTAAATACGATTTAAAAAAACCGCTGCGAATTGCAATTTTCAACAATGTTCTTGCAGTTTTCATCTTAAAAGACGTAATATTATAAGATTCAAGTGCCAATGGGAGCATTATTGAATTGGACCCAAGAAGAATTTTATTTTTCTGTTTCTATGAAAACTAGATTACAACTACGTAATTTTTAGCTATTAAAATAGAATTCAAGTCGATTCCATTAACTGGCTTGAAAACGTTAGAAAACGCGTTTCATTACAAGGCTAAAAATGGATATTCATCTCAAGCCAATTTTTTTCTTAAAAGAAGCTTGTTAACAGTCATAAAATGTGATCGTGTTTTTACCAGGGATGTTTCCACAAAGTTTAAACAAAACTCCAAATTTTACTATTACAAAGCTTCCTCCATGAGGAAGCAAAAGTGGACGGGATTTTTCTAGTTTGTTTAAATAATCCACGTTGGCCTGTCCTCGCTGCATAAAAGATAAGAGATTTAAATAAAAAAAATCAAACCGCGCCATCCATTGAAAAATCGAATGCGAAACGGCAATGAATCTTTCGCAGACCACTCAATCAATAATCTAACTATTTGCTTTAGCGTTAAAGCTTCGACTAGACCCGGGTCGAAAGTTCAGCCGCGAAAGCGCGGAGTTCGATGAACTTCCATTTTTAAATGTAACACAGCACAAATGAACGATAAGCGCGCGCGACTCGAGAGCTGCAGCGCGCTCCTCCACGCGGACAAATTCTCCCGGCGGCGGAGGCTAGAATCAATATTTTGAAATCCGCCGGGGTATTTACACTGGCCTTCTTACGTAATGGAGAGCCACCGACTTACCCGAGACACTTCTTTCGCCCCGCGGAGAACGTCGGCACGTCCCGACGCGTTTGCTTTGCACTTGTCATTAGCGGATCCAACTCCAGCCACTTAACATCCCGAAACTTGGTAATTAGGCCAAATTCGCGAGCGAGCGCTAATTTAAAGTGTTGCGGGTGTGCCTGCGTGTGTATGTGTGTGTGTATGTGCAGCTGCCGTTCGGCGAGCGCGCAGGTGCGAGAAGAGAGCCGCGTCTTGTTCTCGCGCTCCCCTTCGCGGCGTAAACGAGGCGAGTGTTTTATTAGCATCGCGCGCCCACCGAGTATCGTGCGAATGAGTCTCATTCGATAATCGAGTATAGCCTAGAATCTTGATTATCCGGGCGGCGAGAGTCGGCAAATTTGTCGGGATGCGGCGGATGAAAAAAAAAAAAACAGAGTCGACTGATTGTGCAGAAATGTAGTTGTGGATGTCTGAAAGAGGCCGCGGCGATATAGTGTCATTTAAATTTCGCTCGGCCAATCGGCGGAATATGCAAATGGATAACAGAAGGTAAACTAGTTTCACGGACTAGAACTGAGCGCGCGCGCGCGCCTGGTATTTATAGGCGGCGTTTTCGATTTAACGCTCAACAAGCCGGAGCCGATCGATCGGTTAAAAGCCAATATAGCAGTAGGATTAAGCACTAAGCTCTGTGTAGTGGTCTAAACCAATAATTTAACACCGACCGAGCTTTAGGATTTCGCTTTTTTCCTTCGACCGCGATCACTCGCGGCTTCATTTCAGACGTCGAGAATTCTGTCATATTCTTATAAAAGTTTTCGTAGCCAAAAATTTTGTTTTCAATTCGAATTAAATTTTTTTTTTGTTTTCGAAATAATCAATATAGAGAACTAACACTTGTCAGGTGCAAATTATTAAAAATGCACTCTATCAATAATTTGTACCTAAAGGTGATGAAATTACCTTAATGTGAATTAAATTTTATTCATAACTTCCGGTGTAGTAGTATTATTGAATTTTAGTCAATGCGTTTCTTAAAATATTGTGATGATGATTAGTCTATTGTAGCACATTAGTATGCTACTGTATGACAACATTTAAATAATTGATTTTAATTAAGCGAAGTATTTTATTTTATATCTTCCGCTAAACAACAAGTACGAACATTATTTAAAAAACAATAAAAGCATAAAAATTTCATTCAGACTGTGTCAGAAAATCGCACAAAATTGTATTTAAAAAATGTTTTAGACTATAGATCTTCTAATGAGAGATGTCGGTGTGATGGTGAATAAATTAATACATCGAAGATTTAATTTCAAAGTTTTTAAGACATCAATAAATATAGACAATTAAACTACAATTATTCTCTCTTTAAAAAATGATTCTAAAAGCGAACCCAGCTATTCTTAATTTTATTGGTTTCGACATATAACCACGTGGTTAGTCGTCTGTCTCTGCTTAACATGTAACTATTAATCGACACACGAAATATAAAGAATAGAAAAGTCATTTTTACATTGGTTACTCGTAATTTCTATCAATTCTTTACTAACTAATGTAATGATCGATTCTAATCTGCAATGCGCAAAAACATTTAATGAATTTTTAGATTCATTTTTTACATAAAAATTCCTCTAAAAATGAATAAGTGAAATTTCACTAGAATAAGTGAACAGTCACTTATTTCACGTTAAATATCTTCCACTTATTGCAGTACGCGGAAGACTCATTTCACGTGGAATAAGTGAGTATTCACTTATTTTAGTCAAACTTCATTTATTTATTTTTACAGAGATCGTCTCCTAACAAAGTACGGTTGAAATAAATGGGTAATCGCAATAACTGAACGAATAACTGAAACAGCCTATTATTATAAAATTTAAATTATATAAAAACGATGTATAGTTGGCCATTATACAGACTCGATAAAATTCATAAAAACTACGTCAACTTCCCCAAAGTAATAGGTCCTTAATCCGGAAAAATTAGCATACGAATAGACACCGAGAAGGTGGAAGTATTCGCTCGCTGCCCGGGGTAAAATCTTTGACGGTGGTCCCATTCCAGCCGTCACTCTCCCGGCAATCCCCAGGCAGGCGCGCGTCAGTCCTTCTTCGGGATCGCTGCAGTCACCCGGCGGAATCGAGGCGGAGCGGCGCATCTCCCCCCCTCGATAAGCGGCATAAAAGATTTTCGCGGCGACCCTGCAAGACTGCAACGGCCGCCCCGGCAAGTTTAATTAGTGTCAACCGCGGAGGGGGTGGGAAGTCGTCGCGGCACGCGCATCGCGACCTCGCGCGCACTCTCTTTCTCTCGTCAATTAGGCATTCCGGAAACTCGCGAGCGACTCCTCCTGAAAACTGGGACAAAACTTGGTTCCCTTGGCGCTGCCGCATTCCGGAAGGTGAGATGGAGCGGACGTTGACGCGCTCCCGAGTGGGCCCCCGGGAAGGCTGCACTGCCGCTGGCGCGCGATTGTCGCGAGAAATGCGGAAGAGCGGAAATGCAAAATTTCCGGGCTGCTCCGGGGAGGGGAGGGGGTGCGCGCGGTGCATCGCGAATGCGATTGCGAGATGGATAAGACACCGGGCGATGCGTGGAATTTTAATTTGTTGGATATACGCTATACCGCGGTGTAATTGGTCGGCCGGGCTTATCTATACTTCGCAGCGGAATGAGACAATCTATATTGGATTTTAAATGAAAATGTTTATCTTGGACATTACCAGGCACTCGCCCTTTTTATCCTCTTATCTGGGGGCACGCAATTTTTTATCTCGTGAGTGTCTCTTTTTCCGATGAAATATTTGAATTGTACATTATCCACGCGGAGAGAAATTTTTCAGGAAAAGATACAATATGTATAATAAACCGAGTCACGGACTGGCCAAATGGAAAAATTTATCAGACTGGTGAGCAAAAATTATTAGAGTTATAGCAAAAATTACTAGAGTTACAGTTAAAATTACTATAATACTGTATAGTATAAAAATTAGTTAAAGCCTAGTAATTTTTGCTCGACAGTCTGGTAACTGTTTTCATTTGGCTAGTCTATGAACCACTTATAAGTATATTGTAATTTTTTATAGATTTATCGCAATTTTTGCTGTAAAATTTCTCTCCGAGCAGCAAATTCAACTAACTATTATAGGAGTGTGTCAGTGTTCTGGATAATAGATTTTGTTGAAAATTTGAGCACGGTTTGCTTACACCAAACCTTGAAGAAAGCCAAAATATTAAGGTCTAATGTTTAAAACTTTCGACACTGTAGGTCTCTTAAGTTATTTTTCTCGATCTATAACTTCGCATTTCGGTTTTTGACCATAACTCTATACTCTCATAAATACTAGAGATTCCATCAAAAAGGGTAATGTATGTTTATATTTAATTGTAGATAACTTTTGAAGAAATAAAGCTATTTTAACGCAAAAACCCCCAAATTATAAGTTTTATTCTCTACTTTTATTTGCTTTTTCGATTGAATCTCTAGTATTTATGAAAGCAAAGTTATGATCAAATGACGAAATACGAAGTTTTAGAGAAAAATAACTTAAGAGACATACTCTGTCGAATATTTTATAAGCCTTAGACCTTAATATTTTGGCTTTCTTCATATTTTGATGAAGAAAACAGTGCTCAAAGTTTCAACAAATCTCTAATTCAGAACCTTGACACTCTACTAGTAAGACAATAGAATACTTTTTTACTAAATCTATCTATACACGTGTGCGTAATGTCATCACTATAGTATGTATTACTGATAAACGCGAGCGACCGCAGTGGCAGAAAAAAATTCCTTCGATCGAAGTCGAAGGCGTGCGTCTCCGGTATATTTTTTTCGGTCGCAAACGTGCCGATAATACGAAAGCAAGGAGCGCACCGCGTGCGATTGCGTTGCGACGCACGAGCGGCTGCTCGCGTTATTGCTGTGCGCAGAGCGGCAGGCTCGTAATTGCGATATCGAAAAAAAAAGAGGAGGGAACGACGGGCAGGCCTCTGGGGCGGAAGGGCAGAAGTCGGGGAACAAACTAACCTGAAGGTCCACCAGATGTTAAAGCACATTGTGTTGAGCCAGAAGAACGTAGCCAAGAAGAAGAAGTGCGCCAGGATTGCTGTAACAGAAAAGAAATGATAAAAATTAGTTTCTTTTTTATATTTCATTCTTATTTTATTTGTGCGTTCTATTTTTTTTTATTGTTAAATACATTTTTTTTCATTTAAATCTTTCCATCGTTTTTAAATGAATAAGAAAAATAAAATTGATACTTTTGTTTTTATTAAATACTCGAAAAGCTAATTTAGCGGAGGATTAAGTCGTCGAAATCCGAGTAGGCGAAAAAAACTTACAGGCGTCAAATTGATTCCTACAAGTTCACTGACGAAAGTCAATTTCGGTCTGACGGCTGCAGGAGATTAAACTCGAAAACCGACTTAAACTCTATCGAAGGTGTAAAGAAAGAGTATCACGCGGGAATGAAGGTGAAAGGGAGAGCAGAAGAAAAAACGCCCACGACTAACTTTGCTGGGCTTATCAACCGCATAGTGAGACTACGCAACTCTCGAACCCGAGGGTATGGGCTTTATCTCGGATCGGGAGGAAACTTTCCAAATCTTCATGAATAAGCCCATGAATTTTTGAGACTGTCGCGGTTCGTGCGAGCGAAAACTCCAAGGGTCAACGGGATTCTGATTGTACATGGAGGACTAATATTTGTTTCATTGTTTTGTGAATAGCTGCTACTACAATTCTTAACGGATTATTTTCAAAGATAATAAAAGATAAAACAATAATTTAAAAAATGTGATAATGATTTATTATTTTATGGAATTTTTTTTCTAGAAATTTAAATATCTACAAAATTCTATAAAAATATTATCAATCAGAATTTCAACAAATTAATAAAAAAAAAAATTATTACAAACAATGGTACAATTATGAATTTAAATAGTTCGGTCATTTTATTAAAATTGAGTGTAATTATTAATTATTTTAGACAGATTTTTTTTTTATAAATTTAGTAAAATCTTTGTCTACAATAAAGCGGAGACTAAGATTTATAGATTCAAAGCCAAACTCCTACGGTGTGATCTCAAAAAGCTTCTGAGAGAATAAAAAACGATTGACTTTTCATCAATTTTTATTAAAAAAAAGTTCCTACATTAAAAATAAAAAAAAAATTTCAGTGCGAATGATAGTGCACAGTGTGCAGTGGCCATTCCGCTGCAACAAGAAGAAAATTTCAATAAAACATACAAATTTTTTACGATTGTCAACTTTTTTTACACACAGCGTCCATAAAAGTTTTCCATTTGTTTACTTTTGATCCGACATGGAATACCTTTTACGCACAAATAAACGCACATAGTTGAGCGGGAGGATAAAAGCGAAAGCGACGAGTGTTCGCATGAATTTTTCAGGGGAAGCCGTTAACCACTCCTTTAGAAATTTCGACTGGCCATTATGAGACCGGGCGACATCGCCCGTATCCACCCGAGGAGGCATTAATTTCTAAGAATGTAATCTGCCAGGAGCCGTCGCCTCGTTTTTCTCCGTCGCCCCCTCCTCCGTTTTTCTTTTCCTCCTTTCGAGTGGCGAAGAAAAAAAAAATCCCCGGGGAAGAAAGAACGGGGAGGTGTATACACTGTACACGGAGGCGAGAATAAACGCGCGGCAGCCTGTCCCATTCACTCGCGTCGAGAGCGGAAAGAGACGAGGATCGCTCTCAGTCTCGTCAAGAGATTCTTTAACGGTGCTGACTCGCGGCCGCGGCGTCGCGTCGTTTTTTTCTCTTCAGCGGGCCGAACCGACGAAAATTTAATTCGTGAGCATTTCTTTATTGCATATAGCTATCCGCGAGTACCGTTCCCTATTGAAAAATGGTAATACCTAAAGGCACACTTAAACTTAACAAAGACAAGTATTTAAGGAATTGTAGCTACAGTGCAACTTTAATTTTAAAACACTGAAAAAAAGTTTGGTAATTTTAAGATATTTACTTCAATAGTGCTTGTTAAATATTTCTTTAAAACTAAATGAATTTATTTGTTTCTAAAGAAATTCAGTAGTTTCAAAAAAGAATTACTTGACTCAAAGAAATATTTAACAAGTAAGGTACCTGAGCCTAATATGCCTACCCTAAGCGGAAACGGCCATAATTTTTGAACGGAGAAGAATTTTTTAA
>JAWWEN010000009.1:6209987-6238716 GCA_035582955.1 Sycophila texana
CATATTTAACAATTTCTATAAAAAATTGTGCCGTAATGTCGAGTTAATCTCAATTTAGTGAAGTTGAGTACCACTGTTTTCTGAGTTGAGCATCCCAGCCGCCGGAGAACGTCCTTAACACAGAAATAAAGTTAAAATAACAATAGTTTTATACAAAATGCAGACGACTGATTATCACTTAGCAGACAATTGAAAAAGAAACAACAGACGAATTCGACTGAAATGGCTGTGGAGCTTCTTTTTTTCTCATCGTCAGAGGCTGGATTTTAAGAGAAAAAGTCAAACGTATCTCGCGAGTCTTGACGCCTAGGAGAGAGGCGGGCTTAATGAAAGTGCCTTATTACGATGCCCTAAAGTCTTATATCATTATACATTTTTATAAACGATAGCTTCAGACGCCCCTCCAATTCGCAAAAACAAATAATAATAACAATAACAAACATGTAATATAAATAATATTTACTGCGACTGCGATCGTTGAAGAAGAAAGAAAAGCGTCAGAGAACCGACCTCTTTAAAAACCTTTTTGGGAAATTCGTACATGCCGAGCTTGACGCGGCCGACGCGTAATAAAGGAGAAGACACGCACCACGCAGCGATTGCCGAAAGCTTGTAGTAGAGGGTGCCTTTACCTTCAGACTGCACCCACGAACTCTCTCGGTTCCCGCAGGACGCTTCGATTTCTTCGCTCTGACGAAATATGATTTCACGCCGCGACGGCCTCTCCGCGCTTGTACACATACACTCGCTATTTCGGCGGATTTTCGCTGCGTTCGCGCTAATTCATGCGCGTCGACGGTGTGCCGCAACGCCGGAGCGTTGACCGCTGATTAATCTTGCGATAGCGCGACTTTTTGCGAGAGCGCCGCCCGAAAAGTTACCGTAACTTTTCTTTTATCATTCACGGAAAATTAAGCGGCCGCTGAGGGAACATTTGAAAAATCTGAAAAAGTATACCATTCCGAAGTATCGTCCTTATCAGCGATCTCAGCGCGGCCCGTTTTGACGAGGGTTTGCGAGATAAAATTTCGCTTGCCTCTAATCCTCGAATGTACACTACGACAATCCACTATCCACGCTCGATTGAAATGAAAAAATGAAAAAAAAAAAAAAAAAAAAAAAAAAAAGAGTACGAAGCGACGGGAGGGAGTTATTGCAAATGTCGCGCGAAGTGCAATATTGAACGATAAACCGCCATTAGTCTTTATCAGCAGATATTCCGCTAATGTCCCCGCGCTTCGAAGGTTTATAAATTCACGCGAGTGTCCCCCTGGGCAGCCGGTTACGGGCAAACTATTCCCGATGCAAAATGCCATTCATCATACTCATAAACACCCGAACATACGCGTCACGTGCAAGCTGGGCTACTTTTTTTTTTTTACGCTGCGCAGCAGCAAAAGCGATTTTACGGCTGCCGCGTCAAACCGCTCCGCGCGCGAGCTCGCCGCAAACAAAAATACAAATATGTGCTCGCGCCGAGCGCGCGCTCCACTGGCAGCGCACCACGGAAGTGAGAACTGGCTCTTACGAAAGAGTACTACTCCGAATGTTTTTCGTCTAGCTCGTTTGTACGATTTTCCCTTTCGGCGTTGGATGATGCTGACGGGCTGTCGGTTGATTGAAATTTGTTTATGAATCTGTTTGAAGAGGATATAGTTCTCTCTTTAAAAACGATAGTAGCATGATGCGATGCAACTGAAGGAGCGATTCGTTTGGTTAATGGGTTGGTAGCTAATCGGATGGCGTAAAAATTTAAAAGATTTGTTTTTATGTGAAATAGAACAATTTTAGTTACCCAAGGACTTTAAATATCTGTTTTAAAACATTTTCTGTCATTTAATAGTTTCTAACTCATACTTTTAATGGAAAAAAGAGAATTTAATAAGAATTATAACTTGGGAACTGCTTAACGCTTTTTAAATAGTTTTTTTTTATAAAATGCAAGGATATACTTTTTTATATTATAAAAATGCGTATCTCTCACTTAGAAATTAACTGGAAATTATGATTGCAAATGGATTATAATGGTTTTAACCATCACTTTGCATTGTTTAAAATTTTAAACGATATTGATTTTTCACAGATTGTTAGGAAGTCAGGCCAACCATTAAAAATTAAGAAAGTAACACCAAGTTCAAGTTATAACTGCAAAGTTAACGCGTTGGCATTAAATAAAAAACAAAAGAAAAAATTCTTGTACTCCAAGTACTTGACGAAGCTTTTAAGGGAGCTAAATTAAAACCTGCTAAATTAAAATCCGTTACGCAGTGGATGTGTATAATCTCCGAGATATAAAACTTATTAAATTTTCTTCTTCTTTATTGCTCCGTACTCAAACTTTGAACGGTAGTGTAAATCCTGTGCCTCTATCTAAAGCTAAATTAGAGAAAAATTACTACAATTAGTGAGATTTCGCTAAAAGTACTAGTGGAAAGTGCTTCACTATTTAATGCAAGTTCCCCTAAATTTAATATAAATTCTCTTTATATAATTCAACTTAAGACGATTTATTTTGTTAGTCTGGAAAAGAAGAAAAATTACAATTCCCATACGAGGTTAAATCAAATTTTTAATTTCTCCGCATGTCGAACACTGATTTAAAATCAAAATTCCACATACAACAGTAGACTATTTGCCCTGCACTCAGCGGGTCCGTGCAAATCAACCGAATATTTGCCTAACTCTCTCTTTCAACCCGTCCTCATCGAAATTGAATGGCGGAAAGGGCCGGGGCGCGGGGCCGATAATTTAGTTGCAGAAATGCGGTGCACACAATGGCTGAAGAGCCGCACAAAGCAAAACTCGCGCTCTCTCCTTCTTTGCATCGCCTCCTCTCGCTCGCACTCGCACCCGACCCACAAGTCGAGCGTGCGAGAGAGGCCGGGCGTTATTACGTATGTGCCGTTTCGCGCCGCGAGACTCTTTGTCGCCGGCGCCGCGCAATGTTTCGGCGAAACAATGGCCCCCAAAGGAGGAGAGGCTATAAAAAAAATTTTCGGCTGCAGTCGATATGGCGCGCGGGGGCGGGTCGCGGAAAATTTTCGCAGTTCCGCGATCGAACGCTCGCTCCGCGGAGCCAAAACTCGCGCCTCGCGACGCGCGAGAGAGCGTAAATTGCGAAGCGTGCCAAACTGAAAGTCTAGGAGGTTTATTTTGAGTGAGCACACTCGAATTGTTCGGGCTTTTGCGGCTTGTTTTTCGAGTCATCTTTCGTAATGTTTCAGTGGCTTTGTAGTATCTGTTCTTGTCAATGCGAATTGAACATAAAATACATTTTACATGTTTTTAATTTATTTATTTTATCTGAAAGTTGAGAAAATTAACTGGCGATTACACCGGAAAAAAAAATCATGCAGTAGCTCTTACAGTTTCGGAGGAGTAATATGTACTCGACTCGAAAAAGTAAAAACGGCATTGCAAATTCAGTAGAAATAACTTTTCTCACAGTCAAAGTATCTGTTTATTTGAAATAAAATGTAGATCTTACTTTTCAGAAAAGTAGATTCTACTTTTTTTTTTAAGCTGTTTTTACAGAAAGTTAAATGAACTTCCAATTTCACATAGCTAAATCTATTGTGCAAACGGTTGAATTTACTGTTTATTTTTTTTCGATTTATTAATTGCCTTTTAGTAAAAAGCTTTTTATGTTTTTTTAAAAAAAAAGAAGAATTCGAAGGTAACACATGTAGACGTTTTACTACTCGCTCGTTTTACTCAACGCGAAGACACAATGAAGTCACGCCTCTAGAGATCCATCTCCCAACTGTTCATGCCAAGAATCGTTAACGTAATACGGATACCAGTTCAAGAAAAACATTGCATTACTCTCGAAAGTAAACGGCCATTTCCGTCCCATTAATATTTATTACCAAAGTAAACAAACGTCACTGTCTTATCGCATTATCTTCATCGTAACAGAAGAAACACATCCTCCGTATTTGCAATCTCGAAAGCAGTCGAAACAGTCGGAAAAGCTCTCTGCAACGTAGCGCGACTAAGTTGGCCGAACGACGTCCGGCAGCCGAGTATGAGCGAGCTCCGGCCGTTTGCCCGCTTTGACGGCGCGTCCACCGGCTTCCCTCGGGAGGACGCGCGAAAAAGGGGCTCCGCGTTTACGAGCCTGTTTACGCGAGCGCGATTGCAGCAGCTCGACTCACGGGCATCGCTAATGCGCCGACGAACTGCCGCTCGCGCGTACACACGTAAGTATCGCCTGCGCGAATCGCGTGACCCGCCGGCCTTATTTGAAAGCTCCTCCCCGGGGCCTTATTTAGTAAACTTAGCGCGGCGTTATTCACTTGATTTTTACGCGGTTTTGTTAGTCTCGTATATCTATATATTAGATGTTAACTCCCCAAAATGCGTAAAAATCATGTGAATAACGCCGCGCTAAGCTTACTAAATAAGGCCCCAGAAGGGAAGAGGAGAGTCGACGTATAAGCGCGCGACAAAGGGACTTTACCGGATCTTCTTTGTTTCGGCCGGCATTTGCTTTTCTTCTGCGAGAGGAGCTCTCGGTTCTTATGCCTCGAAGACGAGCCGATGTTGCAGCGGACCGAGGAGGCGACTTTGGAACTTCGGAGCTCGGCGGCGCATTTCAAAGTAGAGTCGCGAGGCGCTGCCGGTGCTTCTGTGAACTTGAACTTCGAGTTTCGAGGCTTCTGCTTTCGCTTCAGCACTCCGCTCATCTCGGAACTATTTTCGCCTTTAATTTTGTTATTTCGAATGACGGTGGTATAAAAGAGTTCGAATGAAGCAGTAATTTGAAAATTTATTTATTTATTTATTAAAAAGTTTTAATTAAAAAAAATACTTCAGCGTAGACTTTGTATACTTAAAATTATTACTTGCTAATTTATATATGCTAACGTTGCAGAGAATCTATATCTTCAAAGGTGCAAAAGAACGAGGGGTTGTTTATAATTATTGTAGTGATAATATTTTTTAAAATGACATTTAGAATATTAAATTTAAAACAATTATATAAAGCTTTTATTGTAAAATTTAACGGACTATAAATTGCATCTTACTAATCCGTAAAATTTTTGTAAAGTAAATAAATAAATGAAATTTATATATCTTTCAGTTTAATTCGACTACATTAAGCAAGGAATTAAACGCTCTGACAAGCCACTACATATCATTTTGTATCACTTCGTTTTGTTCTAGTTTATACTCATGCTACTTACGTACTCTTATTTTTTTGCATTTCTTTTTAATTAAATGACATTATGCCCGACGTTGATTTACCCTACTTTTTTATTTAATTTATATTTCAAGTTTGTTTAATTAAAAAAGAAATACTGTTAATCAATCTGTAACCAACTTACTTATAATATCAGCTTTTAATCGTCGGCTTTTTAACTGAACACTTAGCACTGATTGATCGTAAACGTACAGATTAGATATTTTCCAATATCCTGCAATAAATCTGAAAAATTCTGCACACCAATTAAGACGTCCCGGAATAAATTGTGTTCCTGCAGATCGTGAATTTATTTTTAAAACTTTCTAATTTAAGAGGTTATCCGAAGTTTGAGGGGTCATTAATTCAATTCGAGGAGCCCGGTCTCATTGAATCTTAAGTATCCGCGTTTTAAGTCGTGCGGCGCCGCCCGAGACGACTTCAGGCGCGATTGGCCGAATTTTACGGCTCACTTACTTGATTATAAGACCGTCCGCTTTTATCGCTAATCGATCCCTGCGTATAAAAAAGAAAAAGAAAAACGCCTCCCCCCCTCCCGTAAAAATTCGCATCGCTCGTGCGAGTGCCTCGTCAGGGCCAAGCGCTCGAGGAGGAGGAGGCGAGGGGATCGCGCCGAAGAACCGCCAGTAAAAAGGTGAAAGTGTAAAACAAGACGGCGAAGAAGCTGTAAATGCAAAAGAGCCGGGATGGAGGCTGGTAGACAATAAAGCCGGCGAACCCGTGACCTTGCGGCCGGCACTTGGAGGAGGAAATGATTATCGGCCGGCGCACTTTGGGGTTTTACGGCAAAAACCAATTCGTCGTGGTCGCGGGGCTTTTACGAGTTTCTCGAAAGAAGAAATTACGGACGCGCGTGTATATGTGTATATACACGCGCAGCCGAGAGCGGGGCGACTGAAGAGCCAAAGCCCCGCGAGGAGAGGATTTCGCTCCGCGGAGCGCGTACGCAATATTCTTCCGATGTAGCCGAACGCCGGCTCTGTCGAGCGGCGTTTTACGAGCTCTCGACGTTCCGCTGCTCGGGCGTAAAAATTTGGGTCATAAGATCTATCGTTTTCTCCGGCGATCTTTTTTTTTTTCTTTTACCAGCATGACTCTCATTCATGACTCTCATTCGCCCATTGCGGTTGCTTTTAACGCGACGTTTGTTTAAATTTAAATTTCGTGCTTTCGTTTATGGTTGGATTGCACGCGTCGCCGGTATTTCACGAGCGGAATTCTCGTATTTGTCGGGTGAAAATATAATTGCAGGTCAATATTTTCGCGGAGTAAGAAAGCAATAGAGAAATAAAACGGATACTTGCGGTTTTAACACTTTTATCCGCTTTCCAGACGAGCGGGCAGCCACTGCACAATTAAATAACGAAACCATTTCGCGTAAAAAGAGACGGCCAGCTTTTTTCCAGTCCAAAAAAAATTTGGTACACCGAGAACGTGCTCAGCCGCTCGCAAAATAACCGTCCGTGACTATCCGTGTAGTTTAAAAAAAAAAAAATCTCCGACTTCCTTTGTACATTTTTTGTTTGTAAATCGCAAGTGCGTCTGAATTCACCAATTAAGTTGTGTACAGCTGCGGGAAAGAATTAAATTACATAAAAAATTCTTCATTTAAGAATTTATTTTTTTTTAGGCAAGCAAGCTAGCATTTGAGGAACAATTTTTTTCTTCTTAATTAAATAAAAAATTTTATAAGAAAAGAATACTTTGAAATGATTTCCTACAATTCCAGTCTGAATTGAAAAAGTACCTATACTTTACTGAAAAAAAGAGTACCTTTAAATCGAAGGAAACTAGATTCGAGAGATAATGAAGCGTTCGTGAAAGAGAGAAAGGAAGGAAGAAAGGCCAAGGCGAGCAGGAGGGTGAGCGCTCGGGCGCAACGTCGCGGAAGAATTTTATTTCTGAGCGTGCATGCGACGAAAAAGACGAGAGAATGGGAGAAAAGGTCGGGGCTGCCGCCCGTCCAATCGGAAAGCGCGGATGGGTAAATAAACGGTGGCTGCCCGCCGGCTAAAATTCAATTTCATTTCGATACACACACGAGGCGCAGAGGATCGCTCCTATTATCAAGTGCGATCCGATGAAAAATTCGCGGACACTGAGCCCTGCACGCACACAGGACCGCGCCAAAAACAAAGGAAATCGTAAATAGGCGGAAGCGCAGGAGCCACGAGTACAGGAGGAAGATTAAAAAGAATACGGGAAATCGCAGGAATATAAAACAGCGTCACACTCGCGTAAATTTGGAAGAACAGCGCCTACAGCGTCTTCTTATCTTCTAATTAAAAAAAAAAGAAAGAAAGAAAAAAAAAGAAAAAACTGAATCGCGCGTTTCCGGTACATCAAAACATTAATTTCAAGTCCAGTTATAATTGAAAGCGGAATTTGAACTAAATGAGCTGAGGTGTACGGTTATACGGACGCACTCGTCGTAAAGTCTTATATTCCGCGCACGAAATAACGTTAGCGCGCGTATCAACGCCGCCGGGCACATATTGTGCCTACCCTATCATGAATAATTTTAATGCACGTCATGCCGAATTCAAAGCCCAATAACACGAAATCCGATTCGCCGCACAAGCCGATACATCCAATATATTCCGGCATTTTTTTCCGAGCCAAAAGATCCACCGAAAAAAAAAGAAGAGGAGAGAAAGAGACAGATAGTGAGAGGGAGCGTTACAGCTATTTGCCGTGGCGCAGTGAAAAATATACAAAAGTCGGTGCGGTATAGGGAGAGGGTCTGCTCCGCAAAGCGAAAAAACGCAGCGGCGACGACGCGGTTGCAGTCAATTCGGCTGGATTGAAAAGCTCGTAGGAAAGCTGAGGACACATCTTCCATCGCGAGTGGAATATCGAATAAACCCTCCCCCCCCCCTCCCCCTGGCGCGTCTTTACCCGGCTCCGACGCCGCCGCGTATACGTATGGTACGTGCGCCAGTCGGCGCGGTAAAAGGCGAGCTCGAGTGGAATATTCAGTTTCCCCGGCAGAAGGCCGCCCGCGGAAAACATTATTCTTCGCGCGGCGCTCGCTCTCCGCGCTTGCCAAAAAGGGGATTTCAATCTAGCGAAGCTGCGAGGCGTGACTCGTCAAAAATCGCATCGCAAGCCCCCGTCCTTGCACACCCCCCCGCTGTGTTTTGAATTTTATATTTCGCCCTATTATTCGAGCCTTCGTATACCGATACTCGAAGAATGAATTATCATTTCTTTTTGAGTTACTGCGCGACGGACTTCCGTTGCGTGTCGATCCCGAGGGCAAAACACTGCCAACTGCGTTGGTACTGTATACTGCGTTCTCTCCTAAAGGACACCGAATTTTTGTCGATTTAAATTTTCTTGTATACTATAGGAAAATCCTTTGAGGTTCGCGTTGTTACGTGTTGACAATTATTTTTTTTAAATTAAACGTTAGAACAATAACATAATTTGAAAACGTAACAATTTTTCAATCGAACATCAATAATAATAATATAATGATTCAAATTGTTATTCTATTGTACATTAAAACGTTTTGAATTTCGCCGCTATTCAACCGAATATTACCCCATTAAAGACCGAATTGCTACTTTAAATGTTTCACAATATCCTGTCGACGTTTTTTAACTGAAGGTAGTCTGATCTATAATAATAAATACGTGCACACTTAATACCTGATAATCTTAAAGATATCCAAAACTTTTTAAGATTATCCTATGAACCTACCCTCTAAAATCCACTCAGTGAAAATTCTCAATATGCACTGACTTTCAGTGAAAAGTGCGCAACTGAAAGATTCAGTTGCGCACTTATCACTGTCTTTTAGTGTATATACACTGAAAGACAGTGAATTCTCATTATTTTCACTGGATGGATTTTAGAGAGTATTTAATAGTTAAAGTAAAGTGTGCGCAAAATTTAAATGCACTCATGCATCTATATCGAAATACATAAATAGTTAAGACCTTTTATTCCGGAATTAAATTTATAATTAGGTATTTAACAAGTTTTTAGAGTTAATAACTTCCCAAAGTATTTGTAAAGGTAATTAATCTACACAGTTTTCATGAAAATCTCCCTTGCGCTTTATTTTAAAAATGTATATAACAGAAAAATTGTAATTATAAATATAATATTTTAAAGTAAATGAAAGCTGTCACTTTAAATATTAAAATAAATAAAATATTCTCAAGCTGAAAAACAAATCCACTGTTAAAATAATTAATGGTACTGATAAATAGCGCCATAATTGCAAACGAATGACTGATAACATTTCAGTTTGATTAATCAAAAGTTTTACTTATTCAATCTCATTCATCAATGAAATGATGATTAAATTTTCAAATTTTCTAATTATTCTGAAATTAATTTTAATTATAAAATATGTTGCTAATAAAAAAAAATTGCATACTGATCGATTTGCTAATTGAAAAAATTTGATGGCACGAAGCGTGAGAATTTTGCTAACAATGCAAATATCTTCGCATTCCAACTTATGCAAAAACTTTGAGAAAAGCAAACCACACCCGAAAGCCCATTTTTGTTATTAATGCACTAATCCGATCGGCGCAAACATCGTGGGCTTCCTTACAGCAGTACAAGTCGAAGCTCAGCCGATCAAATAACGCCCATTCAGCGATGACACAAAGCGCGAGGACAGAAACACGAAAAAGAGAGCGGCGGACAAAGCGCGCGGGCGACAAAGGGCGAGACGCTAAAAAGGATATAAAAACCCGCAGGACGCGTATAATTAAAGTCTCCCCCTCCCCCCTCCCCCCCGGAAGGGCGAGGCGCCGTGAAGCACTACCAGGTCGACGGCAGCTGAATTCCCAGAAAAAGAACCGTGTCTCACCGCTCGCGGCAATAAAAGCCTGCCCCGTCGAACGTGTCCGACATCTGCCGAATCAGTGCATTCGAAGCCGCCTGCCCCTCGCACCTCCGGCACCTTTATCTCTCCACCCCCGCCGAAGGACCTGGCCGCTCGGCGCCGCTGCCTAGTCGTCCGCGCGTTTATGACCCCGGCGGTCGCGGCCGAAGACGGCCATCTGTCCGACGTGGGTCGCCCGGCAATATTTGATCTGTCATATCGCGAAAATTTCGCCGGCCGATCCGGGGGAGCGCTGACGGGGCACGTGCCGACACGTGTGTCCCATGTTGAGGCCGGGGATCGTCCCGCAGGACTTACGTTTTTCCGCTCCTCGACGCGCACGGCGTTCGCCCGTATTATATTATATTATATTATGCGCGATGGGAAGGAAGGGGAGGTGCAGAGACCGTACGGTCGTAGGTGGGCGCCTTTTCGTAGGTGCGAGGATCTTTCGAGCGGAATATGGAGCTAACTTCGCTTTGCATAATGAACTGCTGATGCGCCGCGTTCGGGGAATCGCCGGGGGCCTTGGAGATTTCGCCCTTTGATTTTTACGACAGTTCGGTTCACTCGCCTGAATTATGCGAATGGCTCGGCGCGTGATTTACGGCGCGCTTCAATGTTATTAGCGGGCGATTCAGGCTCTCGCGAATTAGCATCGATTCGTTCGCTATATAAAGGCAGCTCCGCACTCGCTTTGAAGCGATTGTATTATCGAGGATGTGGAGATTTTATATGCTTTTTTTTTCGGCAGTGACAGATTTTGCGGATGACGCGGCGCTCTGAATTTAACGCACTCTCGCGGGTCGTCATGAATTTATACTCTATATATTTCGCCAGGCGAGAGTGACAAATAACCTTCCTTTTTTTTGTTTGCAAAAAAAAAAAAAAAAAAAAAATAGAAAAAAAAGAACACAACGGAGCCAGACAATATATCAAAAATATTTTATTCAATTCGCGACCTCATCAATCACACCAATTGAATCAAATTATCGCATTGTACATATCGGTTGATAAATTTCAGCCGGCAGATTATTTCTCAATCTTACGAGCGTATCGTACCGATGAATATACATGAAGCGAGATGAAAATATTTCAAATCCTCTTTATCGCGACATTACGAAACTAGTTCCCTAATCTGATTTCATATACTTTCTAATCGCATACGCACGCAAATCAATATATGCAACTTCCCATTCGAGCGACATCATGCCCCCTTTTTTCCTCGCAAAATCGCTTCTCATTAAAACGCCCATATAATAGACACGTCAGAGATCGATCGCCGATAAAATAAACGTAAATCGTTTACAATAAAACTTAAATAGCAAAGAATATTGCGCCCCGGTAAATTGGCTCCCAGACAGTCGGTCGACTGATATATAAAAAAGAAAGTCAATTGAATTCCATCGATATACAGCACCAGCGTAAACAAAGACATTGGAAGGCAGGCTGCACGCATGTGCACTTGAAAGTGCAGGCTCGAAAGGTGCAGCGCGCTACTCCGGTCCCGCTGCGACTTGATACGCTCTTAATCCGCGCGCGTTAACCGGCGCAAAGTAAGTAGACCAGAACCCCGCGGTGCAGCCCGCCTACACACCTACATATACCTACACACCCATACATACGTACCTGTGCGTACATACACGTATATACACCCATACATACGTATGTACGTGTGCGTACATATACGTATATACACCCATACATACGTACGTACGTGTGCGCACATATACGTATATACGCACATGAGTATAGAAGGCGGCGACTACCTAAGGTAGCGAAATTGTGAACGAGCACTCAGCTGAAGTGCAGTACTTTTTTCTTATTTCGCGTCTCCGCGCCGGTCTAGTCAGTTGGCCCGAGGCAACATTCAATTTCTCCGTTGATATTGTCGCGCCGCTCTCAAAGGCCCTCCTCTCTCTCATCCGCTTTTTTCCATTTATTGTTTCACCTTCGCCGCCCGCCTCCCCCTTTCTTCTCGCGCCTCTCCGCTCGCGCGCAATATCTTTGCCTCGCATTTCCCTCTCTTCGACTGCGCTCGCCGCTTTATATTGTGTATATCGCCGCTTACCCTCCCAACCCGCGCTTCTTTTTTTTTTTTTTTTTTTTATTTTGCGCGTAGTCTCTCTAGTCTCTCCGGGCGCTCGCGCCCGACCATTCTCCCTTTCGGCCGGGATTAATGAAAGGCAGTCTTTCTTTTTGGGGGAGTAGGGGAGTAGTCGCCGCTTCTCGCGCGGTCCGTGCGTCTCGCGCGCTTATGTTTTCAGAATGCGAGGGATGCGGCTTTGTTGGACCGGCTGCACCCGAGCCTTGAAAGGGAGCTTTCTTTTTCTTCGCTTTGAAGCGCGCGAGCCTCCGCATCAGGTGAAGAAAGAGCCGTCTACCGCCGGCGCGTGTGGAGAGGTGCGTGCAACTCCGCCAGTCGAGACGATTCTTCGCTCCCCGAACTCGCTGATATATGCGCGCATATAAAGGAGAGATTCGCGGGGTAGGTAAAATACACATACTGGTCGGGAGGAATGTGCGGTGGCGCTGCGAGAGGCACGAGAGGGTCTGTTTTCAGCGAGGCATTGTGTGGCCAATGGCCGCGGGAGACTTCGGCTAATTAAGCCTTCAGCGTGGTGTGGCGCGGATAAAAGAGCGGCTTTTATTGTGAAAGTAAGGGAATAATGGAAGCGACCGCTTGGCGCTCTGAATCATTCGAAATTGGAACAATCAGCGTCGGCACGAATCATTCAAAATTGGAACAATCAGCGCCGGCACGGACGTGGCCGCGGCTTCAAAGCCACTCGAATTCGAGCTAATTGTATCTTCGGCGTAATAGAGGCAAGGGTCACCGACCATCGCCTCTATTTGCGGAAAGCCAACGAGGAAAAACTCTGGAACTGTACCTTCCTTCGACATCAAAGCCGCCGGCGCAAAAAGGCAATTCTCCTGCCGCCGGAGGGAAAAAAGTCTCGAACCAAAAAGGCCGCGTAAAACAGAAAGAAACGAGAGGCAACGGCGGCGGAAGGTAGAGAGACTCGTGAAAAGAAGGAAGACCGTGAGGTACTACGAGCGAAAAGTCTTTGACGAAAGGCGCGAAATCGCAGTCGAGCGAGCGTAGGCGAGTTTTCGCGCGGAAACCGGCTTCCAACGGCGGACTCGCGCCGATCTCGCCGGCAACTTACTTATGCTTCATGCTCTACTTATTGGGTACCGGCCACCTTCCCGTCGTGACCGCCTCTCCCGCTCGCTCCCGTCGTTACTCTCGGGCTCTGTGTTGCGCGCGCCCGGCTAATATGGCGAGCTCCGTGCCCTCGCCTCTATTAAGAGCTGTATACGCTGCCGTGCGCGCGCGGTCTCTTCTGCGTGAATTATGTATCTTTCGCCTTTTTGCCCCGGCGAGCACCGCACAGCTTTTTCTTGTTGATTTTCGTTTCGCCGAGTTTTTACTCGCGCATTAGTCACTGGAAGCGGCCGGAGAAAGCCGCGCGGCCCAACAATCGCTCTCTCGGCTGAGATTCGCCGCGATGTACACACGTACGGCCGTTTTATTCGACTTTTCCCTGATTTATGCTTGTTTAAATTGACGGACGCGCGTTATTGATTTTGAAATCGTTTCATAATTCATTGAGCGCGATTTTTTTCTTTTTCAAGCAACAACAACAACAACAACAACATTTCTCGGAACGCCAGTCGTAATAATTACATAATGACAGAGGCGTTTTTATGCGCGCACTACGGTCTTGGATTATTCATTAAATTTTTCCAAGCTCGAAATGTATTTAGTCCACCTGCTGCGCAACCTGTCACCTTGTGCGAATAAATTATTGGCATTATACAATTGAGGTTTTTTTGCTCATGCTTCGTTCTTTTTTTTGCGCGACGCTTTTTATAATGGTACCAGCTCTTATGCTTAGAATTTCTTCGTATAAAGAGGAGGCTTAATTGCCGCGGAAAAGAGAAATCGTGAATTCAGCTTTAGAAATTTCAAGCTGTTCGGACGTCACGCACTCAGAGCTGGTAATCGTCGGCTGGAAAATTCAGGGAGTGCATCGCGCAGAAAAAGTGTAGTAATAAAAAAAAAAGTGCGCGAGCAGAGCTGCGGACGATGATTGATAAAGGACGAATGAAACTTTATTCACTCAGGTTCTTCCGTGAGTTGAGATTTATATTTTTGCAGCGTACGAGGGTGAGAAAAAGTGACAGCCGGATTATTTGACGGTGGTGAATTCCCCTTTACCCGCAGCGTGGAAAATTCTAAATGGAGGGCGGACCGATGTTACTGGAACTTTCCTTTTAAACGCTATTTTCAGCGCTACTCCAGTATTGGCTTTTTCCAACTTCTCCTCCGAGCTTTCCCTGTGCGCATTTTAATACTCTCTGCAATGTCGGTCAGTTGTTTTGCGAGCTCTAAAAATGTTACTTATGATACTTAAATCCACGTGCTTTGCGCGCCTTCAGTTTTGAGGGTGGGGAATCTTCTTTACTACTTTTTATAAAAAATACTATATGGGCTATAAATCTTCCGTGTTTTGCTCGGTTATTGGGATTTCTCTCTCTTTTTTTTAATAGAACCATAATAAAAGGCGATTTTGAGGTGAAAATTAATCCACAAAATCGTTATAATTACCTGTTTTTGTTCTAAAAGTTTTAAAATTAGTTGGTAACAAAACTTGATTTTCGATTACTCATATACTTATTCAAAATTAAGCAATGTAGAGTTAATCGAAATTACAAGGTAATTGACGTAAAAACGGCTTTAGTTAAATCAAAAATTAATTATTCGTTTTTTTCTTATATGTGATCTTTACACTACCACGTGTAGACTGGTCACATGATCGACAGAAGTAGGCCCAATCAAATTAAGAATAGTTTGCTTCATCTTTAGGCTCATTATTTCTTTAAAATAAGGCAAAAAATAATTAACAATTTGAAATAACATTAAGAATAATTAGATGTATAAAAATTACTAATTTTATTTTCAATCTATATGAATCTTCTTTGGTAACTCAAATTAACTTATCAAATATGCATCGAAATGTTCTGCATTCTGGCGCTATTCAACCGGAAATTCATCCATTAACCAATCGAATTACGTCCTTAAATGCTTCCACAACATCCTGCCATCGCTTTTTAGAGTGACTCTCGCAACGAATAGCACTTATTAACCAAATCAGCGAGATTAATAACTTCGTTTAAAATGCTTAATAAACCGTAAAACAAGATAAACAAGAGGCAGCCTTCAACAGGTGCGCGCGGGCGGCCACGCCGAGCGCGAAATCTGGCGAAACGATCACAAAATCAGCGCAAAAACTATTTGACTATTAGAGAGACGCGGCGCGGCGAATTGGAGCGAAGGTCGGGCGTGGGCATGTCAATTACCGCGGCGGCGGTGCGGGCTCGGGCCCCGATTAATTAGTGGCTCGTTTCACTGCCTACGGCGTCGGCCGCCTCCCCCGTGTAAACAACGGCGCGAATAATAAGGGGCATTCTTGCCTCTCCCGATTTTTGTCCCGCCGCAGCC
The DNA here is from genome assembly GCA_035582955.1 of Sycophila texana. Classification (NCBI taxonomy): domain Eukaryota; kingdom Metazoa; phylum Arthropoda; class Insecta; order Hymenoptera; family Eurytomidae; genus Sycophila; species Sycophila texana. Next base: position 6,225,549 of record JAWWEN010000009.1, read on the forward strand.
GTCGCGTAACGACGGGAATATGTAAATCGGCCGACCTTCGGCAATCCAGTATACAACAGCGAGAAGAAGAGGGGTGGGAGGGGGGGGGGGGCAAGGGGGAGAGAGTCGAAAGAGCGCGTAATGAGGGGCGCGGTCAATTACACCGGGAATATCGAGGAGGGGGAGGGGTAGACAACCTTCGTTCTCTCGACTGCTTTAGGTGTGTATGCTTCGTCCATATGTAGGTCTTTGTGTGCGCCTGGTAATGCACCGCCTGGGGTCAAATGAATGCGCGCTAGTTGAGCCGAATTCGTTGCCTTTCGCTTCTCTCTCTCTCTCTCTCTCTCTCTCTCTCTCTCCATCGTACTACGCCCACGGATTTAGTTTTTCTCCTGCTTCCGTGCTACGCTCGATAAATTGGATGCGATTCAATACTAAGGTTTTTTTTTTCCTTTTTGCATTGAGGATTTTGATTTACGATAGCGCATCGATTATTGTTTATCTTCGTGTAGTGATATAAAGTTTAAAAAAGTTGTAAATCGTGTGCAGGAGAAAAGGCATAATATACGTTTTTGCTCTTATAAATAGAAGAGGCTAGAACTCTAGTTATTACATGAGCACGAACGTGAATAAGGCGCAAAAATAGTGTCGATGAGTCATGTTTACGGTAATAAACGTTTTAATTGTTTCCTGCGATTTTTGGCTAGTGCTGTAGGACATTCCCAGATTGAGATAACGGTGTTTATAAATACACATTTACCGTAAGAGGGGTTATCCTTACTACTGACATACTTTCCACAACAATACCGAAGACAAGCAATTTCATCGTGCCTATCAATCCTCCATAATAATAGCTTGTATAATCTTCTAATTTTTCACATGAGATACCTTTATTAAACTTATATAATGAGAGAATCTCTTAATTAAGCTAAAAAATAAAATATTTTTACTGAAAAGAGAAGATTCTGCCTCCTTTTCAGATCAAATTTCTATTTTCCCAAGTAATTGGCACACGAGAAAAAAAAGTTGCACGATCCTCCTTTCCTGATTTATATTCTATACACAGCAGTATCTGAATCGCGGTGCATCGGATGTCGAAAGACGAGCAGAAGCGAACGCGCACCTCCAGGTAAAGTATAAGATATACACCCGAGGGACAGAACCCCTGTACAGTAATCGCCTCGAATTTCATTCCGAGGAAGTGGCTATTGCCGCGGGAGCGAACGCGCGAATAAAGTGCAACGGGATATAGTAGTAGTCGTCGTGCACCAGCCGCATTATGCCGCGAAACTGAAATTAATAGACCGAGTGCACACAAAGGGGTGACTCCCGCGGTCTTGAATATATATACTTTCCCATCAGGTTGGAAATTCTCGAAAGCCGATTTCGCGCTGAGACGACGAAAAGTGCCGCTAATGCCTTTTTTCGACTTGATGGAGTAATTCGAGACCGTCACACGGAGTGTTGGAACGAATTCGTGCCACTTACCTCGAAGCTACTGCCATTTGAAACAGCTTTTCGTTCGATCTAATTTTTATCGCGTAAAATTTATATCGATCGGATTGAGCTCTCAACTGAAAAAAAAACTGTCGGGGAACACTTTTCCTCCGATGAATCATGAATCTAATTACCCGAGGTGCCAAGCCCACTCGAGTATCCACTGGGCGATCCCGTCGATCTCTATGAAGCTGTAAGTAGACTACCACGGAAAATTTTAATTGAATTACATGATTCACGTAGGCCGAAAATATGATTCGAGCAGTTTATCAATTCGAGCGAAATCCCCGCCGTATATCAAGCCGGAGACAAGCTTTTCTTGCCGGGCCACCCCCGAGATTTGCCGGAGCCGCGCGCGGGATACAGCGAAATTCATTCGCCTTTTCTTTGCTGGCTCGGGGCCCGGAGGCTCTCGAGCGCACGCAGATACTCGAGGCGCCCGCCGCCGTGTATGTTCGATATCTACTTGGCATTCTAGTGGCTTGCTATATCGCGCCGCCGCCGCCGCCGCGTCGTGACGTCAATCATCGGGAATTGCCCGGCGCGAGGAGAAAAGAGGCTGCGAGGGTCCTCTACGTACAAGCGCGTATCCTGTCTTCGAGCCCTACTAGTTCGAATCCAATTTGAGACTCGCCGGCCGTTCCTTGAATCTCGAATTCTCTATATATCCCTGGGACGAATTGGGAAGACGTCCACTCGGATGGGCAGCGCCGTGATTGGCAGCTTATCGATAATGATCAGATTCATGGTGGACTAAATTTGAATAGTGCATGACCCAAGGGAAACAGTGACATTACTTTTGCCGGAGGCATAATGCAGTGCATTAAAATAATGAGGTAGTAGAATAATCTGCGTTCTTTTACTTACGTATGAATCGAGAGCATTTGCTGGTGTTGTAATAATGTAATCGTAACTTACCTGAAAGCAGAAAAATAATTAAATTAATATATTTTACGTGCATTGCCATTTTTTTAGTTATGATATAAAAAGTACTAATGCAGTACGAGTTAATAGATTTAAAAAATAATAATTAATGTAGGTAGTAATTTTTTATGTACTCTTTTAATAAATTTCAGAAGAAAATCTAGACGCGTTATATAGAATAAATCGATGGGAATGTCATTTTCTTTTATAATTTTATTAATACATAAATTTCAAAATAATACGAAAATAAAAAAAGTTATAGCCGACTGTTTCACTAATTTATTTAAATAATCATGAAATTCTCCAATTTAAAATAATCAAATTCACATCAAAACGTTTTAAATTTTGGCACTATGTAGCCGGAAATTAGTTTAACCATTAATCAAATTGTGCTTCTTTAATTTTTCAAAGTCTACATTTTTCTCGCAAAAAGTTACTTTATTCTGTAAACAAATGTTTGTGTTTGTTGCTGATAATAACTTAGATTCTTAAAATAATTTATAATGAATTTATGAAAGTATTATCATTTCATTAGTAATTAAAGAAAATTAATCAATACGTTAAATTCTTCACAATATCCACTATTTTCTAAAAAAGAATTGTACACTGAGAAAAAAGATCAGTAATCACAACTGACGGTTAGTTGTTTTAACTAATATTTGGTAGAAACAAATAAATTTTGGTTGAAACAAATAAAATTTTGGGTGAATCAAAATATTAAAAATATTGATTAAAACAAATAATAGTTAATTGTGGTTACTGATTATTTTCTCAGTATAGTATTGACAAATGATAAATTACTGTAAATATTTAATTGTACCGCGAATATCATTTCACAAACTGAGAGAAAAGTAGATATAGATAACTTTAATATCATATCCAGGAGCCATCGCGAAACTTTCGTGCAAAACATTTGCTGCGCGGCAATTGTGCCTAGCAGTAAAAGGAACTTAAAAACAGGTCCATTGAAATCTCCCTGTCCGGGCGAGCGCAGTGGTGAAGCGCCCGGATAACTCCCGTGCGAGCTAAAAGAGTTCGCCACTTGGAGAAGAGCAAGGGAGAAAGAGACGACGAGGGATCCCGGGGTGGAGGAAGAAAAAGCTTCGCCGCGGCACTCGAAGGAAAGCCACAATCCATTGAAAAGGTCTCGGGTAGCTCGGCGGCATACCGCAGCGCGCCGCGCAAGTTTTGCTTGGGGCGCCTGAAAAAGGCGACACTCCAACGGTATCCGAGAGCCAATATGGGCTTTCGACTCTTGAACTTGACTTTCCGCGGCCGCGCCGGACGCCGCGTCGCGTTTCGTTTCTTCGGATCGCCGGGCTCCGACGAATATCCGCGCGACTGACCGGATTTCGAGCTTCTGACGCCATACGGGCTGTTTCATTTTTGCATTCTCGCGCGTGCACTCGACACGTAACTGTAATACATTTTTCGAACGTCTTTCGTTGACATATCTTTCAACGACAGAAATCGCTCGCCTTGTACTTTCCTTTTTTCCTCTTTTTAAGTATCTATATATGAGTGCACAGTGCACTTTCGCCGATAGGATGTTCTTTTTTATATACAGTAAAAAGTAAACCGAAAATCGATAAGAAATAAACGCACACGCAATAACAATTAAAGCAGCGGCGCTTTAATTAAAAAAAAAATAGTAAACGCACGACAAACGGAGAGTCGGCGAAATAAAGAAGAGAAGTAGGAGAAGACCGGTCGGACCAATAATATCGACCGGAGGTGTGCACCGAGTGCTTCGAGTCTTTAATAATAAAAAAAATGTACTTAAATAAAAAATAAAGAAAAGAGCTGCGATAGACCCCGGAATCTTCAGTATAGGAAATCGAATTAAATAAGAAAGAAAAAAAAAACGATCCACGATCGGTCGAGTAGCTTCCTTTTCAGATTAACCTGGTTTCCTTCGCAGCCAGGGATAAGATAAGTATAACCGAGAGCGACGAAGGCATCCCTGGTCGCTTTGTCTCCTCGCCGCGGCAGGAATGCGTCGGATACACAAGTGGCGACTCCCTTTCGTTTGTCCCCGTTCGGAGTTCCTGCAGCGTGTCCCGAGGCACGCGCACACCCAGCGGGAAAAATTTCTGGCGCGCGTCGAGGCACTCCCGCGATCACCTTCCCCCCCATCGGTCAGTCACGCGCGAATTAATCGCCCACGCCCGGGTGGCCGTTATTTTTACACCTTCGTCGGACCATCTTCGAAAAATGCTCGATCCCTGAGAGACTGCGCCTCTCTCCGACTCTTTTAGGACTCGCGTGGGTGGCTCGCGTCCTCCGCGCACGAGACATTCGGAGAACAAGACAGTGGAGGCAATTAAAAAGCTTATTTATTTCGTCTATGAATACGGCGTTGCGTAACTCTCCAGATTTAAATTTTTTTTCCAGAGCTATACGAAGTGTGTGACACTGCGAAACCAAAAGTATATAAAGTGTCCGATCGTGCGTCGCTTTAATCGCTTGTCTTCTATTATTGGTGCTACGATGAGGTTTTTTGATGAATAATGAGTACGCTTATTATATTAATTATATGCAATTATGCGCGACGTTGCGGCAATTTTCAGGCACATGAATGTGCCTTCGAACGAATTTAATTCGATTATAACGCTCCGTGAGAATGTGAATATGTTTTAAAAAATCGCGTGGACAAACATTTTCTTTCGTTTTCTATATTTTTTAATGATGATGCTATTTACGATGCACGTAAATTAATGCAATTAAATTTGATCAGGTGCAGGTGTACATGACGAATGAAACTAGTTAATAATGTTTCCCCATATATGAAAGAAACTTTTATGCCTTTTTTTTATCTACTAGCAAAATCCAAAGTCCCCTTTTTTATATCGTATTTTTGAGATTAGATTTTTAAATTTAGCGCCATTAAACCGGATATGTCCATGCGCCAATCAAATCGCGTTTTAAAATACTTCACAACATCCTGACATCCTTTTTTTAACCCTTTGACTCCCAGTGTTACATGTAAGTAACATTTAAAAAAAGCATTTATCTCATGTTTTTTAAAAAAATCTTTAATAAGGTAAAAAAAATTTATGGATGTTGTAAACGACATTATCAGGTATCGTTTACAGTAAATTTTAATCATAAAATATTTAAGCCAGTTGAGAAAATGCAAAAATAATTCTTTTTGCAGAAATGTCTTAATTAAATGATTTCCGCATATCCTCTCTTAAAAAAAGGATGGCAGGATGTTGTGAAGCATTTTAAAACGCGATTTCATTGGAGCGTGGTCATATCCGATTAAATGGCGCTAAATTTAAAAATCTAACCTCAAAAATGTTAAATGTGATTTAAAAAAGTGGACGCGCGGAGTGCGTTGGATTTTGCTAGTATATATAAAAAAAAATGGAACTACAAAATTGAAAGGATTTTAATGTGGTGTTCAAAGGGTTAAGAGAGGATTCTCAATTGTATTATATTATATATATAGTAAATAGACAATAATTAGTAAATAGGACAAAAGAATAAGAAATTAGCACTAATTAGAGCGAGGGCAGTAAAAATTATAAGTACAGTAAATAAGTTGTAAAAAAAACCCAACCTACCTAAGCGGCGCAAGTGTCAACATCGTAATAACGACAAGTTTGAATTTCGCAACCGCAGCCTTCCAAAGAAAGTCTCCGAGTTGACACAACGTAACGTACAACGCAGTGAATCAGCAGCTCCACCATCTTCAATTCTTATGTCACGATGACAAAAAAAAAAAAAAACACGCGTAAAACCCAGCCGCATGTCGTCGCCGGGCCGAGATAAAAAAGGTTGCAGTGTAACTCTCTGGAAACGCGAGCCCAGCAGCCATCTGGCAGGCAGCGGAGTTCGCGCCAAAGGACACACATCGGACACGGGGTGTGAGCCGAGAGCACCTGGTCCCATTATTGCGCGCCTCGCGCGAAATGACGCGGAGTGCAGCGAGCAGCAGCTCTGCTCTCGGCGGGTATATGCGCAGGGCTCGCTTGCTCGGTGGCGCGTGCGGTGCGCGCATGCACCCTCCGCGCGGCGACGCGATATCGAGCGGCGCGCGCCGGGCATAATGATCCTTCATGGGAAAGGCCCGTAAATCGCGAATAGAGAAACGCTATTACCGCTTTATGGGCTTCCATTTCCGGTCCAGTGGTGTGCGCCGCCCCCCACCCCGCTATCCGTTAACCCAGCGGGCGCATCGGCTCTCTTTCGCGCGCGATCTCCGCTTTGTCGCGACGCTGGACTCTGGCGGCTATTAGCACGTGACGTCGATCGTAATTTATCGGCATTACGCGTATAGTATCGGGGCCTGGGCTGTGCGAGGGGATACTATACTGCAAGTATAGGGTTATAAACGGCGCGCGAGGACTTATTCTTCGGGGCTGACAGTGATTTGGTCGGCATCCGCTCGAACGAGGTTGGTTAATATAATAATTTTCGTCGGGCTTAACGAGCCCGCACACTTTCTTTGTTCCACATTTCAGCGCGCCGTCATCGCGGCTGCCTTTGGGCTCAAGGCTGCGACGGATATGGCGGTCGAGCCACTAACGCTCGTACGATTTGCGTAAATCACTTTCCACGGGATGGGTAATTGAAAGTCTCGGGCTCGCGGTGTGTATTGGGCTTGGATTAAGTCGTTCGCCGATAATGAGTACCAGATTGCGTCCCTAAAATCATGCATTTTCTTTTGATGGATTACGGTCATTATTAAACATCGCAATCAGCGTCACTTTGCATTTTGAGAAGCTGCAGTTATTGCACAACAGTTGAACGACCAGTATATGAGTGTATTACACGCATATCGAATCGAACGGCGATTTTTCCAATAAGCCTTTAGAGAGTACAGTCCAAGTAGAGGGCGTCACTTAATACATCTTCTCTATTTGCTTTTAACTCAATTGATGTCGGCGATCCGGCAGCAAAAAAAGGGACGGGTAGCGCGATGCGATCGATAAAAATTTCATATCTGTACATGGATCCTTTCCGGGAGCGCATTCGCAATGACCATCCATCTCGAGCGAGCGAGTGCAACTATCACTTGGAGCGCCGCAACAAAAAAAAAAAAAAAGAAAAAAAAAGGGTCGGCCGATCGAAATTGCTTCTAGGCATACGCAATATTTTCGCCGACGGAGAAAAATGAGCGCGCTACACTGACTCTCCGCGGCTTAAATCTCCGCTAAGAGGCTCGTCCGGAAAAGGGAAGAAACAAACGGCCGGGCGATCGAGTTTTATGTTATTGATCATCTCGAGGTAAAGTGCAGCGACGAGGAGTATAAGCTACCCGCGCAGAGTCGACTCGCCGGCCGAGACAAAAAGGACGAGACCCTGGGATAAAAATGGGGAAGGCCGCGCGCAGAGAGGCGCGGAGATTCCATCCGACGAGGCCATTAATATTAGTCGAATGATATAGGTCGGCGGATCCATTCGAAAAGTTATTTCCCGGGCGTGCACCTCGGAAAGTTCGAGCCGTAACGCGCGTGCTCGATTAAGAGCGAAAGTCTTTTCTCGGCTGGGAGGAGAATCCGAGGAGCGCGCCGCGAGTTCTGAAAAGGAAGCGCGCGGCTTTGGGAAGTCGCGCGAACGTAAAGGCAGTCGCGAAACGACATGATGAGAAACGCGAAAACATAACGGCGACTTGTTTGCCTCGTAGGTACGTGTGTACGAGCGAGGGGCGAGGGGAGGAGGGCAAGAGTCGCTCGGAAGGAAGTAAGAAGGAGAGGAGGGCGCGCGAGGCAAAGTTGGCCGCAAAAAGGGCTTGTTTTACTGCTTTACATCCTTATCGTGAGGCTGTGCCAAAAGATGTCGCGAGCAAGAGGATTTTGCGCGAGGAAAAATTGTTTTGCGCGATTTACCGACTGATTGTGGGTGGAGAACAAATTGGCTTTGCAAAAGTTTAGTATAGAACTCACTTGACATTGATTTACTTAAAAAAAAAAAATGTATTTGATTGGTTGCAGAATAAATTTCCTGTTAAATGGCGCCAAGATTCAAAATGTTTAAAACTACACTGAAAAAAACGATTAGTTATTTCAATAAAATATTTCTTTAATTTAGTTCCAAGGAAATGGAACTAAATGTTTCATTAAAGTTACTTTATTCAGTAATTTTAACAAAACCCCTTAAAAAGATATATTGTTGAAATTACTAGAAACTTTTTTCAGTGTACAATTTAAATTATGAAATAAGTTATTATAGTTGCTTTATTTCATTAATACGTTATCGAAATAAACACGAATTTTATTTTTCAATTTCGCCGTATGAAAAGTACGATTTTAAAAGCAACTTAACTTAAAATCATGCTTTAAACACTTAATTTTTATTGAAATGTAAGGTTCAAGGCTTATTAATAAATAAGTAAGTCAATAAAAAGTAAACGTCTTTCTGATTCGTTTTCTAATCTCAAAAAAACTTATGCGCGTGTGGATTTTGTTGGTATTTGAAGAAAAGGAGGATTGTTTCTGATACTTCTTATGTAGTTGTCTTTCAAACGGCGCAAGTTTCAGGCATTAATTAACTTCGCACACTAAGTAAAAAGTTGGGAAAGAAAAGTTAATGAAGAGGATGGATAATGGTGTTATATTTCTTCTCATTCATTACTTGATGATATTGGGAAATTTTTTGCTTGATGAAAACAATATCGTGATCCTTACATCCCCACAACGCCTCACTAATATTTACTTTGTTTTCTACTGGTATATTTTTTTTACGGTCTACATAGTATATTGCTATTCTTAGGTTACTTTCTGCCGGCAAAAGTTAAGTTGCATTAAAAGTTTTATATACCGTTTAAAGAAATCTTATTTCTCTAAGAGTGAGAGATGAAAATAACGAAAATCCATATTGTTAAATTTAATATACCGATATAGTGAAGAGGATTATTCACCATCAGGGACCGTAATATGCGTATCTTAACTAAACTACAGTATTATATGTATAGTTGCTTGTAAATTAATTGAACGTAATATACATCGGTAAAGATACTTTTTTTTTAGTTTGATTTATTTTCAAGGAAGTTTCAACAAATTTTTTAAAACAATCTTTTGCTACCGTTCTCACAACATTAATACACTATACATTCAATATCTTTTCAAGATTAGCATTGCTAATAATGGCCGATAGTATCGCCTATTTGTTCCAGCCTCTGTATAACCGTTACGTTGATATGCGCGCAGATACCGAAACCCGAATGCTTTTTACGAGCCGAGCAAACCCCGTCACGACGAGCGTCAGCTGAACAAAGGAAAAAGGAGGCTAGACAAAAAAAAAAAAATTTGCAGCTACTTTTCCTGGAAGAGCGCGCGCAACTCGAAGCGATCGGCAAAGAGACGACGACACTTTCGACGAAGGCTTTGCCCCATGAGCGTAAGTACACAAGCGCGAAGAGTGTTCGAGGCTCTTGTGAAAACTGCGCTACCGCGCTGAGTAGTCATAGTTGAGCCGATGAACGCGAAAGGCTCGTTAAGAAGATTTTCTTTTAAAGACCCAAGTAGACGCGCAAGTGCCACGACGCTCGTACATTTTCTCAGACGGCCACTCGAAATAATTGCGTTCGCGCTGTGCTCTTCGCCTGGCGGCGGCGGCGGCGGCGCTCTTTTTTCTTGAGCTGGGGGGCCCTGCGTCGCCGACGCGAAATGCGTAAAATCTTGCCGCAAGTATTTAATTTGCAATAAAGTTTTACTTTGCGCTGGCTAATTGCGAAATAATATATTGCTAAAAGGGCACGGGGGCTGTAAAGTTGATGAGGGATTACTTAATAACTTTACTACGGCGGGGGAGGGCGATATTACACCTTCGAAATATTGCTGTCGGTATAAAGTCGCGAAAAATAATTTTTAATTTGTTTATCGTAATAAAAGCTAATTATCAGTCCCCTTTTATCGTCCCCGAGCTGCTCGCAAGCTTTGTGTAAAAAAAAAGGAAAAAAAATTCTTCCCCAGAAGCCATGGAGAAAGACGTTGACCGCAATATTAATTCGCAAAGGAAAAATGTTCCATTAACTAACAGGATCTAGCGCGCTTCACGCGCTCTGCGTATTCTGCTTTTTGAGAGATTAGACTTGTTTATTGAATTTTGACATATTTTTTTTTTTTTTAAAGATAATATAAATAATCATAAATTATCACATACAAAATTTTAATTTTTAAGTTTTATCGACGCCTCTAACGAAGAAAAGCATATTTCAAAAAAGGTCTATTTTAATTTGCCATTTTTAAAGCACTAGAGTAAAGTAAACTCTTCCAGAAGCTGATAAACTTGTGGTATCATTCGTACTAATTTATTTTACTTTAGAGCTCTAAAAATTGGCAATTAAAATATGCTTTTTTTAGTTAGAGGCGGCGTCATATATTCAAAATTGAAAAATTCGCGCTCTCGCATCTTAATTCTAATATATTAGGCGACCAATCACGTTTGCGTACCTTGTCGTCCCATCAGAATCACGCACTAAATGCTTCACAACAAATGCTTCACAATTAACAAAGACCATCACTTGTTTAAGAGAGATTAAAGAAAAACTGTTAATGCGCTATGGCTTTCAGAGCGCGCGCTTCAAACGCGTTCAGCTCGACGACGACAAACAACGTACAACAGTTTAGAAAATGAAGCGCTCGCGCGCTCAGACAAGTCCGGGCCTCTATAGACGAGCTTTTGTCGCGGAACCGACGAGAGGCGCCTAGAAGCGCGGGGGGTGAGGAAAAAACGCGGCGTCTCCGCCATTATGATCGTGCTTCTTTAATTAACGGGGAAAATTGCAAGGCGCCGTGGACGCGCCCGGCAACTGCGAGGCAACTTCCACGCGGTGAATAAATTTGGCCGCGGTGCGCGCACGTGTGCGAGCACGCGACGCCAAGAAGCAGATGTGCCTCGGGGTTGAGCTGCTTTCTTGTACTTTTATTTTAACGCCAAGTTTTGTTGCGCTTCGTTCGCCGAGCTTTTTTTTTTTTATTTACGACCGCCTCGAGACGCTAAGTTGATATTGAAAGAGAAGTTTCGGGATTGCCTAATAAATTTTTCTCTTCTGCTGGTAATTCAAAAAATTTTTTTTGTGGAACTTTTGAAACGGGATAAAGAGGTGACTGTTTTGTAGTTTTACACTTCATGAAAGTAACTTTTTTGCTTTCTTCGAGGAGAAAGTTTTGCGTGCAAATCTTCAAACTCGAAATTTTGTTACGGTGAGCCTTTAGATTTGTTTTTTTTTTTTGCAAACTAGATCCGAAACCTTGGTAAATTAAAGAATTAATTAATCGCGATCATTATATAAGTCTTTTATTTAACTACTGAAATTTTGTTGAATTCGGAGATATTTAAGACTATTGTTTTTTTTTTAATTAAAAAAATGAGCGTACGTAAGTAACAAAATTAAATTTAAAAGTGAGTTATGTAAGTAAGTTACAAAATTTTAAGTTCATCGTAACTCTCATAGAACGAACGTATAGTGAATTGAATTTTGACATGCCCTTTGAATTTTGGAGTAAATCTAAATGAAAATTTTTTTGCGAAAATAGAGTCAATTAATTGTATTTTACGAAACATCTTTGCGAAAGCTTTTTGCCAACAACTTCAGCTAGCAGCGGTTTTTAACAACGCTACGCCGCGGAAAATCTCTTGAAAAAATTTTGTCCGATGGAATTAAATTAAAAATATCACTTATGCATTATACACTGCACTTTTTATCCTCGCTTTAATAAATTTAAAAGCGAATTTTAACGAGCTAAATTTTCGTGTCATTTTATTTTTCACGGCAAACAAAGTCGAAACTAATATCTCGTACATTTTAAAGAGCATACTTTAACAGAAAAATAATGAGAGGAAAATAAGCGGGCCGACTGTCGGAAAATGAAACAGAATTCAACGCGTGACATTTGTAGGTGACACCACGGCCGCGCGCACTTTGTGCGAGTGTGCGTAAAAAGTAGCCAAAGAGCGGGCGCGGAACGGAAAGAGGCAAGGATGAAAAAAGAAGGAGGAGGGAAAGGTCCTGCGGCAGTGCTAAAGGGAGAAAAAGGCGAAAGCGAGGGAAAAGGGGGCACAAGTGAAACGCCGTGTGGATTGGCACTTGACGCTGCAACAGAGTAAATTTCGTTCAATTCAAATTTCATCCCTCCACTCGACGATTCCCCGCTCTCTTTTTCACGACTCTGGGGCTCCTCTCCGCGCGTTCTCTCACTCGTGCCCCCCCCCCCTCGGCAGCAGCCGAATAATTTCATTTCGCGTTATGCGCGCGTGTTGGGCGCAAAAAGACGCGGCGGCCGCAACGGCCCGGGGAATTTCATCTCTGCATTCGAAAGAAGCTTTTTCGGGCTGTATCAAGATAACGTCCGGCCGGATTATTACTTCTTAACGCGCTTGTTTCCGCCACCGGTGTACAGATAGAGCACCGCTGGCGATGAGCGCGTTTGCATAGGAGATGATAAAATCTCACGAAGGTATGCGTATGCGATATATTTTTCGGATTAAGCTGCGGGCGTCGGGCTATTGGAGTTTCTTTCTTTCATCCGTGCGAGGGAAGATGCGCAGCGTCACGGGTCGTTCGTGGCGAAAATTCGTTTGGAATGAGATTCCATCGATTTCGTAAATTTCCGAGCTCTCTGATAAAAAGGTTGAACGGTTGCTTCCGAGACGCATTGCTGAATACAGTTATTTGTTTTTTTTTAAATGACGGCTGGATTAATTGTATAAAAAAGCATTGATGGCCTCTGTTTAAACAGATTAAGAGGATGTGAAACCGAGGGTTAGGAATCTGCCGTACCGGCTTGGATATTTTCTTGGTTTTTTTTTAAATCAA
>JAWWEN010000009.1:6245898-6258236 GCA_035582955.1 Sycophila texana
CAAAATAGCAGACGAAAATACAACTAATTTACTTATAACAATTAATAAAAACAAAATTACGAAAAACCAGGAGTTAGATGCTCTCCGTTATGTAATAATCTATCATTTTACAAAGTTTTAAGTTATTATAACAATATACCATCGAGAAAACCTTGAAAAATATAAACAAATTGCACTTTTCAAGGTTTTCTTGGCGAAATATTATTATTATTATTTGTGGCGCGAAATTTGAATTTTTAATTGGCTTTCAGCCGCCCTTATATCTCATTTTTAAATAATTTTTTGAATTAACATAAGCACCCAATCTTAATTGAAAAACAAAGACTAAAATTCCCATTAAGCGACCGAGTGACTTTTGATTCTAAGCCCAATTTCGCGCTCGATCTTTTTTTCGATCGCTCGAAAGTCAATAAGCCGGACGTCTCCGTTAGAGCCGACGACGGACGGCCGAAACGCGATGGCGAAAAAGGAGCACTGAAGCCACGCGGAAGAGAACGAAAGAGAAAGAGAACGAAAGAGAGAAACGAAGCATCGTCTCGAGGGCGAGCGCGTTATCGCGGCCAAAGCCAAAGTCACGGGCGAGAGCTCGGTGTCTTGTTTTCCGAGGAAACAAAGGGACTGCGAGCCGTTGTCCGGGCTCTGACCGCAACTCGTTCCGGGCAAACAGCGCGGAGAAAGCCGCGGGGAACGAGGGAGAGCGAGCGAGACAGAGGAGGGGGAGGCTCAGTGACATACTGCTTTCGGTTTCGTGCGCCCGAACGAAACAACTGTGCACACACGCGAGGAGATCTTGATGGGTTCCCGCGTCTTTCCTGATTAATATCTCGATCGTGGGAGCATCGGTCAGCTGTTTGCCCAGGAAAGTGGGACTCGAATGCGGATTTAGAACTGTTCGATGTGGATTTGGCGCATATGGTACGACTTGGATTTAGCGGTAATACAAGAGATTATGTGATGATTATTTCGTTGTTTGCACCGGAGCTATCTTTTTCTACAATCTCACCAAAAATCGCTATAGAGGAGGGTGAAAAGAGCGAAATTTTTTCATGCACACGGAAAAGAAATTGCCAACCTTAACTATTAAAATTGGTTAAAAGGGAACAAGCAAACGTGAGCGCTTGGTCTTAGCAACACAATTGCTTAAAAATTTGGTAATACTTATGATTGCCAATTACTACACTAATTTATAGATAGTTACATCATCTACTTTAATGTTCTTGCCACAAGTAATTTTGTTGGTTGAAACAACTGTCCATTTTTTTAAAATATAAATTTTAATAATATTCAATTTTTTAATAATATTAAATAGTTATCGCAACCATCATCAATGGCTGCTTTAAGTAATTATGTATTGGTAATTTTGGCAATGTGAAATACTAATTATAACTATCTTTGTAGGTTGCGTTAAGTAACGAAAGACTGTTTTATTTAACGATTTGAAAATACTAAAACCTAATTATCCCGCTTACTTGTGCCCCTTTTAACCAATTAATTACTTAGCGTTAACATTTTTTTTTTCAGTGTGTATAAGAAACAATTTCGAGTGAAAATATTTAAATAAATTGTTCCGAAAATATGACTTTCGCGTTTTCACGGAATTTTAAAGTGCATAACTATTCGTAAAAAATTCTTACAACTGTACATATAATTATTTATCTATTTATTTATTTATTTAAACCAGATAAAATTTACAAAAGTAAATCATATAAATTAAATAATAAATGATAAATTTAAAATTAATTTTAATCGTTTAATTTATAAAAATCGAAAAATTCAACTCGCGTATAAAGTTGCAGCTATAAAAATTGCACGGCATATCTTTCAGCAGCCTTCTCCATAGAAAACCATTGAAGCATTAATCATTTCGGCTGTAAAAACTATCAAACTTTTACAGCGTAAAACGACGAGAGGAATTTGCGAAATTAGCGCACGAATAAAGTTGGTGTTTTCAAGTGGCGCGGGCCGCGCGCTCACGCAACGAGCCGCGAGAGGAGACGCGCGCGCGCGCAGCCTTTTCGCCGAGGAAACAAGATTCCCATTGAGAGTAGGAGTTGCTAAATTGAAATTAATTCAGCGGATGCGTTAACCATTAAATCCCTCGGAGGCAAAGATCCACGCAAGAAGTCGAGATTAGCTGGCTTAATTGGAGGCTCCATTAGGGCAAACTTTGTCCGCGGCCCCCGATCGCCGGCTTTCCAGCTCTCTAATACAAGCCACTAAACCGTCAAAGTTTAAGGGCAAAATATCGTCGAACCCGTGCTTATTACGGGGGCATAAACGAGTTGGGTCGGAGGAGCTGCGCGCGCGCGCCGCGAGTCGTGCGTGCGCGTCAAGTGGCTGCGATTTGAATTTTAATGGCGCGCGCGCGCGTTCATCTCCCACTGATTACGCGAGTCTACGCGAGAGCCTAGCGCCCGAAGAAAAAGGAAGCGAGCAGTCAGTCCATTATATCAGCTTCCTCCCCCCCCCCCTCCTCTGGCCGTCTCTTTTGCTCTTATATCCCGAGCGTCTGAAGACTCTTGAAGCGAGACGAACGAGGCGCGGACTTTCTTAATGCCCCGGAGAGACTTGGAGCGAGATTCCAAGCAGCGGCGGCTGAGTTTTATTCCTTGGATGTTGGATGAGCTCGCGTTGAATTTAGTCGTGCGACTTCTAATTTGCGGTAACTGCCGATATTATTCAATCCCCGCGGAGTAGATTTTCGCGAATCTCTGGAAGTGCGCTTGCAACTATGCTCGAGCAATTCCAATTAAAAAATTTATGGACATAGTTTATTTCGATGACATCTCAAGTGTTTCAAACTCTTTTTTATAACTTTAGAGGCTTTTGACCCTAGATTATAGAATGTTTTAGCACCTTTGAATGAATTATCGAAAAATAATTTATTTACGTTCTAGAGTAATAAGGCAACTTAAAATATTGTGATTTTGAGAAGAAAATTCCCTGTAAATCTGAAAATGTGAAAATTCACTTAGAAAATGTGAATAGTGACATTTTGTATGTGAAAATTCGTTCATTTATTGAATCAGTAGACGATATTTGACATAAAAAATGTTACTATTCACATTTTCCAAGTGAATTTCACATTTTCATATTTAGGCAGTTCTCTGGTAAATTCGATCTTGGAGGGTTCCTTGAATTTGCCCAGAATTTTCAAATATTGACACATGTTAGGGTATAGATCTACTAAAATATCCTGTACGTGACGACTAATATTTTGTACGTTGTTCTGTATAGAAACCAGGCCAGGGTTAAATTATCATTAAGTCATCTTTAAGGTACATTGAAGCTATTTATCATTAACATTAATTACTAGGTGTCCATCGAGAATCTTTCTATAATTCAGCCAGGATTTTTGCTAATGAATGTAGTCGAATTTCAGATTATTGGATATAGAACTTATTGGCAATACTTTATCGGGATTCAAACACAATAAATTTATAGCATTACTTAAAATGCACGGAATCTCGATCAAATGTAACTTTAATTAAGTACAAATTTAAGTATTCGAAGATTTTTATAAAATGTTATAAAAATTGTCAATTATTAATAGACGTTCGAGCAGGAAGCATTAAAGTACTAATGTCTATCATAAAGATAAATTATATTTTCATCCAGACTTGGCCAGACTATAATTAAATTTACGCCAGCTACATCAGAACTCACTCGAAGCAATGAGGCTGCATATACAATAATCCCTTCTACACGCAGGTGACAAAAGCCGTCTCAATTACGTTACGACGGAAATTTCTTCCTTAACGCGGCTAATTTAACTAAATCCGCCCGGCACCTACTCGTCGATGAAATCAGAAGCTCGCGAAGTTCCCTAATTAACCTCTCAATGTTTTTCCATCTAATTTCATGAAACGCCGAAGCATCCGAGAAACCTTTATCTCCGCGGGGCGAAGCGTAAACGGCGCATTAATGAGCCACTCGGCGCGAATCGCGCATTCCGTTTACCTTTTTTTTCTCTCCTTCCGCTCCTCCTTTTTTTTTGGATTCCCGAGCTCGCGCGCGCCGCACCTCATCGTCTTCTTTTTCGGACGCTCGTCGCATTGCAAGCGAAATTACCGTGACGCGCCGGACGACGCACGTGCTTATTTGGATTTTGCCGATTGGCTCGGCGACGTTATGAGAGGTGCGCGCTAAAGCGAAGCTACATTCCTCGAGGAAAGAGTATGGCTTTGTTGGCTCGACCTTTCTTTCTCCGCATTTTTACGCAGCCTGTCCTGTCTTGAATTTATTTTTAGCGAGTTGCGCGTTTTTTTTTCTTAATTTTTTTTTCTTAATGAGAACTTGCTCGGAGGTGAAATTTTACTGGGACTGCGCGCTTTTCGTTTTATATTACAGAAAGAATAGGAAAAAAGTGAGAGCCCATCAGTCTCGGTGAGGTCACTTTAAAAATACCTTTATATTTTGACACGGCATTTTAATACACTAATAATAGCTGACCATAATCCAGTTCACCTTCTATATATAAATATTGATTTATAAATAAGTTTTACAATGAACGTTATACATAAAAAATAATTGTAATAAATAATCAAGTTTAGTAGTTGATGTGAAAATAAAAAAAAAAGAAAAGAAACAAACTTGTTACAAAGTTGCGTTTATAAACACCCAAGTCGACCTTATGTGTATTACCCGTACCGATCTATTTCCGTATAGGATTATCCTCGAAAAAAAAAACGAGACCGCGAAGAGAGGAGAAAGGCGAGATACCAACTTGTGCCCAAACAAAGTCCGTAAAGCCCGTGTTTTCGGTCGCGTGGTCCAGGCAGCGATCGAATCGGCCGAGATAAGCCGCCTTCGCCGGGGCCGAATGTGGGACGCGACGCTCGCTCCGTCCCACTTTTCTCCGCGTCACCTTCTCCCTTTTACATACGCGCGACTTAACCCTCCTCCTCGGAAACTTTCGATCGTGCACGCCCGTCTATTATTGTCCACCTCGCGAGTGTCGATCGCACGCTGCTCCCTTTTTCGCGCGCCGCAAGTATATACGAGAATCGAAGAAAGTAATTTTCCGCGGTATGGTTATAGTGCGCGGATGAATTACCCGAGCGTAATTTATGTGACTTGGGAGGGTTCGCTGCCGAGAGATCGTTTTAATTATCGGTGGCGCGGGGCAAGATTGATCGCGGCCAAAGATAAGCAAGCGCCGGGACGATTTTCGCACGGGCGGGAAAAATCGGCCGCCCTCGGAGGCGGATAATTGGCCGCTTAGTGGACGGGAAGTGACGAGGAGCGGTGCGAGCTGATATCATCCTTGGGCGCGATGATCGCCAAGGCCGGATCCACGAGTCATCGTTTCGCGCGGTCGGATATTACACATACATAGGTATAGGTATACGCCACGGAGTCCAACGGTGAGTTTAGATCTTCGATAATATGGAGTTTAATGGCCCGTTGTTTTCGAATTACCGTCGTGAAATGAAATTCGATTCGGCGCGTAAGAAGTGTTACCGCGGCTTACGCAACGGCTTGAGGCTTGATTGATGAGTACCTCTTTTAACACCTGCAAGGAGCGACTTATGACGAAATATTTCCTGTTTCCACGTAATTAATTGGGTATCTAAAAATATTTGGAGAGAAAAAACATGATTGTAATAGTTGATTTTATTTTAATATTCGTTATTTAAAAAAAAAAAAAAAAAAAAAAAATGCAATGATATCTTATAAAAATTTCCTAGAGTGTAAGTAACATTCGTATGATATCCGCGGTAAATTTAGGGTAGTCTTCCACGCTTCGCGCAATTTCTTTTAGCAATATTATAATTATTAATAGAAACCGATTTAGATGTAAAAAATTAATCTATATTTTTCTAAAGGAATCAAATTTTTCTTTGGATAACTGATCCGTATTCAAGATTAAAATCATTATACCTTAAATAATACAGAATTAATCGAAATAGTGTAATTAATGTAAAAGTGATTCTAGTTAAATGAAAAGTAAATTATTTCCTGTTTCATACAATGTTCCTGATTTGTACGCTACTTTTTGCCGATCGGTTGCATACTGCGGTCAAAGACAGACGACAAATAACCCCATGGTCACACCAGAACCAATTAAATTAAGAATAGCCGACTTTACTTTAGACTCATCATTTCTTTAAGAAAGGGACGTTAGTCTGTAAGGCAATCAAAATTGACTATTACAATTTTTAGTGGAAAAAATTGTTGAGAAAGCCATATCACCTTTAACAAAAATGAATCGACGAAGGGTCAGTTTATGACTGCCACATAAGGGATGCGGCCGGTATACCTGACAAGGGTCACATAACGAGCTTTTAGTCGCCTTGAGACTTTCATATAGTAGACACTTCGCTTCTCAACAAACCTACCTCCTATAGTCTCGTGTTCGTAATAAAGTTTCGATAAGTTTCCTACGTATAACGCAATTGTTTAATCACTTTTCAATAGAATTTATCTTCCTGCGATCTCGTAGCTGCGTAATTAAACCAATTCCAAAGGGCGATTTAAAAAAAAAAAACTGCATACTTCGCCGCCCATTCCTCAAAATAATCTTGACCGGTGCAGAGTCCGACGGCCGGCTTTTCGGTATCTATACTTCAAACAGAAAACGGTCCAATCGATAACGAAACCACTGCAACGGTATCGAGCGGCTACCACACGACTCTTTCGCCGCCGCACGCATCGGAATACGTCATTCGAGAACCGCACATGATGCCCCCGCCGCGTGCATCCCGCCGCAGGCGCAGCAGCCCCCGCCCAGACAATGGAGCGGCGGAAGCGAGCGTATAACTCGCAAGAGGCTCTCGGAGAATTTGGCAAACGCGCGGCTTAAAATCCGCCGGACCGGGCACCGCTTAATCGCCGGGGCTAATTGAATTCCACGGGCCTGGGGGGCGCGCGCCCTCTTCCGGGGGGTTGTGCGTGCCCATATCGATCTTGCCGATCGCGGGGCGCGCGGGGGGATTAGCGCGCGATTATCCGAATAATTAGCCTCAGGAAGCGAGCGGGCATCGCGCCCCTCGGAAAATCCGACAAATAGAGCGGCGGCCGGAAAATTCGTCGGTCGCGCCGCGCTCGGCTCGTGTCGACTGCGCCGCTCTCTCTCTCTCTCTCTCTCTCTCTCTCTCTCTCTCTCTCTCTCTCTGCATTAGCCGCGCCCGTGCGGTCGCAACGGCCTCGACGGAAAATTTGAATCGAGGTTATTAGTCCGATCGGAATTAGGGACTTTCTAATGGTTTTCAACACGTGTTCCCTCGCCGCGATTTTTTTTATATGCTGCTCGTTTGACCGTACGACTTAATTACGAAATATGCAGGTAGATAATGAAATCAAGCAGTTTCTCCTAACGAACCTGGTAATCAGATTAATCTGAATAAAACGAAAGTCAAATAATATAATTGAATTAATCACAAAGAATTATAAAAATATTGGAATGTATTGATAGTATAGAAGTATTTTCTAGTAAATATATAAGGTACCGTTATAAGTTAGTATAAAAAGAACTCGTTGGATAGTTACCGTTACATCAAATTATTCTTCGCATTGCTGTGATACTATAGACCGCGAAATTTGAAAAACTATATATTGTTTAATTTTGTAAAGATGTGCAGCGTGGTACAAGTCACTATATTAGTATTACATAAAAAGATTTTGTAATTTAGAAGTAACAATAGAAGACGTTATACTCGGGGACTATAAGGGACTACAAGTCTACTTGGGTGAAAATCAACAGCGTGAAATAGACACACGTTCGAGTGATGATGATGACGATGGAAAATCCAGAGATTCGCCCAGTGGGGGTTCATCCAATCTTCGATCTTCGAAATAGGACCGATCGGCCCGTTATATTTGTATAATTGAGAGCTGCCTACGCTCTCGGCACGGATATTGAAAAATTGCAGTGATGATGGGTTATTAAATATTGACTAAGTAAGGTATTGGATTGGACTGCGAGCGCGTGCCCTATATGCGTTTGATATTAAAATTTTCTCCTTTCTCTTACGCGCCCAAGTAGATCGTTAGTTCAGCCGATAGTTTGCCGGCTTTCGGCGCGCGTCCTCGTTTTCCCTCAAAATCAAGAGATAGACCTGCCCTACTTTCAAAACTTCGAGTTTCAAATCTACTGTCGTGTATTTATTTTTCATTCTACTGACTTATTTTTCAATTTACTGAAGGGTTTTTTTACTGCAATTTAAAAATTAAAGATCTTTAAAAATGCAGCTTCATTCGATCTATGTCCGCTATAAAATTTTATGTATGATGAATAAAATTATTAGTTCAATCGATTCTAACGGTAAATGATAGACAAACAATACAGTTCTTTATGAAAAAATCATACAATATAATTTAATATCTTAATTATAAATTATAAATTAACTCGATTTTTCATGCTATATGAGTACGCTAATGTATAAAACATAATTTTATAAAATTAAAAATATATTATGACAGACACATAATTCGTATCCCATACCTGCTGTTAGAATCAATCCATCTTATACTATCATTATCGTCCGTTACAATTTTTTTTTTTTTTTCTATCAAGACTTATTCTCACTTTCATAACTGAAATTATTTGAAAAATAATGTCTGAATCACAAAAAAAAACGAAAATAAAATTTCCCAACCGTGAAGATAAGCAAAATCACTTATAGTACACAGCTCGTAGGTGAAAAGGAGCATTTCGGAGCAGCAAAAAATCGTCTTAACGTCAAAAAGCACTATACATCGCGCCATAGAACACGAAGTCAGAGCGCGTATACAAGCCCGGCTACGGGATCGTCCATCAATGGCTCGTCCGTTTTGACGCGGCGCAAGCGCTGGCCTCGAATTTATCTCCGGCCTCGACGTAAGTTTCGCATCCTCAGCCCCGCGCCATCGGAAAGTTCTTAGTTCGCGATAAAGTGTCCGTCGTCCGCGTCCTTTCAAGCGCGACCGTCTCGCCTCGCCTCGCCGTGCGCCCTTTTCCCCCGTCCGGGGCCTCGTAAATCTTAAATTTCCATCGATCACGCATCCGCTAAGCGAACTAATTACGGCGCGATGCGCGAGCTTCGACCTCGCGATTTCGGATACAAAGGCGAGCGGGGCCCCGCGAATAAAAAGGCGCGCGCCCCGCCGGGAGCGCGTGGAGGAAAGAAACAATCTCGGGAGATTTATGAAGGCTCTTCGGGGCTCGTTTTGCCAAGGAGCGACGGCTTCACTCGTTATACTCTCTCGCTCGCTCGCGAGCTCGACGATCGCCTGATTTATCGCCTCGCGTATTTTCCTATGGATCTCTACTCTCTCCCCGCTCGCGCTCTATTTCGTTTTTCCCCCGTCCCCATCGCCATTGTTTCTTCGTCGCGCTCCGCCGTTGCACTTGTTCCTCTCCCCTCCCCCTGACGGTTCTCTCGAGTTTCTTTTCGCTCCAGTGCGCCTCCTACTCTCCTTTTACCATCGAAAGCTTCGCGCGCTTCAGCTTCTCCGTCGCCCCGGAATCAGTCAGCTCCTCCGAGTCGATTATTAATTTGGCTGCTTTACTTTTTCTCTCTGTCTCTGTCTTGTTATATCGTTCTTCCTTTGCCGCGGCACACTTGCGCGCGGGGGTCGAAGATCAATGAGGAATCGAGGCGCCTCAGCGGGGGATTTTCATTGTCGGCCGCCTTATTGTGACTTATCGTCGCTAATTAAAAACTTTTTTCTCCTTTTGTACTTTTTAATGCTCGGTAATCCTCTTCGCTGCGAAATACATCGTCGAGATGCGTCATCGACGTTAATCGTATTCCACGCGAGCGTCCTATGCACACTACCCTCGTGTCGTAAAAAAGGTATAAAATGCGTTTCGTATACTGCACATACTTGATAGAGAAATCAGCGATGAATGGAGCGGCAACAAAATTCATGAATCGAGACGGTGCCGTGTCCCCCTTCCCCGAAATTAAATTCACCCCGACACAAAGGTCGAGTCTCTCTCGCGGCGGCGAAATCGCAAACTAAGCGCGCATCCGCTCGAGGTGAAATATACATCTCAAGCTTAATCCCGCGCGCCATAAATAACGCCGAACTTCGTTTAACGAGCCGCGCGCATATTAGATAGAGCGGTATTATATTGTGCGCGCGCGCGCGCGCACACACACACGCATACACGCGGGAGAGAGAAAAAAAAGGCCGCGCAATAAACGCGCGGCTGGTAATGGACTTGGCAGAAGCGCAAAGGGACCGCTCGGCTCCCTTCGCATAGTTTGCCCTCGCCCATCCCGTATATATATACCATGTGCGTGTACGCACACGTACGTACGTGCGTATGGACCCGCACAAGCGTCGCGCGCCTTCCGAACCCCCGGGAGCGCATTCTTCGCTTTGCCGTTTTTACGATTTGCCCGCGTGTGTGTCTGGGAAAGTTTTTCGCTTTGGTGCTTCGATTATTCGACCGCGCCCTGAAAGAAAAGTTGCCTCTCGTGCCAAACGTTATTTCGCCGGACCTGCAGTGTTTCGCTGGCCGATCGCCTCGTCCGATCGATTCCGAGTGGGCCCCTCTCTTGTGCCGCGGCAGCTTTTCATTAGCATTGCGCAGTCAATCGATTCGGAGCCAATCAGAGATTTAAGGACGTTCTCCGGAAAATCGATTCTCTTCATCGGAATTTTTTTTAGACTAAATACCCGCTATTTTTTATGAGCTTTATCAATTTATAAGAGGTTTAGTATATGGCACCAGCATTAGAAATTGAGATATTTGGCTTCAATCTTTGTGATTTTAACACGGGGTTTGTATGATTAGTACGTCCTGAAGACGCATTTTAATTAACCCTTTGACTCCCAGTGGTTATACATGAACGTAACATTTCAAAAAAACATTTATCTCATATTTTTATTAAAAAAATCTTTAATAAAGTAAAAAAAATTTATGGATGTTGTAAACGACATTATCAGGTATCGTTTACAGTAAATTTTAATCATAAAATATTCTAATTGAGAAAATAAAGAAAATACAAAAATAATTTTTTTTTTTTGCAGAAATGTCTTAATTAAATGATTTCTGCATATATATAAAAAAATGGAACTACAAAATTGAAGGGATCTTAATGTGGGGTTAAAAGGGTTAATTGTAAAGCAGATTTCGCAACATTAAGTTGAGAATGTCCATAAGTAGGCGAGTGCGCCCGAAAAATGCGGGTCGATTTGAGTCTGGTATTTTATATTACTTAGGTTCCGCATGAGTAAAGTATTTGATTTTTTGGGGTCCCGTAATATTTTGGATAATCCGAAAAATTCAGATAGTTCGAGTTCATCAGATACCTCGGAGGAATACGGTAGATCGATGATTTCGTATAGTTCGCAATAATTTCGGGGTGGTCCAAAAAATTCAAGTAATTTAAATAGCATGAGTGATACGGATGGTTGCATTTTAAATAATGTTTTTATTTCATTAATTTGAATAATTTATTTTTATGAATATCTTTATTTATTTTATATCTCTTCTGTGATATCACTTTTACACAATTTGACTTACTTCTCATTATTAATTTTTAAGTCTAGACTAATTTAAATTGACTGATATTTTTTAACTGACTGAATTAAATTGTCTTTATAATTTGTTTAGAAATATCTCAAGTTTTGCATTTATAAATACTGTTTCTCTTTTTAAACCGAGTTTGAGCGAGAAATTCATCTACACTGACAACTTGGAAAAGGATGAGTTTCATTACGACATAAAAAACAATTAGAAAGTAGTAGCCTAGCTTAAATCTAATTACTCTTTTAGATCGGCTAATTTACTCTTCGAGTCATCTTTAGTGACTGATTTTAGTGAGTGACACAACCAGGGTTTTTCAGTTTTGCGTCTTTCAATTTCAATTTCTCCGTTGACCCGAATTTTTCGAACTAAACAGAAATTATCGACTCACTCAAATCTTTCACAGCTAATCCGAACTAAACGAAATTTTCGGACTATCAGCGATAAGCACGATCGTATATACCATAGAGCTCGTTGGATCGAGTAAAATAATCGGATATAGCTCGAATTTTCGAGTATACCCGCACGACTCCGCAAAGAATATAAAGAAGTATATCAACGCCGGCGAACCGCAGGCGTGGAATATTTATCCCGCGCGCTGCCGTCGCACTAATTGCACGTGTCATATTTAGTCAGCGACGCGGTGCTCGCCGGGATCGTCGTGTAACATTCAAATCTGCAAACTGAAACACAGTGCAACAAAAGCCAAAAGTACAAACAGAAATGCGTTTCTGGTGTACTGAACGCGCGAGGGAATCCCGCCGTCTCAGATAGGCAAGCTGCGAGTATAACATATAGATGTGTGTGTGTGTGTGTGTGTGTGTGTGTGTGTGTGTGTGTGTGTGTGTGTGTGTGTGTGTGTGTGTGTGTGTGT
>JAWWEN010000009.1:6294530-6305935 GCA_035582955.1 Sycophila texana
GCAACGTTGCCAGATCAAAGTACTACTTGAATAAAATTTTTTTTGACTAGCGTAGAATCTGTACAACCTCCTTAAATTCACTCCAATAAATTACTGTATAATTTATGTATCCAAAGTACACGGTTATATTGGTATCACTTTATATATTTTTATATTACATATTTTCTTCTCTTTCTCGCTCTTTCTCTTTATCGAAACTCGCAAGGCCCGATGCATTACTTGAACGCCCGTCGGGCCTTCTGGATACAAAGTGCACTTCTTTCGCTTTTACTCGTCTCGCTCGATATTCAAAGTACGGGTCCCTCCTCTTTCGTCGCCGGTTGACCGGCGTAAAAAAAAGCGAAGGGGTCGAGGGCGAATAAGACGCGGGAGGGAATTTCCGCGATTTTCCGCGCACGTGTCCCCGCAGCGGAGTCGCGGGGGAACCGGAAGAGAAGAGAAAGAGAGAGAGAGAGAGAGAGAGAGACGCAAGTTCTCTTTCATTTAGGCGGCTCTCGGCGGAATTCGAAAGCGGCGTCTCGAAATGAATTCGAGCGCTTATTCCAAAATGAAACTGAGTTACGTAAAGAGAGTGGCTCAATCGACCTGGAAACTTCGATCAGCCCGATTCCGCGGCGGCGGGGCCGAAGGTATAGCGGGGGCGGCGATGGATACGTATACACACAGAGAGAGAGAGAGAGAGAGAGAGAGAGAGAGGAGCGACGGGGCCGCGCTGCGATAGGGTGAAGAGAGGTAAAAAAAAAACTCGATTCCCTCGCACGGAACTTCATGAATACATCGCAAATGTCGGGCCGCTCGCGCGGCGCCCTTTTTCTCTATGCGCATAATCCTCGTCGGGTTCGCGCGCACGTGCTCTCGATCCTCCTTCTGCCGCACTCTCCCCTTTTATAATGTATAATCCTTCATTTCGTCGCCTTTGTCATGTGCGCGCGGGAGGACGATTATTTCCTCCGGCACTTTTTCCAGCGGCCATTGTACAGCGGCTTAATACCGAATCTTTCGCTTGCAGATTTATGCGCGGGGGTTGATTATCTTCGAAATCAAATGCCATTTCCTTCATGAATATTGGTTTAATCAAGATGAAACTGAGAGAAAGAGGAGAACGACTATAGCCGTGATTTCTGTACTTTCGAGAACATCGCGGCGGGTAAATATATCGGAAAAATATGCACGAAGACGAGTGCAAATATTCCCGCGGCGCGTCCAGATAGAGCGGCGCGACAAAAAGTCCCGGCCGGCTTAGCGCACCGTCCATTACCGCAAGTGCAGCGTTAAAAATTGAAGCGCTCGCTCAACGGCGTGCCGCGACTACGCTTTTTGGATTTGCCATGAAAAATTAATAACTAATCGCCGTTGTATTTCACGCTCAAACGAGCCCGAAGATCCTCCGAGGTTCATATTTATATTCCCCGAGCTAATAAAGAGCATCCATCCGGCAATCTATCCATTTCTCCTCCCCCGCGGTCTCTCGCCACTTAAGCATTCCGCTTCCCTCGGAGACACAGCGCATAATTCCGCGGATTATTTTCCGTCGGCGGCTCTCTGGGCGCAATCCTGGTGCGACGGAGGGAAGAAAGAGCGAGGCGCGCGACGGAAGCGAGAGAAGGAGAACGAGAGAAGGGGGAAAGGGCGAGAGAAGACACGAGTCTCAACTTGGAGATTGCGGTTACTTACTCCGCGGGCGCGCGGTACCCACGTCGGAAGTTGGAAACGTCTCGTCGTCTCGCGTCGCGTCATCCGACGTTTAGTGCGAGCGAGAGTGGGAGGCAGGGAGGGCGAGCGAGCGAGCGAGGGACCAGGCGAGTGAGTGAGTTAAAAGGGGTGACGGCGGTTGGAAAGTGTACTGCCACCCGGTATATATAGCGCCGGCACTTCGCCGCGGGGGTAAACTCACGGCGCGAGGGGGAAAGGGAGAGGGAGCGCCTCTGTAATAGAAAGAAAAGTGAGAAGAGCTCGGGCGAAAGAAGGGAGCCGAGTTGCGGAGAAGCGCGCGGAAGTAGAGATAAGGAACGGCGGAAATAAAGCGGATAAGAGGCAAAGAGAGAGAGAGAGAGAGACAGACACGCCCGGAGGGAAAATAAAGAGGGAAGGCGAATAAATAACCGTGGCGTGCTAGATTACGCGGAAAGAAAACAAAGGGGCCGCGCGTCAATTAGACGCTCGCGCGAGTAGCTGGGGGCGGGAAGGGGAGGGCCCGTCGCGAGGGGGACTGTCAAAGACAAGAGTTGGTAAGGAGTTAGTGTAATCCGCTCTCGGATGAATGCATCTCGCGCGCGAAGGGTCGCGGCCGTCGGCGAATCGATCTTTTAATTATGGAGCTCTGCGAGCGGCGTCGCGTCGTCGCGCGTTTCTTCCTCGGCGAGTTTGTTCGCGCGCGATGAAAGGACGCCGGGAATCCGAAATTGAATCGAGCGGATCGATCGCCGCTGCCGGGCATTGATTCTTCTCCCCTGCACGCGAACGAGAGGACTCGAAAGATAGAGAGGCGGCGGATCCGAGATAATTCGCGAATCGAGGGGGATAGTCGATAATTACCTACTTCGTTAATTATCGAACTGTCTGCGTGCGGCGAGCCGCCTTCCGCGCTCCCCAAGCAAGCGCGATTGAAGCTTTTGTCCTTTGAGATTAGAGGCTATAGAGGCGCGCATCTATCTCAGCCGCTGCTGCCGCCGCCGCCTCATCCCCGCACGATCCCTTTGAACTTTCCGGCTTTCCTCGCGATAGACGTGCGACTGTGCGGTTGCCGCGCGGCCGACGCGCTCTTTCGCTCTTCCTTTCTAACGTGTAATCCCCGGCTTTCACCCCCAGCCCCATGGTATTTGACGCTTGGATTTTCGGCGCTTACCTAGCGCCTCCCTATTTTATTGATTTTTCGGAAGCACGAGCTTATCGGCGCGGTGCTGGTTTTTTTTTCTTTCGTCGGGATGGCCGGAATTTTTTTGGAAACCCCCTTTCAAGAATATATATTTTAGTGAGTCAAGTGCGCGCGACGCCGGAGTACATCGGAAAGTTTGCGAAAAAATTTCGATGTGGGAAGTTCTCGGGTAAAATAAATTTTTCATGATTATCTGGAGTTTTTCTATGACGTTTTACATCAATTACATAATTCGGCTTTTTTTGTGCGATTAAGAATTACATGTTGTTTGTTTGCGTTCACTGCGTGCATATTTAATTATATACGGGCTATGCTTTAAAGGGTAGGAATATTAATTGATGTTTGCAAGTTATTTATTATTAAACTTTTTAATTTAATATAACTTCTATTTAGCAGTAAAAATTAATATTTTACATGATATCGGAAACGAAAAGTTAGACATGTATATTCCCATTATACCCACAACGAGTTAAGTAATATTCATCGTTTTTCGTTATAGATACAATATTACAACTAACAATATAGTCTGTAATACTTTGTATAAATAGGTATTACTTTAAGTTAATAATTGGGTACATCAAAACATTCTTTTTGATTTACATTAAATACTGTTGTCTGCGATGAAAAACAAATCGAAACGTACTTTTTCTTTTTTCCATTTAATTAAATAAATTTTTGTCTTCTGTACCTGTTCATATATAAAACGTATTGAAAAAAGAAACAAATACCTTAAAATGAGGCTAATCGTACAAAATGTCTCTAATTTTCGTTAAATTCTTTATTCTTCTTCTAAAGCTTATTTAATAGAGCTGATGAACCGTCATTATAAGGTAATAACCTGAAAAAGTTCACTCAATAACACAGAAGAAGAATAAAGAATTTAAAAACGAAAATTTGCAATTTGCTCAATTAGCCTCAGTTTGCAGTACGTGTTAATTATTCGTCAATATTTTGTCAGACGGATAGAATGGAATATTTCACTCTTTTCTTCCTAATCAAAGCCTTTCGAGCAATGCACTGATTAAAAACGAATTAAGCAAAACCCCGATATTCGAAAATTTAATGAGCAAGTTCAACTCCAACTCCACCAGCAGAACATATCAAACTGCATATAAGCATAAACAAAGCGAGAGATCCGCGAATAGCTTTGCGCAACTCGAAGATGCATATCGCATCGCGCGCTCGGAGAGGGAAAATTACTCACATAGTTCATATCGGCCGCATATATACAGTATGACCAGAGAGCCCGTTCTAAAATAGGGAGAGAATGCACCGCGGCGGCAGCTTTGTTGGCGCACACGTACTTCCCGCGCGCGCATATATACTCGCAGGTAAGTTTCGACCGCTCGAGATTTGCGAAACACTAGAGGCTATCCCACTCGGAAAATTTCCGCGCAGTCCCGAGTGCTCCCTGGGGTTCGTCGCGCGGAGGCAGGCGGCACGGAGGGGGGTGTAGGTGAGGCGGCGTCATTGACCTATGGCGAAACCACTCGACCAAGCACCCCCATGGTCCTCCGGCGCGGAGCCACCGCAGCGCGTCGAGCCGGCCGCTTCCGCGACACGGGGTGCTACTGCCTGAGGGTGAAAGCGGGGGGGTACGAATTGAGGGTGCGAGGGCAAGGTAAACTTAATTAACTCATTCGCAATTAAGCGCGAGCCGATACGTGAATTATAGGCCCGTGTTTCCGGGCATAATCATCCTGAAACTCGGACCGGCGCTTCGTCCCACTTTCTCGTCAATGAACACACTTGCGGTTTTGCCTTTCTGTTGACTTATATTAGTATCTTCGCGCCGCGCCGCTTCGATTTTGGCCGAGCTTGCCGGCGCCGACCTACCGAGCTCTCACGTACCGCTACATTTTGGTCCAATAATCTGATACTCTGCGGGATTCTCGGTTTTATGGACTTGACTTTGAGGTGAATTGCAAATGATGTTGCACTTTGTCGTACTTTGTGTTATAGAAAATTAATCGATCGCTTTAAAAATTTTAGTTTATTAACCTCGCAAAATATTCAAAATGCTCCTGATATTCAAAAAGTCCGTCAATGCCGCGAGCTGCTATTAATTATTTTATTTATAAATTTTTTAAATATTTATTTAAGTATGGTAGTACGTATGGTAGTGTGTAGGTTTGATAATTTTAAATATGTTACTACTTATTAATCCAAGAGTTAGTTGGATTATTTTAAGTAACAGAAATTATAAATAAAAACACGTTTTTTGACTAATGACTTTTTTTAAATCTGAATAATGTAAAATGTAATATTAGATGGAATTAGTGCATATTAATTCTGATTAATTATAGTCTACTTATAGAATTAGCCTACTGTTCGAAGATTTAAGGAATGGAAATAATGCTTTTAAAAGTGAGTAAGCAAAATTTATAAATATGTTTGGGATGCCGGGAATATTTTCAATCCAACGTATAGCCTACTAGATTAGTGAGTGTGCAGACTAAACCGACCTAACGTGATTTTTAAACATTCGATTTTTAATGTTGATGAATGTTTAATGAAATTCTATACATTCTTCATCAGTTATTGATAAAACGGGAATTTTAATAAATGCAGGGCTAACAGAAAATGATTTTTTTTTTAAATTACTAGAAATCCTCTTTGGTAAGTTTTACAAGCTACCGTTGTAGTTTTGTTATAGACTGACAAATTGATAAATTTTACTATGATCTATCATATTTTTTGCATGGAACCTACGAATTTGTCTATGGAATCTAAAAATATAAAATAAATTCTTGTAAAAATGCCTATGTGGACAGTCTGTGACAAAATTATAATGTCCCATGTAGAAAAAGGCATCAGGGATTTGACACGTATCAGGGAGAAAGCAGGGAAAACTGTCTGGATCCAGGTACGATTTTATCCCCCTCTTATACACGTACCTTATGGAAGAAGGCATGAAAATATTAGGTTAGGAGGGAATCCCGGTTCGAATCCTGGTAGAGATTGACTTAAAAATTTCTACACGGGGTTAAGTACTTTGTAAAATTAACTAGTGCATTTCTCCGCGTAGAATAACGTATTCTTGAATGCCCACAGCAGACTGACTAAAACTAAATGTATCGATCTGTCTTTAGTGTGCTTTGTACTCCCAGGACTGAACTGTCCCTCGGCTTCTAATTATTCTATTACTCTACGGAATTCCATATGCAATCGATGCAGCATGTTCATTTGTTTAACACGAAAAATAATTAAACTTATACTTTATCGTCTCTAAAACGCCGAGAATCTGCTTCTTGTGACCTCAAACAAATGTTTGACTTCCTCGGACTCAATCGGATACAGTTTGACGCGTTGTTTTAACAAACACTTGCACGACAAGGGCTTCATTGACAAGCTAGCAAACCCTTGGCAATGACGCCTACTCCTGATAAAGCACGAAGAGGGGTAATGTCCCTCCCTTGAGATTCGAGAGGAAGAGTAGCTGCAGGACGCGAGGTTAATAATCGAGGAACAGATACATTTTATTGCGGTCGATAAGAAGAAGTCCGGCGAGTACGCGAATAAAAATTTCTAATCCATTGCTCTCAATGCTTCATTCCTTGTGGAATTCGATTATTTATTACACTTAATCTAATTACTTTCAGTAAACTTATGAAAAATTCGTATGTCGCTTGCTTTAATTACAAGCTATTTTTCAACGAAAAGTGTAAATCAGAACAGAAAATAGTTGCTCACTGCATTTGATTCTACAAAAATAGAATGTTAATCTCGAATAATTTCGAATCAAGATTAAAATGCATAAATTATTTTCTAAATCGAATAAATAAGAAAGTAAATTATGCAACTATTTAGCTACAAAAATAAAACGTTAATCTCGAACCAAACTCAAAATGCATAAATTATTCATTAAATCACGAGGCGAATAAATAAGAAAAATAATTTATGCAACTATTTAACTACAAAAATAAAATGTTAATCTCGAGCAAAGATCAAAATGCATAAATTATTCATTAAATCGCGAGGCGAATAAATAAGAAAGTAATTTATGCGACTAATTCCTATCGGCTAGAGGAAGTATGATCCGGCGAGCGGTAAAGGTTGAACGATCTTCATTAGATTCTGAGAATTTATCGGTCCATTCGTTTTACATCTTAATGAGGATGCATTCAGAATCCATTTTACGTCGAGAATGCATCGATGATGGGAATCGAATAGCTGTTCACGGAGCAGTAGTATACAGAGGCAGGGACGGGGGGTAAGGGGTGATCATGCCATCGGCCCTGCCCTACTATACAGCTGCCTCTTCGGTTACCGAAGAAATTAGTTCGGATATCCGAACCTGGACAGTGCGCGGCAACGGCGGAGCGAACCGATGCGAGATGGAATCTGTAAATGATCTCGAGACCAGATTAATTAAATCGGGCTCGAAATTTCATTTCATTATCTTAATTGAACGGAAAGGGGAAGAGCGAGACGGCAGAGGAAGAGTCAGAGCTCCGTCTCTCGAGTCGTCCTCCTGATCTTCCTTTGTACGTTAGCTCGTTCGCGGACTCCCGGCAAATCGGATGTGCTTATTGAAGGGGTACGATTTCGGATAATTAAATAACTCCCGACCCGAGAATGGAGAGTCAAAGCGAAGTGACGTGGCCGCCGCCGCGCACTACATATTTCAATTTAATTATACGGAGTCGAGAGCACGACGAGTTAGCCGCGGAGTGCACTTTCTGCGAAGCGTTTACGTAATAAAAAAAAAAAAAAATTTAACGACCCAAGATGGAGGTCCCACGCGTAATTGCATATTGTTACACGGCTCGCCGCTACAATCAAGCCACGAACAATGAGCGCCACGGAACTGCTTAAGACAGTTGCAAACAGACGCGACGTTTCATCATTAGAATAATTTGATAATTTCATTGATGTCGCTAATCTTTCTTAATTGCTGTTCGACGACTGCAATATCGGCGAGTGTTCGACGGGATTTTATTTTTTTTATGCAACTCTGTGCTTAAAGTAGTGCGTGAAGTACTTTTATGCAATTCTGTGCCTGAAGCACTGCTTCTCGCACACTTGCGAATTCTTGCGTGTTCTGAATCCGCACTTCACGACGTCGTTGCATAAAATAGTGTTCGATATTCGTGTCAGAAGTGATTTTTGGACGAGTATATACTCGTCCAAAAATCAGATTTGACGCACTAGTATCGAAAACTACTATTAAGACACCTGCCCTACAGAGCGAGTACAACCCTCGTTTATTGTATAACCAGATAGGAATTTGCATAATACACAGATGCACTCAAGGAGTTAGTGGAAATCCGTAGAAAAAATAAACAGGTTAAATCCTCTTTTACTATTATCCAACAAAAGCCTCTTGCAACAATGACACTGCCGGGGCAGAAAGAGACGAGGCGGAGAAAGCTCGAGAGGGAAGATGAGCCGAAGCGAAGGAAAACATTTTGACGAACCTTTAAAAAGCAAATAGCTCGTGGACTTTCTTTACTCCTCTGTATAAATATAAACACGCCCGGTGCGTTCGGCGGGACACTGCTGGAGTGCAGTATAAACGACAATTGGAGCCGAATGCGCTGATCAAAAACGAAATAGAATTACGGAGCGAGTGGCGGAGAGGCGGAGATTACGGAGGAAGCCGAGGGCCCTCGAACGATTCTCCACGGAATATCGCGAATGCCTGTCTTTATCGCGGCGCCCTGCAAGCGCGACTAGAATGACTTTATAGCCTCCTACTTTCTCCCGGCTAAAATCTTCCGGAATTCGCAAAATTGTCCTCGCAGCTAGCTTCTCGTCGATTTGGCCGCTTCGACGATTTCGCTTGATTGTCGCCGGAGCGGCTCATTTATTCCTCCCCGACCAGAGAAATGACCTCTACGTGCCAAGCTTAAGATCGATCAGCGGGATTAAAGAAAACTGTTTATACTTTTCATCAGTTTCGCGGGGCAGAAGTAACGAATACCGCGCCGGCGGGTGCGGCGCACGTACCAACCGGGCGGAGCGCAAAGAAAGAAAGAATCATTTCACGGTATCGCGACACAGTGAAATACGTCGTATTGGCTTCGAAAAACAAAAGATTGTCGTCTTCCATTTTCGTTCTTCGTGATGTCCTTATCCACGGTTCGAAGCTTTGTCACGTCTCACCTACGCTCGCCGCTAGTGTATTTTCTTTTTCTCGGCGACGTTCTTGCTCCCCTGTGCGAGCTCTCTCTCTCTCTCTCTCTCTCTCTCTTGCTCTTTTTACTGTCTCGCCGTTCTTCTTCATTTGTAAAGTAAAAAAAAGTTACATTTACCTCACGCGAGCTTTTCCATTAATTCTACTTCGCGCCTGTACGTGAAGAATTATCTTGTTCAAATTATTGCTGAAGGGCTCTGTGGGAACTACATCTAACTTAAAGATATCAATTAATCATTAATGTTCAATTAATCATTAATGCATCAAAATTGATAAAATTTCATTGTTTAGTTTAAGAGAAAATTTTTGGTTAATGGTATACCAATTTGAAAGAGCTTTCATATCATGCATTTAATATTCCCATTTGAATAATTAAAACAGTTAATTGTTTGTATGATTTTTCATTAATAAATTAATGAAACAATCATTTTGTTTTCTAATTTTCTAATTGTTCGGAAGTTTCCTTTAAAAGAAAAGTGATAAGTTTAAGAATAAAACTAGTTATTCTTAATTTAATTTGTTCTAACATGATCTCGTGGGTAGTCGACATATAGTACTGTAAATACTAGAAAGAAATATATAAGAAAAAAATTTACAAATAATAGTAAATTTTGTTATTAACAGTAATCATTTTTACATTAACCACTCTATAATTTCGATTAATTTTTTTTTTTTTTCTTGTACAAGCATTAGTCACCAAAAGTAAGTCATAAATCGAGGACTTCTATTGGATTATACTCCTATAAGAGAAAAACATTTGTAACAACTTTTTAAATAATTTTTGACAGGATAAGGACAATAACGGAAGACTAAACTATTATATTAACTATTAAAAGTTCGTAATACCATTTAAATGTAATTGTTTCAACGCGCGACGCCCACGAACTTAGCTATGTAGAATTTAAAATATGCGGCAAACAATATTTTTCAACACTCCGTTTGGAAAGTGCATTATTCCACACGCTCGCAAAAAAAAGTATGCTCAAAATCGAACTTTCCGCACGTCGTATCAAAAAATATCGTAAAATGATTCTTGCCTCGTGTGCTTTTCCACTCGCTACGCTAACGTCACGCGAGACGAAAATCATCTACTTCACCGCAATTTTTTTTTATCGTAATGATCGTAATGTACTATTGATTGTCACGAAAAAAAAAATAATAGGAACTGATTATTGCGATACGAAGCTTCGAATTCCTACGGCACCTTGCTATAAGCGAAGGCGGAGGAAAGACTCATTTCCCGGACAGCGGCTTGC
Organism: Sycophila texana; assembly: GCA_035582955.1. NCBI lineage: Eukaryota > Metazoa > Arthropoda > Insecta > Hymenoptera > Eurytomidae > Sycophila > Sycophila texana. The sequence goes on from JAWWEN010000009.1 coordinate 6,304,801, forward strand.
GATAAAATAAAGACAAAAAGGAGTTGGTGCTCGTTTCATTTGGTATCATTCCCTCGGATTTCCGATCGTCCCCGTTCGCCTTTTCATTTCCAGCGCGAATATATGTATCGCCCTCTCCTCACTGCCGTCCCTTCTGCATCATTTCGCCGGCGAGAGTCGAGAAATTCTCCTGTTTACAGTCGTCGAGTGCGCATCTTTTATTGCTCTCAGCGAATCCGCGAAATTTAGGCGATCCGTGCGCTGCATTTGGCTGAGAAACTGTACACAGTTCGAAGTGTCAGTTGGGGGTGAAATGATGAAATAAGGAACTTTATTGGTAATAAAAAGCGAGTTAACTCGTGTCATCTTCTTGGGTTTTATATTTCAAGCTTACTTTGAGTCTGGCCTTTTAAAATCGGTATGTCACTTTAGCACTTTGCACAAAAGATTTCGCGTTGAATGAGAGAATTTCCAGCTTCTTCGAAGAAAACTAATCTTTAAATATCTCGACCTTCGAAGTTTCGCTTTCTCACTATTCCTGGGAGCTTTGGATTCTTATTTTACACGCAGTTTTCACATCCTTTTTCTAGTCACGTCAGATCTCAGATATCTGATTTCTTCCAGTTGCACTGACTTCCAGAATTTTCTTTTGTATATATTATTGTATTGATTTGTCATTAATTGTGTTTAAAACAAAATTACATTTTTTTTCGAATAATATAATTTGTAAGCAAGTGTATAATTCTAGAATTTTATATATGTATATAATTTTGAGTAAGTTCAGAGCAGTATTTGCACATAGACGCTGCTAATTAAATAGATTCCGATAAATTTCAATTTTTGTGGGAATAGAAAATCAAATAGTACTGTATTTACTTTTTATTAATACCAGAAAAATTATAGATTTTTTCAAAAGGGGATTGTAAAAATTGAAAACGCGTCACTTCAGTTCTCCGTTTCTATTAGTCCCTATCCGACTATATAATAACTACCGCAATGTGATAATATATAAAGGAATAAATTCGTTTATAGCCATTATAGGTTAAAAATAAGACTAAATGTCGGAAAACTAGTAACATTTTTTATTCCACCCCCTATCCAAAAAACCACTTTTCGACCCTGAAAATCGGGGCAAAAATAGCATATTTTTCCCGAA
>JAWWEN010000009.1:6370129-6393289 GCA_035582955.1 Sycophila texana
TCAAATCCGTATCTTAAATAATTTTTTAATTAACAAACAAAATGTGTAAAAAAAAATTTTTTTTGCAGGCCCATAATATATGCCCGCGCAGGTGTTATGTGCAAGGTAATTCATGGAAGCCATTGCTCGCGTGAAGGGTACCATTGGGTAACGCGATGGAGAAAATTTTAATTACTAATAATTATAGCTATACGAAATGCGATCGGTATGAAGCTAATTGCTGGAGATTTGAGGAATTATTATTATTCTTTTTATTTTTTTGAGCAATTGTCTTTCCGCCTGGTTGTTAATTCTTGCGCTTTAATTTGGAAGAGAATGGTAGCAGAGTTTTATCACATTTACATTATCCTTATACTGGAAGGTGATTTAGTGTAAATTTTAAGTACTTTCGAAAAATTAAAAATCGCCTTGTTTATTAGCGGAGAACGCATTGCGCTTAGAGATTGTGAAAAGAATAGAAATCCGTTAATGCAAAAAATTAAATTTTTCATATGAAACGTACAGTGAAAAGTCATTTCTTTGTCTATTCTAATAATTTAATCTAAAAAGTTGTATACTAAAAATGTTACTTCCTTCTTCTTTGCTATAAGTAAAAGACAGTCCACCAAATAAAGAAGTACTTTCAATAATAAACTAATAAAACAGAATGTTGCTTTTTTGTATTTTTCACGTATAATACTCATCACCTTATTTATGTGAGAACTTTTAAAATCTACAAATTCGTAAATTTAGAATAAAAAACAATTCTACTTTTAAAAAAGAAAAAACATTCTTTACACATCAAAAATGAAAAGATCAACGAATAACCCGTATTTTATCTCCCAAAGAAAAACAAAAAAAAAAAAAAAACAAATTTTCATCTACAAACTTTTCCCAAAAAGAACCTACTCTTCCTCCCAATAGCATTCCCACCGTCCGCGCCGCAAAAAAAAAAAAAAATATAAGCGTCCGCAAGAAGAACATCACTTATCGCGCCGAAGGATCGCCGCGGCATTATCTCCAGACTTCCTGCGTAGCGCAAACAGAAGCCCCTCGAGAGGACGAAGCACAGAGTCGCGCATAGCCACGTGCGCCACTCCGCTGAAGGGGTTGTCCCGCTCGACTCCGGAGCCGAGGATTCCCCACCCACGCAGCGGTCGGCGCGCGGCTCTATACTCCTCTCCTCTCCACTTCGAGGCAAATAAACACGTGCGGTCGCAACCTGCACTCGGACGCCTCCCGCGTGTGTATAGTACCGTCGTGGCCCGAGGCGACGCGTCGTGTTTTGATAAGTGCGAGGAGGGAGGAGAGGGCCCGCGAGGCTCCCTTTTTTTCCGCCCCTCCGAGCGGATAATTGCAGCGCGCTTTCCTTCGGGCCTTTTTCCGTGGGCGCGGTCGTGGAAGGAGGGACGCGATAGCGATTAGGGCGAACGTCAGGGGAAAGCTACGTGGGCTGGGAAGGTCTTCAGATTTTTCGAGATTGCAGTGTGTGATGTTTGCATTGGAGTGCAAGATTTCAGTTGTCAGATTGCGTCTGTACTAAGGATTAACGTAAGATTCTACAAAAAAAAAAAAAAAAAACATGCTTATATTATGTATTATTAAATACGTATAAGTATAGTACGCAAATTAATGATAAGAATTACATAAATAAATCATGTATTACTTTCTCATGTATACTCGTTATCGTTATGTAATTATACGCCTGAAGTGAATAAAACATGTGTATCTATTCCGCTGATAAACGACCAGTAAAACGTTTTTTTAATTGTATAAACAAAATAAAACGATAAAAAAAAAAAAATGAAAGACATTAATCAATCACACGAAACGAGATAATGACTAATCGTTTGGAGCGGTGGCGTGAAAGCGCACTGCTTTCCAGCGCTGGAAACTGCTCAATCCGTCGTCGCGAATCAACGGAAGTGACGATTAGGCGAGAAAGAGCCGAATTGCGGAAGGAGAGAACGAGTCAAGATTCGCCGTCGTACGTGGGTGTACTCCTGACGAGCTTGAAATGTTGCACATGGCGGAATCGCGCGAAAGGTGATTAAAGCGTAATTTGACATCACACGCGATCAATTTGTGAATACAATTTGAACTACATTAATGCGGAAATATTAACGGATCTGTCCGCAGCTACCTGCTTCATTATAAGAAATGTTGAGACAAAGGCTCGTTTAAGTCTCTAATACACGCCTTACTCGTCTGTACATTATTGCTATACGAAACATCAACAAAATCAATTAGTACAAAGACTATACAAAGCTTTAGCCTCTGATTTAAAAGACATTAAAGTTTGATCGACAAGCAGACGCATTGAGGAGAAAACGTCGTGCCTAATTATTCAGTTAGGTAATGCCTTACAAAGAAATAATTTGCAAATATGATAAGTACGAGCGGTTTCGAAGGAATTCTATACCTGAATATCCACAAGACACTTCCTTAAGTGGTCTTTAATCCTACTTACGGTCTACTGCTCGAGACGCCGCATAATTATAATGAAATAGGATCACATGAAATTTCAAGAGACATCGCAATAAATTGGCAATTAAATATCGAGTTCAGTATTGCTTTCGAATTAGTTTTTTTTTTTTTTTCAAATCACCGCAGTTCGTTTGATTTTTTTACTCAAGACTTGCACTTTGATTTGGCGGCGTGAAAACCGCACGGAGCGATTACTGCTCGGATCACGCTGCCGGCGTAAAATGCAGGACTTCCTGGAAAAGGGTCGCGTGGGCGTCGGCCGCTTTGAACTTGCCTCTTGCGATGCACCGCGCGCTATCTTCCGCCCCGCTCGCTATTCCTTCGCGTGAGCGCCGATTGGACTTTGTCGGCGCGCGCCGACTTCCCGTCGTAATATACCTCACTCGCTCCGATGCGGCAATCGACGAGTGCTACTGCGCTTTCGCGACTTTCCCGTTTCATTGTTATATCGATGGTTGCTGAACAATTGATTAATGAAAATATAAAATTAAAATGTTTACGTTATAAATGCAATGAAGTTGACGCACAATATATTTTTTTAAATTAAGTAAATTATATAAGTAAAGTATGTTAAATAATTTAAGTAAATTATGTAAATTTGATTTTGTATCATTGTAAATAAGTAGTCACACATTCTTACGAATAGTTGGTACAGTAGAAACAATACAATGCCGATATTTGATCGCACAGCGAAGCGCAGCTTTTGCTTAATGATTTCAAGTACCAATAGAGCTATTGAGAATCTTTGACAGTGATTATTGACAAGTAAAAATTTAATTAAAATTAGGAGAATAAATTCAAATTTTTTTATTAAAATTACAATTTTGAAATGAATTAATTAAAATTAAAAAAGTAATGAAGGGAATACTTAGGGAATAATATAGTAATAGTAAACAGATATCAGTACGTGTAGCTATGATTTTAATAGCAATAAACAAAGTACAGAAATTAACAGTTAAATCTCGTAAAAGTCATTTGAAATACACTTTTTATTTTATTTCGCCAATATCGGCGATATAATAAATTTCGTACGTTTCACGCATTTTCTTATTCTTCACCTCTTTTCAATAATTATTTATCGTATAGCCCACCAGAGTTTCGCGAAAGAAGCAATTAAAGTACATGAGAACAAGTATATACAATCGCAGGTGAAAAATAAAGTAATAAAAAAAAACTGAGAACAAAATACATGTACGTTAGTTTCGCCTCGTATTTTTTTACGATTTGTTTGAACGACGCTGGAGTAATGCAATAAATCAATAGTACGATAAGAAAAGGCGCAAAGCTACACATCCCGTGCGATAACTGAGAAGAACTACCGATTTGCTATACGACAAATATAAAAAAAAAAAATTATTTTCTCCGCGTGCGAATCGTAGAAAAACTTGCGTCGCCCGCAGTACATAAGTAAAAAACACGATTTTCCTTTAGTTACCGTCGACATCGATAATCATGGTTAAATTTTCTTTTTTGAATCATTTCAATATTTCTTTGATTTGCAATCCGCACCTACATACGATTGAAAAAATGCATAATAGGAAACAACAGTTTAAAAAACCTTAGCCGATTACTCTTCATTTGATGTCGATTGATATTCTCCGGGGCAAGGCCTAATGCTCACCGACTAGATTGCATTGCATTATTACGTAAGCGACTTGTACATATATCATCGACTCTTTGATTGTTCTCTCGTTCTTCGACGGAAGTTATCATGAAGAATGTCGCAGTCTTAAGTTTTGAATGGAAATGTCGGTGCGCTAGCTAGGATCGAACGATGTCACCGACGGTGACAGCCTTTCCTACCTTATTGGCGGTGTGAGAGTTTCAATGAGGGGTCGTCTCGTAATGTACCTAGAAATTATTTTTCCTACAAAAACATTGATATTGTCACAGTCATCGTCCCGGTCGTCGTCACAGTCGCAGTCGTCGTAGATTGAGCGCGAGCGATACTTCCAGCGATGAAATGTGCTGAAGACTACTCGACTAAAGTAGGAACGAAAATTGCGAACAATAAAGTCTCGATAATGCAGCGTCTCTCACGTGAGCAATGTATCGTCTAGTTCTTCCATCTTGCCCTCGGGCTGAGAGATGACTTTGCGCAACACTTTGCTAACTACATCGGATAGGGATTCTCTGGCACCGACATCTAGTAAAGCTATGCAGCGCTGCAACGAGTAAAAGGAAATTTTTATATATTTTCTTTTTATTATAAAGCTTGATTTTTTTTTAAAGAAATATAATTTATTAACATTCTTTACCTGGTGCTCTTCATCGCCTATTCTCAAACGTAAAACAGCTATTAAAGCTAATTCACTATTTGCCTTTACATAACCATTCTTCTCCTTCGTTCCATTGACCAGCATTGGTATTAATGCTTTTAGTACATCCGGTGACATATTATCAGGAGTAACATTTCTTGCAAGGTGAATGCAGACTCTTGCCAGCAGTTGTTTGACATCATTGCTGTTGTTATTCATAGACTGAAGAAAGAATAAACATTGAAATAAAAATTCAGAAACAGCAAGACTTATTGTAGTTAATTCAAAATGTACTAACCCTTACGAAAGGTGTAAGAACGACTTGAGGGATTGGCTGCTGTTCATTCATTAAATATTGAAACAGATATCCACAAGCTCGCACACCATTCATGGCAATTTGAATTCTGTCTGCTGCCAAATGTGACAATATCACTTTGCAAACACGATCTTTCTCTTTTGCATTGTAAACAATTGTAGGTGCTTCCTTCAAAGTTACAAACAACGCCGCTGATCGACCATGTCTTAACATCCAATCATCATTCACATTAGCACCTATAAAAAAATTCATTCATAAATAAGATTCTTTCACAAATAATATAAAAATATAACATTATATATAATAAATTGGTAAAATATAATATAATCTAAATAAATTGATAATAAATAAATAAGCGTACATAACAGATGATCATTAAACGCTGTGTTGAGTTGATCAGGGTTCAAATATTTAATAAGGGCTCCATAGCATCCAGCCACTGCATTACGTGTAACGTCCTCTTGATGACCAAGCATTCCACTTAAAGTGACAAATACTTGCTTCTTCAGAGGATCAGACATCTTGTCTCCAGCTGGAGTAATAACGCCTCGCAAAGCATGAAGCATAGTTTCTCTAAAATTCACAAAAAATATCAAGAATAAAAAATAGTGAATAACTTTTTAACGTTAGCGAATAGAAAAATTTTACCTAATAGCGGGATCATCAGCTGTTTTTACGCCAGTGTGCAACTCAGCAAAGAGTGGATCTGCTCGAGTGTGAATAACTATGAGATTACTCAAAGCGAATGCAGCCTTAAGTCTTACTTGTCTATTGCTGTCATTCAATGCTTTTAAGAAGGTCGTTTGTAGTTGTGGTAAAAATTGTTTCAACATCACTCCAACCTAAACAAAATTTTATAATAAATTCTTTTGTAACTTAGATTAGAACTTGCAATTTACAAGTTAAACTTTATTTTGTTTACCTTGCCAAGTAAGATAGCTAAAGTTTCAAGAACAGCAGCTTTAACGCTCCAGTTGAAACGATCTCCAAGGATACGAATGAGGGGACCAGTAATGTGAACGACACTCGGTTGAAGTGCCGTCGCACTCGTCAGTCGAATCACCTCTCCAAGTCCTTGAGCTGCCTGCTCTTTAGCTTCGGGCATACCGTTCAAGATAGCCTCTCGAAAGATGGGAAGAATGGGAGTGATTCCCTTTGGAAGGCAAAAGCCAGGCAACAGATCCTGTCCTTTCAAATCGGAGACAGCAAAGCGAACAGCTTGACGAATGTCTTGCACGTGAGCTATTTGTTGATCCGATCCAAGAGTCTGCAAGAAATGAAAACGAGTTTATTTTTTAAAAATCAATAAATAATAATTATGTTAATAATAATAACACAACATTTTAAATTACCTTTGTGACAGCGGTCAAAGCTTCCCAACTCATCAGCAAAACGTCTTTGTCGTCGTCGGTGAATAGATGAATCAATCCACGTAATAACTGTGGTACGTATTGACTGTAGTCGGCCCTGGTATCCCTACAGAATGCACACAGGAGAGTAGCAGCACTCCTTCTCCTGCTTGGATCTTCTGATCTGGTGGCCTCCATCAGCTGATCCATTACAGTTCTTACTCCAGTTTCATCTGTCACAGATAAAACAACGGCTTGACAATATTCAAGCTCTTGCATTTCATCGGATGTTCCTTGAGCAGATGAGAGAGCAGTGAGAAGAGCAGGCAGAATCTTATGCAGAAACCTGCAAATAAGTAAAAAAGTTAAAAATCAATAAGTACTTAATAATTAAATTTAGAATTTAATTTTTTTAGAACTGCAGTATTTTACCTTGTAAGGGCCTCGCCTGCGACACTAGCTAAAATAGACAAGGCTTTCGTATTGACAGGTGGACTGGTCAGTTGCGGAACGAGATAAGGAAGAACCACTCTAGACTTGATAGCCATTACTTGTCGCAAACCATCCAATGTATTCTCGGCCACAGCCTGGTCCGGAGAATTCAATTGCGTTAACATGGCTGGAAGAATGTCATCTAATGCACGCACACCGACGGTCGAGTGTAAACTATCGAAAGTTTTGGCTGCAGCTTGACGGACCTCTGGCAGGGGATCGCACAGAGCTTTTCTGACAGTAGGAACCAGACTGTTCACGAAGGACAAAACCATATCCCTGCTGGTACTGGCCATGATTTCTGATAAACCGATGCAGACACCTTGCCTCTGATCAGCTTGTTCGCTCTGCAGACCTCGTTCCAAAATAGGTATAATTTCGGGCAATACTCGCTCTCCTAACTTGCGTACAAGGTCTCCAAGAGTTCGTGCTGCCACTTGCCTCTTGTCGAAGCTTGTGCTAGCCAAACATCCAAGCAGCAGACTGAAAAGAGTCGGCAGGATTTCACGAAGCGTACGCGGAGTATTGGTAACGATGACCTTCCACACGTGCAAAGCAGCTTGACGAACCATAAGAGCGACATCCGATCGACCCATGTAGAGACCGGCAAGTACGCGATTCCTCCTCTCTGCACCGAGAGCCTTGATAATCGCGAAATGAGACTGCTCCGTACCAAAGTTGTCATCTTCACTGGCCGTTTCTGTAGACATCTTACCGGATACACCGGAAATTCTGTACAACAAGTCTCCGAGCAGCTGCACTGAGGAATACCTGATGCGCCAGTTGTCGTCAAACAGACCCTTCTCCAACTCTGGTAGCAACAGCATGATAGCCGAGTCTGCGTATAGCGTAACAATTCTTTGGCCAGCTCTCAGTGCTGTCTCCCTCACGTACTCATTTTCATCAGCTAAAGCTTTCAAGATTGGATTAATGATCTGTCCGATGTAAGGTGTGAATTCTGTGGTGAAGGCACTGGGCATGTAAATGAACATCATTATGTAGCCGTCCTTGACGTGCGGCGCTATATCCGTGCGTTCAGCGGTGCTGATAATTTCAGGCATTAACTTGTGCAATTTCTCAACACCGAGACCTCGCACAACCTCTGAGAGACCTTGAGCAGCACCCGAACGATCGACACTGCTTGTTTCGGATGTAAGAGTTTGCATAAGCCAGGGTAATAGATCCTCAAAGCTTGCCTCTCCCATGCCTCTTACCATTGCACCCAAAGCTCGAGCTGAAACGCTACGGACCTAAAAATGTTAAAGATTAGAATAGTATCATCAATTAAGTATCAAAAATTAAATTCAATTAATGAAGTACCTCAGGCACTGGGTCGAGCAAACTAGTCTTTAAACCAGGAATGATAGTTGGAAGATACGGTGTCAGATCCTTCTGATCTGTCAGCGAATACATGTTACCAATGATTTGAGCAGCCATTTTTCTTGTTTCGGTGGATCTATCCATAAAAGCTCGTTGAACCACTGGCATGATCAAAGCGAGAGAAGGTGCATCGATAAAGTGCACAAACTGAGTGTCGAGGAGTGTTTGCAGACACGTAGCCGTCTTCTTAGAAGGATCTTGAAGAGCTTTCAGCAGTACGGGCACAATAGCCTGGATCTCAGGATTACGAATAACACTTCCGATGACTTTCAAAGCTTCTGCACCAGCTTCTTGTACCTTTGTATGGGAATCGCTGAGAACCTCGATGAGTTTCGGCACGATGCTCGGTAAACAGCTGGATAGCTGTTTAGGCGCGCAGTAAGCCATGGCACCGAGGAGCTCAACAGAACCTAACATCATACATAAATAATTATAATTAATTTTTAAAAGTAACGAAAATACGTATTAAAAAATACAAACCTGTCTTAGTTCTCCAGGAGTCTTCTTCCAGAGCAGCTAAGAGACTAGGCAATACAAGTTTCACACCATGAGCAGAAAGTTTACTCATGACAACCCTGGCGGTATCGTCAGTGGCTGCTCTTACGTACTGACTCGAATCACCGAAACACAGCAGCAAATGCGGCAATACGTGAACGATGTAAGGCTCGAACAATCGACCGAGCATAGTGCAAAGCATTTCGAATGCAAAGAGAGCACCTTCTCTGTGTCGGTAGTTCTTTTTGTCCTGAATGGCGCTTGTCAGAGTGGTCATAATATCCAGTTGCTTGAGGGCCAGAATACCCATGCCCTTAATCAGACCAGCTAAACCGTAGGCAGCACCTTTTCGTTCACCGTATTTATCGGAATTAAGCAGTTGGTGCATGAGCTTTTCGACAATTTTAGGAGCATCATCTTTGATCGATGGCACCAGATGTGGAAGGCAATTAGCCACAGCTTCTTGAACCTAATCGTCAATAAAATGTTAATATATTATGATAACAATTAATAATAATATATTATAATACCTGCTGAGATGGTGTCGAAAGAGCAGCAATTAATCTCGTGACAATCGGTTTGATCCTCGGATCATCTTTATCCAAATGCCTAGCCAGAGATCCCATAAGAATAACCACACTCTGCTTGATGCAGTCAAAACTGCCAATTTTAGGTGCCTTGTCCATGAACTCTTCGAACACTGGCAGCAGCGAAGTAATATTATCTTTGCCATGCATATCAACAGCGGCAACTGCAGCAGTAAACATTTCTGTGCGCACAGCTTGATTTCGATCGCCTAAACCGGTCGACACGAAGAACTGAATAAGCGTATGAATGGTGTCCGGAGTAAGGAGAGGTGCAAGCTGTGCCAATGCTAGAGCAACTCCACGACGCGGTCCCCAAGTATCAATCGATTGTTCGATGATACGTCCAAAATCGTTCAGCTTCGGAGGAATCATAGCAAATTTCATCTGATACAGAAGAAGCAGACGATCGAGGATATCTGGCATGAGCTTAGGATCTTGTTTTAAAAGCTCTGCAAGGGCACAAGCTGCAGCCTGCTGAACGGATTCAACTGGGTGGGCTACATCCTCGATCAGCTCACTGCACAGGACATCTGGATTCGCAATGAGTCCTGTAAAATACATTTTATTTATTTACATGCACTTCAAGTTTAAATCTTCATTTCCTATATATTACATAAGAAATTTAAAAAACTCAAAATAAATTTATTGATTATATAGTCTTTCATACCAGCACTCGACCAAAGTTCATTAGCAAGCTCTTTGTTTTCATCGCAAACGTCGAACTTGGCAACCCAAATCCTCCGCGTGAGATTAAGCAACTGAGCCGGGTCCTCCTTGTTCGTGGGAAACGCATCACGTATAACAGTTAAGCCTCGTAGAGCCGCATCCCTCACTGCAGTCACTGGATTCTGCAACGCGCCGGTGAGCGAGTCTATTTCATCGGAACTGGCAAGAGCTGCACCTTCTGCTCCGCTACCCGACTGCGCTACGTCTAGCAGCGTAGCCACAGCATGCATCTGCACACGGCCGCTCGTGCTGGTCATAAGCTCGATCAGCAGGTCATACATCTGCTTACGCGGCAGCAGTCGTGGGTGGCGCGCATCCTCCAGATTCGTCGAGTCGCCGCGTTGCTTCGCGTGGTCTTGCATTATCTGAAGACCCTGCGTTATCATACCTGTAAGATATATTCAGATTTGATTTTTACATCTACAAAATTAAAATTTAATTATGTAAGGGTAAATTTGAGAAGTAAACGTACCATCATCATGGCAGGAAAGCAGAGTCTTTTTAATGAAGGGAAAAACGTAACAAAATGCTGGTGCAGAAAAGAGCTGCTTTTTCTTCACAGTGAGACTGTGAATGAGATTGAGTGTGCGTTTTACAGCTTTCGTTAGTTCTTCCTCTTCCCAAGCGGCCTCCAAGTCGCATTGAGGCTCGTATTGTCTGAGCGTCACATGGGCGATGAGCTGATCAAGATTCGGATCGTAGGATATTAGTACACATTTGCGCAACTCCACAAAAAGCTCGGCCATGACCGGCGCCGCCAGAGGCGAGGCCAAATTTTTCAGTACCGCCGGAAGCAAATCTTTGAAATAGAAAGACAAGTGGAATCCATTACCCTTTGCAGCTGCGTTGATCATCGACACGATATTTGTCACGCGAGCGTTCATATCCGTCAATTTCACTCTGATCGCACTCTCCTTTGCCATTTGTGCTTTGATGGCTTCCTCCTGCTTGGGCGTGAGCTTCGGCTCTTTAATTTTACCTTCCTTTTTTCGTTTTTCATACAACTCTCGCCTCAGCTGCAGCACTTCCTGCTGCTCTTTGAACGAATATACTTTGCTCTCGCGTTTCATGTTCATCTCATTTAAGATGTCATTTTCGTCGTTGCCGGGCATCACGCTCTTGTCGTACAGTTCTCCTTCAGGGGTCAGGTACGTGAAGTACTCGTCCTTGGTGACTTTTGTTATCTCTGGATCATCCAGTTTATTGCTCGCGTGAGCTACGAGACTCGGTAGTATCACCTCAGGTGTGATCGAAGCAATCCTAGCGAGTGCATTCTCGTAGCTCGGAGTTGGTTGGTAATTCTGGACGAAGAGTTTCTTGAGCTCGCTGCCGGAGCGACGCAGGAATGTGGATGGCGATTCATTAAAATGCTTGGCGATCTGCAGCCAGAGGTTTGGCGCTGCTTTATGTATTACTGGATGATGCGCAGATATCAAAACATCGCGTAGTAAATACGATGCGTGCTGTTCAAATAAGAAAGTGCCCGAACAGATAGCCATTAGGCCGTCAGCTAGAGAGAGTCCACTTAACACCTTCTCCGTGGCTGCGTCTTCTTTTGCATTCTCCTTGTCACTTTCCGTCTTGAATTTCGCGGACTCGAGGAATTTGTTGAATTCGTTCAAGAGAGACTGAACGGGCTCGTACGTACTGACAGCCGTGATGACTTTCCTCAACACTGTGCAACATTTGCTTCTCGTGGCGAACCTCGGATACGTCACGCAGACTATAATTGCTCGATGAACGCTGCTTAAAGCCTTGTTGTTTAACTTGTCTGTGAATTCAGTGATAAGCTTCTCGCAGAACAACATTAGGTGGTAAATTGTGTCCTCGTTGCAGGTGGACAAGAATTTTTCCGAGAAGAATAGCTGATCATCAACAGCAGTCCAAAGCACATTCTGTTTGTCGTTTTCTTCTTTGCCAACTACTATTAGTTTCAAAAGAAGATAAGCAGCGTACAAACCTTCAGTGACAACAGGAGGTTGAGCACTTTGTTGAGTCGCTCTTGTGATGGCTTGCCCCAGGAGAGGAACTATGACCCCTGAATGGCTGGCTATAGGCTGTGGTGGTATAGAAAAGAGCAACCTTATGTAGGCTGTCCTCACAGCAGGTGTTGCATTTTTGGAGCCCATGCCTTGCTTGAATGCATCCACTACATTTTTTGGTACCTCATTAACAAACTTTTCACACCAGAGTGACATCATTTCTAACGCATGAGACAATGTTTTCTCATGCACTTCCGTTTTCAAAACTTCAAAGAAATGTCCACAAGCATTTTCAGCTAACTTCTGTACACTGCTTCCACTCACTGCATTGAAGCTCAAGTTACCTGCACCTTGTAAAACTGAAATTTTATGCGTTACAACAGTTAACTTTCCTTCAGATCCATGGAAAACTGCAAATAAAGCTGACAATAATGCTTCAATAGCAGAACTATCTGAGCATTGTAGTGACAACTTTTTACATGCATCTGCAGCTTCATCTCTAACTAGATCATCTTTAGAGTGTAAATTTGCAAAAAGTCCTTTACTAATATCTTGAGCATAACGACTCAAATCTAAACTAAGGCTGCTTAGAATATGACCAACAGTTTCAATAATGATTTCTGGATTCCTCAACATGGCTTTCTGCAGAGCAGGTAGTAGATGATTTTTAAAATCATCGTGAGAAACACGTTTAAGAAATGGAACAGCTGCATCTATTATGTAAAGATCTGGTTTCTTCTTGCAGCTCACACAAACTTTTGTAAAGGTATTTAAAATACCAGTTTTCAATTTTTCTATTAGATCAGATTTGTCTGACTCAATCAGATAAGTTGTGAGGAGACCAGCCAATGCAACAACACCCTCGTTGGCCTCTGTAGAAATCAAAATGTCCACATATTTGTCTTCAATATCATTCTTTACAGATTTCCACTCGTAAGTCAAAAGCACACCAGTTTTTTTTGTAAGCTTCCTATCTTTAGCAGCCAGTGCAGCAGCACTCAGTGTTGCTTGTGCTTCTATCAATTTTGTTAATTCTGAATTATCTGAACTCGCAAGTTCACCAATTCCATGAAGGAAAATCAACGAACTCCATTTCAAAACAATGTACGCCGATGCAGCTGTATTGTACCTGAAAAAATTAAATGATACATCACTTTCAATGCTCCGCACATATTTTCATTCATACCTGGCCCAAAGAACAAAGAACAACAAGCAGAAAACTCACGTAGGTATCAAATTTTTGTGCCAGACAGCCTGCTCAGCAATGACGCTGCTCAAGTGTTTAACCGTGGCCTGAGGATGTTTCTTCAACAGGGCCACCAGCAAATTCGTTACGTAGGACTGTGAAGCAGTGTCACTGTACCTATGCAAGGTGATCGCAGCACTCTTGCATATTCCTCCCACAATCTTCTCGTTGATGCCTGCAACAAAAAGCGCACTATTACCATCAAAGAAATCCCTGGCGTCAATGCCCTCGCGTGCAGCCGGGCAAAATCTGTTTCCTCCGGCGGCTGGCACGAAGACATTGGCGCAAGCTCCGGAGCACCGCGAGCATCTCGCAGCAGCAGCCGGGAGCCAAGCCGGCGCCACGCGGCCCCAACCTCTCGACCGCCCGAGGGGATCATCTCGGCGCGCCGGGCATACGGCGAGGGGACTCCCGGGGGAATTCGGGGAAAACTCGCGACTAGAAAACGCACCAGGATTTGACAGCACGTCGACGACATTCTGAAACACCTCGCGGCGCTCCTTCCTGCTGGCGGTCTGAACGCGATTCGGCAGATCCTTCAAGGCCCTGGTCAGCTGCAACAGAAAGAAAGCCGGTTAGCCGGGTACTTGGGCGAGGATGGCCGGAGTTTAACGGCCTCCACGTGACGGACTCACCTCGGCATCCGCCATATTCCGTGAGGAACCGGGGAAAGTGTGCGGATCTGTTGGGAAGTGGACGACCCGCAGCCCGCAGCGCAGCCAGTCCGCCGCTCACACATGTGCACTCTGCCCTGTGACTAAATATATATATATATATATATATATGTGGCATCGCTTCACGATCAAAACTCCCCCTCCCCCACCACCAGTTACAGCCAGCCGATATAACAACAAAATGAAAAGAAAATTATAAAAGGATATGAATTTATACACTTATATAAGAAAGTACAAAGAATAATTTATGCGTTAATTAAGTATCGGTAGCTAAGTGTGGTATTGTTACTTAGAAAAGTTTTGTTTTAGGAGAATTACGATGATTATGTGTAGAAAGCGCAGTTCTCTTTTAATATTTAAACACTGATGACGTTATAAATTAGCGATTAACATTGCGATCGAGTTGATTTTTAGTATTTTACAATAATTATATTAAGAAAAACGTTTAATAATAAACAATATATTTTCGGAGTTCACGATAAAAATATTTAGTCGAAATGCGCATGTGCATGCGGAGCGCGCATGCGTTAGTACTATTGGCGGGAAATCGAACTTTAGAAGAAAAATTGTAAAAATTATGCGACAGTAAGTGGAAATAAACAATCGAAGAGAATGTTTATGAAAAATTTTTTATTACATTTTAATACAGATTATAGACAGTTTTTTAGAGAAAATTTTAGTCTTACGCAGGTAACTTTTAAAATGAAGGTAAACAAATTTCACGATACAATTACATATACAAATGTTTTTTAAATAAAATAAAAAGTCGCAGTTAATTCAATATATACCGTTAAAAGTACGTAAATAAAAGTATGTTTGTTGCAACCTGCAAAGTTGTAATAATGCCATCAGCAGAAAAGAGGGGGTATCTGGGTATGCGTATTACATAGTGTATGCAAGTATGGATTCACACATAGCCATTGAAGAAGCGAAAATATAGGTTAGCCACAGGGAATAAGATGCCAGCTGGTTTACTATATCAGCTGTCAGACCACATCAGATAAGACTGATATGGTAGTAGTTATTGTAATTTTGGTCGATTGTTAATTATTCTTAGTTATTTATTATTTATTCAAACGTGTCTCCAATATGTGAATTAATATATTTACGTAAGTACAGTAATTTTTAAAATCAATTGTGTCTATCAACTCACCTGCATAATATATTATATTACATGTACTTTCACTGCTTATTTTCAGTAAATATTTGTTATCTTCGTGTTAGGGAGTTCTGTAGTGAACTGAGACTTGTAGTTTCTTAATTATTTAAGTGAAAAAATTCAAAATGCTTTCGGCATTTAAAAGACTGGCTGGGAAGTCTGATGGGGTCACATCAGCTACCAGACCAGCGCATCAGTCAATGCCTACTAATTTGCAAAGAAAATTTGCAAAAGGAGTGCAATATAACAGTAAGAATATTTTTGCTTAGTATACAGCTACGATTACTTTCTTGTTCTAATATTTTAATGTTTGTTTATTTCTTTCAGTGAAAATTATAATAAAGGGTGATAGAAATGTTGGGAAGTCATGTTTATTTTACAGATTACAAGGTCAAAAGTTTGTTGAAGAATATGTCCCTACGGAAGAAATTCAAGTAGCAAGTATTCAGTGGAATTATAAAGCTACAGACGATGTTGTTAAAGTTGAAGTATGGGATGTTGTGGATCGTGGGAGACGAAGGAAAAAAATGGAAGGACTAAAAATGGATAATATTATGCCAGCTGAAAATATTATTGAAGAGCCTGCTTTAGATGCTGAGTTTCTGGATGTTTATAAAGGTACAAATGGAGTCATAGTTATGATGGACATAACTAAGCAATGGACTTTCGATTATGTTCAACGGGAACTTCCTAAAATACCAAGTCATATACCAGTTATTGTTTTGGGTAACCATTGTGATATGTCTCACCATAGAACTGTAACTTCAGATCATGTTACTTATTTTATTGACTCGCTTGGAGATAGAACTGCACAAATAAGATATGCGGAATCGTCAATGAGAAATGGATTTGGTTTAAAGTTGTTGCACAAGTTTTTCAATCTTCCATTTCTGCAATTACAAAGGGAAACACTTTTACAACAGATAGAAACTAATAAAGAAGAAACTCTTTTGACTGTGCAAGAATTGGATCTATTTCAAGATAGTGATGATGCAGATTACAATAAATTTTTAGATAATTTGGTGAATAAGAGGAGAGCAATTGCTGATTCAGTTTCTGCTACAACTTTAGTACCAAATGTCACATCCTCATTGAGTCCTCATGGTCCTATCAATAATTCCGGAGTGCCAGTAGCAAGGGTTTTGGGTCCAATTGGTGGTGGAACACCAATACCTGTAAAAAATATGGATACAAGGTCATCTGTAAAAAAGGAAACTCAAGCACAAGGCAATGGCAGTAGTAGCAAAGAACAACCAACTCTTCAGAACAGTATTAGTACACCTGAATCTTTAAGTGCGAAAGCAGCTATGATTTCAGACAAAAAGGGATTCATTACTAAATCTCAGTCTCAATCTTTTGCATCTAAAAGTTCTACAAGTAAAAAGGAATCACGTAATGAAAAAGAAAAATCAATGGAAGATTTTAAAGCATACACCAGTTCTCCAATTACAAGCGTAGAAGATTTTGTTCCCGATGATGGCTACCTAGACAAATCATTCTTAGAAGATAACAGTCAATCAAATTCTCAAGGAAGTCAAAGAAAACAAGCTGATTCCGACAGGTATAATAAATTTTTTTCACTTATCAATAACTAAAAGTAAAGCATTAGCAGTCTATTATATTTTATTTTAATTTTTAGCGATACAGAAACGGGAAATCCTTTGGTTGCCGGATTCGAAGACGATCTGTCCTCAGCAGATGAAATGCCTGTTGCGGTGCAACCGAAACTTTCGGAGAATCCTTTGAGTAAAAGGCACAAGCGCGGAGACATTATCTCTGGAGCAGAGTCAAATTTGGCTCTGCGAGCACAAATCACGAAGCACGACTCGTCGTCCTCCATCGAGGAGCTGCAGAATAAGCTCCAGATAGACGACCAAAACGACGGTAACTCGGACGACGCCTTCGACAGTTGGCTGGGCCGCGACTCCAAGTGGAGGCAGAGTCCAGAGGGTGGCGAGGATGTCAGCAGTAGTACCGGAACGAAGAAGGACCGACAAGAGCTCAGCGACAAGAGCCTGGACGCCAGCGTCACGAGTTCAAACGTTCACTTGGAGCTCCTCGACAACAATAGCGTACGCCAATTGAGCTCGAACAATAGCAGTCCTGTGATGAAAGAAAAAAAGAAGCACAGGGATAAGGTATGGACTATGTTTTGAAACGTATAGGTAGTCACGTATGAAGGAGTTATTGGAAGGAGTACCTTGTCCTCTTTTTTATTGAACTGATACATATACTGTGTCTTTTTTCAGACGGACGACAAAGATAAGAAGAAGAAAAAGAAATCCAAAGACAAAGATAAGGAGAAGGAAAAGTCGGAGAAGTCTGAGAAAAAAAAGAAGCGCTCGTCAAAAAAGGAAGAGAAGAAAAAGCGGGATGAATTGGAAGAGTTCCTCAACGGAACTGGTACACACGTTGACGTTGAAGCAGCTTATGAAGCGATATAGTCGTCCAATTGCATACTCCGTAAGGGAAAGATTTTTTGATGTTTTTTTATATAAAAAAAACTTTTTTATTCAAAAGGGATAAGTTGTGAGTTAAATGCTTCCAGTCTGTTTTTGAATTAACACGACAGAAATGGCGCGAAGTTATCGATCTCTCTCTTTTAAAAGACTAAAGTTTTCAATTAATGCATTTACAATGTAAGGTCATAACCAGCAGGTTTAACTAGTTTTTTCATTTCTCGTATATAGATTTACTACGTTATTTATACATTTACATTTTTCGCGAGGGTAGACGATGGAACGATGCGCGTCTTATATTTTAATAAAGGAAATTTAAATCGTAAACTCATAAAAGGGGCATAATAAATATTTAAATTGATCTTGTTACAATGCAATTATTGGTATGCTTCGTGAATCTTAAAAGAGAAGAAATTTATGTCTAAAACTACGTGTACTAAATTATATTGTTATATATCCAAATAATTATTGTTTATATAAATGTACATACAATATATAGGTAT
This sequence comes from Sycophila texana, assembly GCA_035582955.1. Lineage (NCBI taxonomy): Eukaryota > Metazoa > Arthropoda > Insecta > Hymenoptera > Eurytomidae > Sycophila > Sycophila texana. The sequence goes on from JAWWEN010000009.1 coordinate 6,388,222, forward strand.
TCTATTTCATTACCGTAAAGAAAAGTAACAAAAGAACAATAAATACTTTTAACTGTATTTTTTACTCTTTTTCATTTCTAACGTTGTGAAGGTCTATGTGAAAATAACGAAGTACAATTGACCTAGTATTTTTTTTTATTTACATTTTATTACTTGAAATTACTTTGTCAACTTGACCATATATAGGTACACATGATAAAAAGGCAGGGCTCTTAAAAAATCGATGCCACAACAAACTTGCGCATAAATGAGTTTCGTCGAAAATTAAATTTTATTTATCTTTATTTAACAGGCTACTTAAAAATATCAAATCGCTTGAAGCGCAATGAAAGTTTTATTTCGAACGTATTGATTTTCCCTTCATGCACCCGCACAGGCATATACGGCTTCTCTCGTAGCAAATTATATTTAATGCGAATATAATCACGTTATCTAATAATCTTACTATCTTCTGTCGCATTAAAAAAAATGCTTTTTTTTATTTCACTTGCGTACTTTTATATTATGCATTCGACAATAAATAAAATTGCGTTATTCTAAGAAAGCAACTTTTATCAAATGTCAATTACCCTAAAATGCCGTACTATTTATAAAAAGTAAATAACAAACGCCAATTATTTCAAAGTAGCGCAGTTAATTAATTATATACTTATTTATATCAACTCGAGATGTAATCGCATGAAGATAGAATTCAATTACCAAGTAATTTGCAATTTTCTTGCGTTTTATCTGCTAAAGAATGGCGCATTCATCAGGCTGAAAAGCAACAATCATCCGCATAAATATAATAAACAAATTGGCCAGATAAGCCTGACCCACTGAGGATAAAAATCCACATCCTCTTGTTTACTCATACCCAAGTGTAATCCCACACCAACAAGCGAATGAATCATCATCTCATCAAATCCCCTCTGCACATCCCCGAAAGGCGCGCACCCCTCCGAACTCCATAATCCTACAACCCCGTCTCAAAAAATCGAAGTCCGCACCTCGGCTGATAACCGTCGTAACCCTCACCTCCGGACCGTCAGATGTCGACGCCAGATCGCTCCGAAAGCTTCGCGCGGGTCCCCCTTCTCTCGGGCCGCATAGCAGAAGGAAAAAAAGCCACGAGAATTATAAAAAAAAGTGCCGCGGCAGTGCACACGTGCTCCGCGCGCGGCCAGCCTTCGGCGCGCGGCGGAGTGGGGGAAGAGAGAGAAGAGGCATAGGCGGCGCGAGAGAATCAGAGCCAGGCGCATCGCGCACTCGCATTTCGCGCTGCGGCCGACGGCGCATCAGTCTTCCACGGAGCGGGGCCGTCGGTCGGGGGCCACTCCGTCGTGTCGACCTCGCGCGCTCCACTCCTCGCTCCAGAAACCTCGACCAGCTTCCATCGAGGCAGGTGTTACTATTACTATATACGTAGAAACACGCACACACGCGTACAGAGGTGTCCAAGTGGCGAGCCCTGCCGTTCGCTCTCACCGTCTCTCTCGGCGCGTGATCCGCATCTACCTGCGCGCGGCACTCGGTGACTGTGCGGCGTACATCAAGGCACTCGCGTGCGCGAGATCGAGCGTCGCGAGCTGCATGCGCGCGACTCTTCGGCTCGGCTCCTCGGCGAGTGTGCACTCGCGCGTCCATATATATACGTGCGCACGCGGGGCGAAATAGCCAGTCGATACTCGGCGGCGAGGAGGAGGCGGAGGCCGCGCGCGCGGCCATCTGCTCCGGACGGTGAGAGACAGCTCCGCCGGAGGAGGCTGCAGCGCTGCACGTGGGCGAGCCTCCAGCCGCTCGATATGATGCAGCAGCACGCTGCTCCACGGCGCCTCGACGACTAGACGGAGCCCCCTCCAACTGTCCAGGTAAACAAAAGCAATTGCTCCGGAATATCTCGCCTCGCGATCCTCTAACTACAAGTGTATATATATACGTTTATTGCGCTGCGAGTGTACAATTGTATATGTGCGCGCTATATACATCGCGAGTACCTTGGTAGCCGCGGCGCGAGTTCTCGGAACGGGATAAAAGGCGCGCGAGACGAGGCCGCGCGAATTGGATAATAAACAGTACGCGGCACCTACGCGGGAGGGTATATCGCATGTTCTCCGCACGAATTGAGCTGAATTCTCGGCTTCCTTAGCAGCGAGTCTATGCTTACTCGTGGCCGGAGAGCGTTATAGTATTACTCGCGGGCTGAGATTGTTCTGTTTTTAAGGGATTCGCCCGCGACGAGTGCACGTGAACCGGACGCACTGCATATCGATTGTTGCAGGCCGCCGCGGGCGCAGCGGCCGCTGGGAGAGGATCAAAGCAGTAGGTCTGGGGGTTGACGCGACGCGCCGATGCTTTTTCTTCTTTTATCTCGCTCTTTTTTTTTTCGGCGGAGTAAGTATACTTAATATGCTTACGTGCGAGTGGTGCGGGGTTAATCGAATTAGTCGCCGAGTGCTTTCGCGGCGCACGCCGCTTTTGCGGCGATGAGACGCGACGGGATGTACTTATATGCAGTACGTGTGCACACTTTATTTTTTGGCGCGGTAGGCTCTTTTTTTGTTGCTACTCGCTCGTTTCTTTTATTATAATGAGCTTGCGGAAGCTGAGGATTGATGCGTTTCAGCTGAAAGTGCGTCATAGTGTTACTATTTAAGATTCTGGAAGTTTTGTGTACATTTGAGTTGGACGCTTTTAATTCGTGGCTATTTAAAAATTGATAGTACGTAGTCATCTACTAAAATGTGGTACGCATAAAATTGTTTATATTTCGGGCATTAAAAAATTTAAAGGCTTTGATGCTTCTTATTTAAATACAATGCTTTTTAATATCTAAGTATTTAAAAAAAATGTTTATAAATCGTGACTAGTATAAAAATAATAAATGATCTACTGTAGTTTCTGAACTTTAGTTCATCTATTACTTATTCATATTCAATGTCTATTAAGTACATGTAACAGTATTTAAAAACATGTTTTTAATTCGTGACTATTAAAAATAACAAATTATCCGCTGTTTCTAATGTATCATTAATTTATTCATTGTTTGCATTCAACGTTCATTAAATATAGAATTTAAAAAAAATATTTATAATACGTGACTATTAAAAGTAACAGATTTTCTACTGTTTCTTTTAAGTATCGTTATGTTTATACCTTACTTATACTGAAACTTTTATGAACCAAATGATTTAAAAAATATTTATAATACGTGACTATTAAAAATAACAACAGTATTTATATTGTTTCTGAAATGTAATCAACCTATATTTTATTTTATTTCAATGTTACATTAAAAATAATTAAACAAAAATATTTACAATACGTGACTATTAAAAATAAGAAAGTATCTACTGTTTGTGAATTTTAATCCAATTAACTATTCTTTATTTAATTTCAATGTTTCTTATTCTTTAAAAATAATTGAACATGAAAATATTTAAACAAACATGTAAATTTCTGATTTATAAATAAATAAAATAAGTAAATAAATATTTGCAATATCATGGCAATAAAAGAAAATTACGTAAACTACGAAAATTATTATTTTCCACCAGAAAAAAAAAACGTTCGTTTGCTTTATGCACATTCCAAGATCGGAGTAACGTAAATATTTCCGTTAACGTCATGCTCCAAAAGGAAAGCGCGCATACTTTCTTGAACGATATTAGAGCCGTCGAAAAGAAACTACGTACTCCCACTCACGGATCACACTTCCGAAATCGTCGATCCAGCACCCAGGGCGCACCATTAAATCCATCGCGGCTCGCTTCCATATAAGCCCGCGGGTCTGCTCGGCGTACTCCGCTCGCTTGTCCGCTGAATATTCGATTAGCGCGCGAAGCCGCGATTAGCATTTCAGCGCGCAGCGGCGGGCAACAAAGTGTATACGCATCACCTCCAATATTCCACGTGCGGGCTAATGAGAAAGGGGGAAAACGAGGCCGCGTGGCGCTTGGGATATATATCATGTCCATAGGCGCGCGGAGGGCACGCGAAAACCGAGGTGAGGAGGAAGACAACGAGAGCGGGACACGTCATGCAAATGGTCAATTGAGAGGCGCGCTCGCGCGAGAAATGCGCCGATGTTTTGCGTTGACACGGACCGCCGTGTGCGTGCGTGCATGTGTGTGTGCGCGCGCGCACTTATACACTGAGAAAAAAGTATTATATAAAAATTTCCATCTGTGTGGGAACGCGACCACAGACTGGTCTCTTATCAGATAAAAATTATCATTCTCTATACGGTAAAATTTGCTGTAAATATATAGTAAATTTTACTTGGACAGTACTGGACATAATTAATTCTACACTTATATAGCAGAATTAACTGTAAAATATATGGTAATTTTAATCTGAGAGCCTAGTCTGTGGTTGAGTTCCCATGTAGATAGTAATTTTTGCAATAATACTTTTTTCTCAGTTTACAGATGTAAATAAATATATGTATACATATAGAGACGCGTGCCGCGATGTGGGGGAGAGGGTCACGTGCTGCCCACGAGCTATTAGTTGCTGCATCTCTTACTTCCTTTTCTTCATTTTTTCTGTATCCAAAATTTTGACGGAATCGACGAGTGAAGTGGGAGAATGATGGATATATATACACACACTTTGCGTAGGGGGGTCGCGTGAATGGTCCGTTGTTATGAATTTTGATCGAGAGGGAAAGTTCGGGACGAATATTTAGCTCAGTGCGCGGCATTCATGGCTTTCGTTTTATTGTGCAAGTGCTTTATGACCGGGGAACCTATGACTGCAATTGAGAGGCCGTCGCACGTTGGCGTAGGTAATGCTTTAATTTACACGCTGAAAAGGAATAGCGCACCCGAGGAAATAAGTTGTAGCTGGCTCGGACCGGATTTACAACCTGCTCCTCGAAAACGTGATTTCTCGGATTTAAAAAAATGATTTTTCATTCGGGAGAAGAAAAAAAAAACAGGTAAAACTGGATTCGCTCGGAGCGACGTAGGTATAGCGGCCTGCGGTTGGTTTTGCACGGAAATTTTTTTTTTTTGGAACGAAGTTCCTTATGTCGCGTTACGGCGCAGGGGCTACTCGAAGCCAAGTGTAATGCAACGGAAACCCG
>JAWWEN010000009.1:6396943-6476875 GCA_035582955.1 Sycophila texana
TTTCGCATACTGTTTTTTCGCCATGAGAGCCGCAAAATCAAGTTGAACACGCGATTTTGAGGTTAGAATGGCGAAAAGATATTTTCAGTAATGCTTTGATTTGCATAAATTGTCAACAAAAGCAATTTACTTTGTTCTTGAAATTGTTACGTTGCATGTTATTATTATATATTATTGCCTTATTTACGGATACATTGTTTGTCTTTATATCATTGTTTATCAACTTTTTTCAGATGTGAAAAGATAAGGAGATAATAACAATAATCCCTCAAACGTTACAGACATTCTTTTTAAATACCACTGTCTCTCGGTTACACTTATTACCGTATTCAAGCAGATCATTTCAGCAATGATGTAATAATCGCTATAACAGCGAACAAAATTAAATCGAAAGTGCAATGACTTAAACGCTCGCGCACTATTGCAAAGCGCGCTTAGATCCGATAAACGCCGGAAAGGTCGTACGTCATTCTGTAATCCCTGTCTTTCGAGCACCGCCCTTCGCTACTGGCAAATCTTCGCTCCTCAGAAATCGAAAGTGCACGCGATTACTCTTATCGCCTTAACGTCGCCGGACACGGGCGATATAAATTTCTGCGCGTTACCAGTGTGACGGCCATAAAACATCAGCGGCACGTTAATCTCATTGAAACTTTGCGTTACGAGGCTCTCGGCGCTTTTATCAAACGGGGATATTTTAATCCATAAATACTTCCTGGGCGCGTCGATGCCATGCCCGCGGCCAATAAAAATTAGTATGATAATGCGGAGAAACCTGTACACACACTTCGCGCGGTTGCTCCTCTAATTTGCGCGCTTACGCGATTGTTTTTTTTTTATTTTTACACATTCAAAAGCGGCTGTTTAATTACGCGTCCGACGGCTCCCGCGCACTGAGGGATATTCAACGGGAGGGACGTTAAATTTTCTCCTTAATGAAATATTTTTCAAAATAAAAAGCGTAACGCCCGATGACTGTTATTGCGCGGCGGACAATAGACGACGTTTCCCTCGATGAAACAAGCCGCTACCCGCGAATTAGTCGGCACTTTAATAACGTTGCATTATCAGCGGTACTTCCACGCATGCGCGGTTTCACGGTCGCTTTGGCTCCGGCGGTCGCTCAAGAACGGAAAAAAGAAACGCGCGCAGTTTAACGTCATTAAGCACGACCGAGCGGCTAAATACGTGCGCTCAGCTCGTCGATGGATCCCGCGATGCTTATCGGCGCGGGCTCATTGTTCCTTTACAGTTTGGCGGATGGTTCGCGTTTACTTTAGCACTGTCACGAGAGACTAGCCAATTATATCGGATTACCGCTGCGAGCGGAGTATACTTTCACGGTTCGCTGTAGCTGACTTATAGATTTGATTGAGCGGGAATACGTCGGATTATAGGAATCGGTGTTTGCTGTTGCCATTGGTTGAAATTGAGACACGTACAATATTGCGCAATTTGGTCTACGGTGAATTTGAGGAACCGTTACGACAAAAGGGATGAGATTGAATGCGATTGTGAAAGTATTTGGTATAGCAGATGTAAATTACACATAGCATTGGCATTGGTGGGAACGAATTTTCAAAACTCGCAGCCGCAGAGATTTTTCGAAGTTTTTTTTTTTTTTAAATTACCTTACAGATTTAATGCAGAGTTCAGCGCATTTTTTTTTGTTGATAGTTCGAGATAACGTTTCAAGGGACAAAGCTGAAAAGGGCTCATAACAATTTTTACAAAGTGTAGTATTTACGCTATTGCTATGCACGAAAATAATCTACTACTACCAAAATGTTCGAAACTCAGATTTCTAAAAGTTATTACAGAAGCAAAGCTTTAAGTTTTAAAGACTTTGATCATTACAAACAGATATTGCGATTTTCTTTTAAATTTTTGACATAACAAAACATTACCTAACAAATTCGATAAATAACTGGGCTAAAAATTTTACTACACTCGTGGAGGCGAGAACACATTTCACATTACTTGCAACATAAGCTTTTCGTTTTTATCACATACTAACGCCAAGGAATCTTTACGATATGGCGCATAAAGTAGCAACTTCGCGCAGGTTTGACGCAACGCTTCGTGCAAGGTCACCCACATAGCATCCACCCCCAGCGCATATGTACACTTTTTCCCCGCAACGACTACCGCCCTTGCCGAAGTATGCGCAACCTCAGCCAGGCGCAGGTATTTCTCCCTACCTCTGTTGAGCAGCAGCGTCCTCACGACCCTGACGTAGACCTTGCCGTGCTTGGTGCGCGCCACGTGGAAGAGGAAGTCTGTGAGGTTGCCGTCAGTCTCGAGGATGTCGGTCTCGGCGAGAGTCTCGCGCATCGCCTCGACCCTCTCCTCCTCGGTGCTGTCGTCGTAGCCGGCAAAGCCCTTCTCGATGAACTCGACGACCCCGTAGTCGTCCCATAGCTCGCACTCGCTCGGCTGGCGCGACCTGGCCGCGCCGCCGCCGAGCCTCCACACGCCCCGGTCGAGCTCATCCCGCGAGAATCGCCCGGGGGTGCTAGAGGCGCTCGGTCCGAAGCCCGAGACGTCGAGGGCTAGGGCGTCGAAGGCCCGCTCGCCCAGGTGAATCCCGCGCGAGGAGGAGCCAGCCGCCGGCGTTGACGCGCGCCGGTTCATGACATAGCTCCCCGCGATCGTCACTGCTCGTTTCCACTCGCGGCTTCTCTCTAGTTCTCATTAATGATTCTCCAGCTCGAGGTCGCTTCCCTTCTTTTTCTCTCTGGAAGATGGCGATGTTTTTACGGTTAGCACTGCACGGCAGATTTTGCACTTTCGAAGCTTCTTTTTTTTTTCGTTGGCGATTTGATAAGAGTCTCTTTTTACAAAAGCTTTTGAGCAGGATGCACCGATTGCTGCATTCGATTTTACAAAAATCTGATTAAAGCTATAGTTTGTTTGGGCTAGTGCGATATGCCCGAGAAGCGGGCTTGGAACGAATCGATAGATTCGACACTGCGCTGTAATTGCCCCAGTTCAAGTTCTACAGGCAAGAGGTAGGGACTTCACATTCACGAGATATCGGTTGAATAAACGTTCGAATGGAGCCCTAATTTCTGATAACGATTGTGTATATAATTCTAATTGAATGCTTATTACTTAGCGAGCGATGGTTTATTTATTGCGGTTTGGCGCGCCTGGGTAATGCCTCGTTACACCGTTAACAAGATGAGATTATAAATAGACCTTTCGCTGAACACTTTGCCAGAAGCTGACTATACAATCTTAATGTTCCGAGCCCTTTTTTTTTTGCCCAATGTCCTACAAATGCAGAGCCAAAAGGCTACTTAAGCGATAATATTCTTCTGAAAAACAAAGAGGCCAATAAAATGTGTACCGCCATTGGAGTCATCGTAATAAAACTGTCACCGTTATAAAAATTTTTTTTATAAAATTCGTGAAAGAACGGTAATATTCAAACCCGCTTACACAGCAACATTTACTTCCGAGTGCAATAAACGAAGCCTCGTGATGCGCGTAACGAGGCGCGCGTCGCTGATTTCACAGTCCAGTTAACCCGCGCAGGCTGCAGTTTGATTATTTCCGTGCGATCGGATCCGCGGCTCCGGTGTCACTGACTCGTCCTGACCCACACTTCCGTGGCTTCGTCCTCGTCGGGTGCATAAGGTCGCGGCTTTCACCTGCACCACGCAGGTAAGACCCGCACCGGAAATTAACGCTTAGCACCATCGGCACATATACGCGAGCAATTAAAGTCCGGCGGGAAATTGAAGCTGAGACGTCGGCGATGAAAGTAACAGGTTTTTTTCTTTCTTTTAGCGATCATCCAGTGATGGATGGATACATATCGCTCCTGCGGGCGAATTCATTGAATTCTGCTTTTAAAGCCCGGGGAAGTATTCGCTTAAGTTAAAGTGGAATTCAGAGCGGCACTTTATCAAGCCAATATCCGAGAGTCACGGTTTTACGAGAAATCGATGGACAACGCGATCGATGAAGGTATCTTCCAAGTGCCTTTTTCTTTTCGCTCTCGAGTGAAACAAAAGCCACGATAACGAGAAACAAACAAAATTAATGAAAAGAGTTGAGTTAATACTTATATATAGAAATATATGGAGTGAAATACATAAATCACACTATTAATATTATACGAATGCTGCTGAGAATCAAAATCCGCTAGGGCGTGGACTGCGGAAATTAGAATAATCGATCTACCAGGCCGAAGCAAAACTGAACGCTTGCATGAAGGATAAACTGTCTTGAGTCCTCCGTGGAAGGAAAGTCAACGATCACGAAACCGGGGAACGGCGCCCACGAGTATCTAATTGAAGGGGAAAAGCCGAACTCTCGCCGACCTTGACGGGTGCGCGGGCTCATTAGTCGCTAGACGGCGAGTGCGTGACAGTCGAGTCAACTACTCGTAGCCGACCGGCGACATCGAGCCGATCGACCGATAAGAGCGAGTAGGCCGTAACCTATAGGAAGTAGATGGCGAGCGATCGGTTGGCGAGGAGGAAAGAAACGATTGCCCGAGGTCGGCGGTGATGCGGAGAAAGATGGTACGGTGAGAACGAGGAAGTGAATGGACGACCACTTTTTGGTTCTAGCGAAGAAAACTGCTGAATAAATATAAAAAACACGAGTGAACTTCATTGGCCGCCGCCTTATTAAACAAGAACAATAATAAGTACAAAGACATCGAATACTATCAGTAAAAACAATAACTCCGCTAGAAAAGTATAGAGGCGCGCGGCGAGGAAAGACGCAGAAATGCAGGGGATAACTGCGACAACGAAGTTAAAAAACAACCCCCGTTCTATAATCCGTTCAAGCCGCGCCTCTTAGAAGCAAGTATTTTTTCCTCCTTTTACCAGTAACCCCGGGGGCGTAACGACACAGCGCACCGCGACGAGGCACATGAAACCGGAGGTAAAAAGACCGCACTCGAATTCCCCGCGGCGCGAAATTTCACCGGGAGTAGCAAGAACCTTCTCACGGCGAAATTCATAGGCGTGCACGGGACTAGGCGAAAAAAAGAGGCAGTAGGTATATAACGAAAGCGGTCACGCGACACGAGTGCACACACCCGGGGGGGGGGGGGGGGCCAGTCTCACTCGGCTGAGCGCGAACAATGCGTGCCTCTCGTGCGCGCACTCCCGCGGGCCGCCGGTAAAACGCGCGCGCGTCGCGTGCCGCTTTACCGCGGAACTAATGGCCGGGAGGACTCGGCTGACTTGCCGGCCGATTGACGTCCGCGAGAGATAACCCATTATAGAGCCGGCGAGGTGTTTATCGCCGCTCGCTCCCGTCTCTTGGGTCCTCTCGATGTCGGTTGCCCGCGAGCGACGTGCCGGTGAAATTGTTTACCGCGCTTTGAAATTAATAAATCGGTAGGCTTCGCCGCGGCGAGATATGGGCGTTACGAAAAGGAAAAGGAGGTCCTCTTTTGTCATCGCGTTATTGCAACGGTATAATGCAACGATTCGTCGGGAAATCGAGGTTCGACGATCGCTGAGAAATATCTTATAAATAGAGAAATCGTGAAATTATTGATGATCCTTTTCATTTAATCAATCGATTGCCGTGGATCTCGCCGCTTACACTAGTCGTAGAATAAAAAGGCGAGAGAAATATTACGTGAAAGAAGATTTTACGATTAATAACGAGAGTTTGTCTATGAATACAGTGTAGATGCAGAAGACTGCCGCTTACAATATTGAACACCGCAACAGTGGTATGGCGAGTCCGACTTTTTGGATACAATTTTAGTAAGCGTTTACAATATTAACGGCACGAGTATACAATCGGCGAAAAACGTCGTGGCAACGATCGTTAATTAGCGAAAGCTATACAAAAACTGCGGGACTGTCCGATATGAATTCTGGCGCGCTAATTGGAGCGAGTCGCATCTTCCTCCTTCCTCTGGCGCGCCGATGCCAATTGGAGTATCACGTACGCGCGTTCCCTCCGTCGTCGAGGAAAGCCTCAGTAGCCCGAGCGCGACTATAAGCCGCCCGGAAAAACTATAGGAGCGCATAGGAAACGTATATCAGCTTCCTCTTATTTTTGCATTTTAGAAAGCGACGCTACTTTCCGCCGTCGTCTCGGCGCTATCACATATGAGGTATCGCTCTGGAGTTAGATCGACAGGTGCCGTACAGTAAGAAAAAAAAAATAGAGGTTCGCACTATCTGATGGCCAAAGAAAGGCGAGCAGTTAGCACCTACACTTTCTAGGGTAGTGTCTATGCGTGTGTTGCCGAATGAAAAGTATCGCCACGTAAAATTTAATTAGGCAAAAAATAGAAGCGATTTATAATTTCGAATTCAAATATCTACTTGTTGAATTAATTAATCGTTTCTTTCTAATAGAAAAAAGGAGCGCTGGCTTACATTAGTATTTTTTTTTTTTTACGCTATAAATTTTCGTATCACTTTTAGCACGCAAGAGCGTCGGATTTATTCTGAAACTTTAACGCTAATTGAATATAAGTTTATACGAACGCGTTTGCTTCAACGTACATTTCGAAGTTAATGCACGAAAGTTAACGTACTCGACTAGAAATTTTTCTGGTGTAGCTAAACGCACGATTTACTTACCAAAAAAAAAAAAAAAAAAAAAAAAAAAAAAAACTACATTGAACGATCAAACCGTGAAGAGTGTAAACACCTCCTAAGTAAACTGCGCAACTCGTCACGAGTCAACTCACCATCAATGCTGACAGAAGAAAGACGCGCTGCAAGTCCCCCCTTCGCTATAATTGATCTATTCGCAAAAATCGTTATTAAAGGAAATGCCAGACATTATTTCCTGTACTTCAGCGCCGACGTAAAACACTAATTATGCCGTGTCTCGATGTCCTGTCGTCGCACGACCGGATTAGACGCGCGCCTCCCCGGGCGACGTATTTCTACCCGCAGCCTCTAGGGCTTCCGCGTCGACTTCGCTGCCCTCGGAACGATGCAATTGCGAAAGTAATTCGATACGCGACTATCTTAGTTTCACCGTTTTAATAAGCTCGTATGAGCATCGTGCGCTCGCTTGAATTCGCGCGCAGATGCGTCGCTTGAAAGACTTCGCTTGACGCGGTGTAATTAAAAGACGCTGGGTGTAAATTGATAATGTTGAAGCGTGCGCGCGTGCAAATTAAGCGGGTAATTATTTACCTTCGTTTATTTTTGAATACGGGATGCCGGATTGCAATCGTGTGGCCTGCAGATACTAGCTTAGAAGCGTTGAGTCTCTCTATTAGAATGGAACGTTTTCCTTGAATGCGGAATTGAATTTTAATTTGCGAATATACTAGAACAAAAGCGAGTGCATTTCGAGGAATATCGATTTACGACACTTGCACGTTCATTTCGTTGGAATAACAATAACGGAATCAATTTTTTCTTTACAAAATGTACTTTGAGACGTAAGTATAAAAACAGTCGAAGAAGAAGCTCGTCGAGAGTTTACTGTAACCTTTTTATTGCTGCGAATAGAATCAATTAATTTACAATTTCAATCGCAGATTTCATTTCAAATTTAAATTTCCTCGCGAGAGGATGTACAGCGCCTGCAAAATGCAACGAAGGCGCGCGTCGTGTATTTCGATGAATAACGTTCGAATTACAAAGAGTCTACCCGATAAAAGTACGTATACCGCGACCAGCGAGCGATAAAAGCTTTAGCGAAAATACTCGATAACGCTTAATTGAAACAGGAAAAAAAATATCAATTATCGAGGCTGCACACCGGCGAACCAAAAATTAAGTTCATCGGATCGCTCGCGATAATTCGATAAAATTCCTTTTTTCCAGTTTGACCTAGAACAAACTAAGAGATCCAGGCGAAACTTATATAGCCCTGTCCGCGGGGCCGTACACGCGAATCTGTACTTCCGTCACGCAGCCCCAAATAGATCCACGACTCACGAGCTTGCGAGGGCGCAACACGATATAAACGAGAGCAGACTCCAACTCGAGCTCGCGTCCCCGCGCGCTAATCCCTTGTATTAAAATGCATTGCGATTATGATCGAATTGAATGAAGTCGAATTATCGCATTATCGAAATTGAAGAGTGTGAAAGTAGTAGCAATTAAGCGTTTGCTTTTTTGGTTTTGTCGTCCCGAACTAAAATAATCAGCGCGCGAAGCGCGCGGGTGAATTCTAGTCGCTAAATAAATCGCGGCCGAGATATGAAAAAAAAAAAAAGAGTGGAGTTTCTCAAAAAAAAATATAAAATAAAAGACGTACGCTCGTCCCGTGTTTACGAAATCATTGAGCACATCGATTTACGTAACCTGCCCGACGTGTACTTACACGCGAAACGATGCGACGTTTCGTCGGGGAGTCAAACCACCGCGCGGCGTCGTTCGCCTTCCGGCTTATCGGAGGTCAGAGCTGTCCTCGGTTTAATGGGTGCTGAAACGCTTCGATTTTTCCTCGTATCTTCTATATCCAAAGATTCCAGAGCAGGGCACTTAAGGAGGTTCACCAGTCTCTCACGCTAAAATCGAAATCCAACTTTGAGATTTAAAACTTGGTATGCATAATCTAATAAGTCTGTTAGAATGCAATAAAAAAATATAGTGGATCTACCGTCTAGTTGTTGAGAAAATAGCCTGTAAAGTTAATTTTACACGCCTTTTGGATATCTATAGTCATAAGCTTTTGGAAACAAACATTCTAACAGATTTATTAGATTATACATACCAAGTTTTAAGTCTCAAAGTTGGATTTCGATTTTACCGTGAGACTGATGAACCTCCTTAAAGAGCACGTGGTTGTTAAAGATTTTTCTTCGTATTATTCGTTAGCTGTATGATTACTGTTCGAGCAAGTGTTTTTCGACGACACGGTGTATAGAAATAATAATTACGATATTTTTTTGTAATTTGTTTTTTTTTTTTTTAATTATGAATTCTAGATAAATAACTGTTAATTTATTGCTTTCTGAGAATCGATGATAAGCCTCGCTTGCAGTTCATTTAGATAAAATATTATATTATCCGACTTTATAACCGATTTCAAAGCGATCTAAGAGTAAACAATCGCTAATTTCTCAACGCTAAAGCTGAGAATGAAATGTAGCATAGAAAATTCGTAGATTCCTTTGTAGTCTCACATAACGCGCTCAAACCGCGTGCCCTCAAAGTATGAAATTAGAAACGTTGAAATCCAGTGCGGCGCTACGCGCGATTTCGCCGATTATTTCAGTCGAAACGAACGAAAATAAACCGGACGGCCCGTGGTCTGTCGTGTAACGAGATAGGCATAAGAAGTTGCGTGCATACGCCGTTCACGACGCTAGAGCCGCGAAAATTCGTCGGGACGCCGGTCGTCGACTCGATTCGCGCCAACATGTGGTTTTCTCTCGCGTTTCTCAGAATCTTCGATTTAGAACGGGAATAAGTAGTTGTCCCGTTTCAGTGGCTAAGTGGACGAAGATTAATTTGTCTCGAGTTCAGCGATTTTTATAATTATAGTTTCAACAATATAGTTTTTTGGAGCAATCATGTCGGATCGAGCTTTCGCTACATTAAGTCATCGTGAGTCAGCGGAAATGTTAATGTTGAGGATTCCATGCGCTCTTATGCGGAGTCGAGGCACTGACAAATGCAATGAGAATACCAACAATGAAGATCAAAATATTTTAAATTTTGAGATTATTGCAAGGCTACTGGTTTGTTTGACTCTTTGAGATTCTTATACTTTATTTAAATGAAAGAATGGCAATGAAAATTAAAATGAAAGTTGCGCTAATGGCAATAAGTTAGATTAAATTCTTGGAATTTATAAAGTGACTCACTGTCACTTAGATTAGAAAAAAAATTTTTTTTCAATTTAATTTCAACTACAAAAAATTGCTTTTGTTCGTAAAAAATATGCTCTTAAACCTGCTTTACAAATGGTTTAATGAACTTACTCAAAAGAAACTTCGCTTAACTTCATTTTTAATCATAAGTACATCTACATTTTATGTAAAATTTAATTTCATATAATATACTTAATTTGATTTCAATTGCAGTTTAATGTAAAATATTAAATAAACTAGAAGCATTTAATATGTTATTTTGAACTCCTAGAAAAGTTATTAGCAAAATATAATTTGTAATGTTATGCAAGAATGAAAGTTAGAGATATATTCTCAATACTGATTAAATTTGCATTTGCACATTCGTGAACGACTTTTAACATTATTAGCTTAGAGAACAAATGGTCGTTCTGAATTTTGCCATTTTAATCAAAATGCACAACTTCATAACTTCAATTGTAAAATTCCGTTTGCGAGTCTAGAGTGATGAAACGACCCCCGTGAGATCCCAACTTTTACGTGCGGAAGAATATTTCACGCTCAACGCGTAAAATGCGTCTATTTTAAAATTTCAAAAAGCATTTTTAGCTTTGAATTTTTTCAAATAAATAGCTCATTTGTTCTATCACGTTCGTGTGTTCACATTAAGTTTATAATTAAAGGAAAATAACAATAATAAAAGAAACATCTACACTGTTCATTCATAATTAAAAAAAAAAAAAAATAACTACAATGAAGAGCGATTCCATACAATCTTCTATTTATAAATTACTATAATTCTTTTCAGAAATAACAAACGAAACTATCATTTTAAAATAAGTGACAGTATTTTTACATCTAAAATCTATAGATTTTCGCATCGAAATTCGTCTCTCCCTTCCTCCGCATTCAAAGTACGCCGACACAATTCTACACGAGCATCTCGTTATACGTAAGAGACAAGGGTCTCAAGGAGGCACGTATCACGGAATGCCCGGGGGGTTTCTCTTGGAGCTTTGATCGCTCGAGCGCCCCGCGATGCGCCCGAAGAAAAAGGATTTTACGTACGTGCTCTCGCGTCCCCGTCGACCCGAATAATGACGGCTGCCCGGCGCATTCTTCAGACCGCTTTAATGGACCGTCGGACATGGGAACGCGTGCCTCTGTCGGTGATAATTTATTTTGAAAGTCCGTCGCGATTCTTTCTTCGGATCGATCCTTTCACTGCGCGCGCGGCCATGTCCTCTGCAATCGAGACGCTTAATATCTTAATCATGTACCAGAGATCATTTTTTTTTTTTTTTTTCATCAAAGGAAAATACGAGATAAAGGTTTGTGGGACGATGGTATCGATAAACAAAAGCTGTCCTGATTTTTTGACTGTTTGCTTTTCCCTCGCGACGAGACGAGTTCGTACGATCGACTGTATGCTTGTAGAACATTTTAATTTCGGCTGAATCGTAAGATTCGTTAGATACTGAGGGTGGGCTGGATTTTACATGAGAAGAATACAAGGCCTTCGTCGAAGGAATGAATGCGTCGTGTGAATGTGCTAGTCAGTTTCTTTAATCACTCTTGATTGATAGTGTAAGCGAGCGTCTCAACGAAAAATATTACGTACCATTTTAGAAGATTGAAGAATTCAAATACACCTTATGACTGTTGACTCACTACAAGAGCGGGTCAATCACCTAATTGGCTGGTGGCGATTTTTTTTTATTCAACGTCAAATTGGTCAATTATTTCGACGGTTCTATTTCACTGCGCGTGAATTTTTCGACGGTTTCCAGGAACTGATTTTATAATTTTCAGTTACAAAAACAATTACAATATAAATATCGGGTGTTTATCTCTTGACGCAATGTTTGGTTAGTAAAGGGCTAGGCGCAGGAAATTTCGTGTTATCCCTCGAACTTTACAGAAGAATGCCGAGACGAGAAGTGGGCGGGCGAGTCATTTAACAAGTATCCACCTGGCTAACGGACGGAATTAACAAGACGCGTTTACACTCTTCGCAGTAGACCGAGAGATTACGGGTATATAAGACTTCGTTTTCTTGGCTGTAATGGCAGAGTCCGGTAATAGCGTAAGTGCACTGTCGCCGGCGGTTTTGGTAAGACGCGGGACACCGTGAAAGCTTTTCTTCGGATAAATATCATTTGGACCGGTGTAATTAACGTCCGAATTCCCAGGCCCCTGTCCGACGACACGCAAAGCCAACGCCACAAAAAACGGCTCGTCCCTTTTCTTTTATTTCTTGCTGATGATTTTGACTGACAGGTAGATATGTGGTACTATGCTTATAAGGTTAAATTAATTTTTTTATTTTTGGCTTCTTTAATACGCGGCAAAAAAAAAAACAAAAAAAATATTTCCGTTTGACTTTAACTTATTTCATTCATGACCTCCTTGGACTGGCAAAATATCAAGAGTTATTTCTTTTTTTCAATTATTTTAGTATTCTGACTGCATTATATAAAGTATGAGCAACAAAATGAAGCGTGGAAATAATTGATAAAAATTATGTGGAAGACATTATTACACAATATACATGTGCGGGGTGAGTTTAATTACGTAAAATAAGGAAATTAGTATGCATCGAATTTAATTTTTTTTTATGGAATCGTACGAGCGTAACGTTAGAACTTGTAAGAAATGTATTTCTAATGATTTTGCATGAATTATTAGACACTTGCGGTTTGAAGCTTGAAAGATTTTTAAATTAGTCCTCCATAAAAACTGCTTTAAATTATACCGCTGCGATTAAAAAGTATAATCTTTTTAAGTTTACCACATCATCTCGTCACAATTATGTATTCGCTAATCACAGCGACAAAGTTTTCCATTAAGTTTTGCTAGAATAAGATAAGAACCCACGCTAATCTAAGACTTGTCTTTTCCTCGCCATTTCATTACTTTAACTGGTGTAGTTGAAAAGAATGAAATAAATAACTTCGACGAATTTACGTAAGAACACTAACGGCTTACGAAAAACTAGCCCCTTACATTTTCTAAAACGAATTGAAGCTTATCACTGCGCGTATTAGATAATCTAATCTCGATACAAGATTTACAGTTCAATCTGCAAAAGAAATAAAAACTCCGCTGGCGAGAAATAAAAACGAGCAAAAAAAAGAAAAAGAAAAAGAATCCAATCAGCCGCGAACCTTCCGACTCGGAATTCCTCGGACCAAGCCCGCGGAACCGGCGGCCGCTCGGGGAGCTTCTAGAGAGGCACTTCGACGCGAAAGTCCATTTTCTCGAGTGAGTGCTTCGCGAGGAACCTTGGAACGGACTTATCGTTATCGCGGTGAATGTGTCTTGCGTGTGCCGCGCGAAAAAAACGAGAAGCTGTAACGGCAGAGCAGACGACCGGGCGAATAAAACCGCTCCCTCGAAATATCGACGTCCCCCTCATTCACACGTACAGTTATACACGAGTACACTGGTCGACAATCATTCTACCCCGAGAGGGTCGAATGGCGTTGTTCATCCCGCTGGGAGCATGCTGCGCGACCCCGAGGCTTTCGTCTTGGTCTCGAATAGACGAAATTTCGAAGCGGCGACCTTCCACCGAAGTCCCGAAATTTAACGACCAAGTTTTCACGGCGGCGGACAGGTGAGCTCGGAATTTCTGGTATTGGGATTAGCCGAGGATCGTGTCTATAGGTGTTGTGAGCGAGTGAATGGATTCGAGAGACGTGAACGACGTAGTAACGGAATGTTTCGAATGTGGACTGCATCGTAATTATTAATCGGCGCACTGGAGGTTTATTGCTTTCGGCAATTTTATCAGAGGCACTAGTTGATGTAGCGTGATTTATATACGTAAATTGAACTTTGTACCCTACGATCAATAGTCCATCGGGTGAGGTTTATAATTTATTTAAAAAATGTGGTGTAAATGTAAGTGAGAATTAGCTATTTTGAAGCTCATTTAAATACTTTCTAGAAGTATGAATTTATAATTTTGACAATTCATTCACTCTTTTTCTCCCTTTTTCAGACGTAAACTAAAATAGGACGATAAATCATCTCATGACGCACGCAATTTTTCTTACATAGGAAATTCTCGGTGCATTACAGTCGTAATTCACAATGCAAAAAACTATATATACGATTCTTCAATAAACGTATCGCAATAAAACCGATAGGCTTCAAAATAACAGCAGCATTAACCATTCAATTGAAATTCCCGTGATTAAAATAGTACTAAACTACAACGCACTGAAGACTCTTATCAAACCGCCAATAAAAAAAAAAAGCTTCTTTCAGTGCCACGCGAGCGGCAGAAGCTGCTCCGAGATTAAATATCGCCGGGCGCAACGAGAACCCCAGGGACGTGCACGCGCCTCTCCTCGGAAGATGCGACACTCTGAGGTTATGTCACGCCCCGTGGATCCCCTTGACATCCCTGGCACATTCTAGATATTTTTAGTACCTTGTCCTGCCCGTGGATCCCGGCTCCAAGGGCGGCTCCGATCCTCTGCCTCTACATGCCGCCTCTTCTCCAAAGCTGAGCTGAGAACTCGTGTCACGAGGAGAAAGACACTTCAGGGGGACACCACACTCACTCTCGGCGCGAGAGAAACAGTCGCGGCACGCGCACTTACAGAGAGAACCTCGGCTCCGAAACGCAGCCGTCGAGGCCACGAAGGCGACTAAAGCGCCCGCGCGAGCGCGCTCTTTCTCTCTCCGCGCGTCGCTTTCGGCTGCGCGCGCTTGACGCTCCCGCTAGCCCCGTCCCGCTCGCTCCACGGCCGAGTCTGCTTGGTCTCAGCGGGGGACGGCGGCAGAGGGGACGCGACGTCACGCCGACGGCGACGCGACGAATTCGCGTCACGTCCCGAGAAAGCGCGACTCGTTGCGGACGTTGGGCTCTGTATAACCGCGTGGAGCGTCGAGGGCGTGAGCTTCTGCATGCGGTGCCTCGCGATTTCTGTCTGAGAACGCTGCAGGCCAGTCTCAGAATTTTTGAGCGGATTCAGCGATTCTATAGATTGCGAGTCGTCGACACGTCGACGGACCTCGTTTCTGCCCGACAATTTCGGATTCATTGTTTAATGGGGGTCGTGCGCTCATTGAATACATGCTACTGATTAAATTTATCGATTTCGACGCTGCTTTTTACAAGTTTGTTTATAGTAAACATTTTTTTGTTGCACGCAATGATAACGGCTAGTTAACGTTTATTTACTGTTTGTGGGTTAAATTCATATGTTACCGCCGTAAATTTAATAAAATGTAACTTTATAACGATAGAATAATATTCCCATATTACGTTGCTATTAGTAGAAAGCGTGCTGCAGAAATTCAAATAGAGTTCATCGTACATATAATAATTATCTAATATTGCTGTTAAAATTATATTTCATGAATACAATTTTTTTCGTGCTTTAAAATTTACTCTAGAAATGGTCAGTGAGAAATTTTTGGTTTGCGCGTTCTCAGGTAGAAAACTCAAAGGTCGCTATTGTAAAGCTAGTTTTGTCGGAGTTTATGGCTTAGTAAACCTTTATAAGCCGTCAGGTACAATATCCGGAATATGCGCCTTTTTTTTACAGGAATATTCATCCTAGCCAGGAATATTTAAAAAACGTATCTCCACAAAATAATAAAAATCAAAAGCTACAAAATTAACAAGAAGGAATAAAGTACGAGTTTTAACATGAACGATTCCATTGAAAGCATTTGAAAAATTCGTTCGCAAAAATCATGAGGGAATCGGCAGCCATTCACTTTTGTCTTGAGTATCTAAAAATTCAAGCGGAGAAAACCGGCGTCATCCTTCTTGAGAAACCTCTGAGCGTGCAAATCTTCCACAAGCGGACGACGAAAGTAAAAAAAGGAATGGGTCGACCGTTCCCTCTTTCGCCTTCTATTCAAATTGTTACTCCGAAGGCTCGCGCTTCCAAAACTCCCAGGAGTCTGCGAGGTATGCAGACGGGCTCGGCGCGCTACTACGAGAATTGTGTACACATCAAACTGCATAATTCAAGGGCTGAATGGAAAGTCGCGATTTACGTTGTCCGCGTGGTTGATGTATGCACGCGAGACAAAAAAAAAAGGGAGATGCGGGCGAGAAGCGCAAATTCCGCCGAGCGAAGGAGCCGTTAACAGTAAGAGATCGCGGGAATCTCCCACGCTCGCTTACAGCCGGAGAACTTGGACGAGCGATTTTAACAATTGAATCGCGCGAGCCGCTTGCGCATTCACAGTTTTTTTATAACTCCTACGCGGTAACAAGCTGGCTTTTTTTTTTGCTTTATTACGTGAGATTCGTTTCGATTTCGGACCCATGTCGGGTAACAATTGTTAGGTGATACGTGGAAAGTTTAATTGATGCTTTTAAGTTAATCACTCTAAGTTATTTAAAATGTATAAATTATAAATGATTTTTAAATCTACAGTTTAATGCGATGTGTATTCCGTTAAAGTAGAGTATTTAACAGACAATTAAACTGATTTTAACTTTATTTTTTGTAAATATGAATTTCTGTATTACTTTTAAAATGAGATATTCAATCAATTCAATTTAAATATCTGCTTTTCCACATTGATGTTTCAATAAAACTTTAAATTCGTTTTAAAATAAGATGAAAATAAATATACTTGGTTGTTGATAAACATAGATATAAATAATAGAACATATCTTTTCTGTGATAATACAAGTTCCTTAATAACGTCTTATACGTTACAAAAATGCTTTTTTTCATAATTTAAATATCACGTAATTCAAAGTAGTACAATAAAGTCATGCGTTTTAATGAATACATATATCTTGCAACTATTCTTTTCAAGATTGGAGTGATTATTCGTAAACAAAAATGCAGCGCATCTCACATAATA
Source organism: Sycophila texana (assembly GCA_035582955.1). Taxonomy (NCBI): domain Eukaryota; kingdom Metazoa; phylum Arthropoda; class Insecta; order Hymenoptera; family Eurytomidae; genus Sycophila; species Sycophila texana. Next base: position 6,413,550 of record JAWWEN010000009.1, read on the forward strand.
AGGCGCGAATGTAAAGCCAAACCCTACGTATATGCACGTGGCTCGAGGATTCTACATAATTATCGCTTTGCATAGTCTCTTCTCACGTCTTCTTCTCTCATGCGAAAATTTTCTCCATCAAGGTCGATTCTTGTGTGTTCATACAACATGCAATGATAACAAATCAAAACAATATGAATCACATTTTTGTACTATAAATAGAACTATATCTTTCTTACTACTGTACATCTTAAGAAATTTGTTCTCTTGGTAGTCGGAAAATAAGTTCTAAATTTTCTTTTAATACTTCCTTCACATTGAATATCTAAATATTTCGTCATACGTACAAGTTTAAATCAATTAAAAAGTTCGTTATCATGCTTACGAATTATAATGTTAATCGCAAAATCTAATTCTCATACCAACCATTTCTATTTTATCTTAAATTTAAAAGCACGTTCTTACTAATTTACAATAATTTATAGCAAAAGTAGTCTGTGGCGATGCGAGTTTCAAAAAATTAATAGCAATCCACTTTGAGTAATAATAATAATTTGGAAATGCGAGACGTTCTTTAAAAAATCATGTCAAATAAAATCACTATAATAATACAACAACGTAAAGTCCAATTAGAACAGAAAACGGTCTACATTTTTTTGCTTTTCAAAATGAATACTCATAAACAAGAATATGATAAATGTGCGCTCTTTCAAAAAGAAATTTTCATTTCCAACTGAATGAATAATCGCATTTTGATCTTTAGAAAAGTCTCGCTATAGATGATAGCAATGATAACAGGTGCAAAGAAAGTTACACCTTTGAAATGCAACCGCGTGCCATTCAACAAAAAAAAGAGTATTCTCTTCTAGTCACTTCACGGTATAAAAATAATCCCAGCGTAAAGGCGGATCGTTACAACGAATCCGTTTCTCCCACAGCATTGATCTTCATTTCCATATAAAATCCACTGCAGGCATCGTAAAAATAGCTAGACTGCCATCTACACACAATCTCAAAGAAACGAAGAATTCCCACTAAGCGAGAAAACGCTTTCGACGCACGCAATGCGATAAAGGTACTTCTCATCGGGCAGTCACCGGGAACTGGAGGTGCGCATTGAGGAATCATTTTCCACGCTCTTCTTTGCGCGCGAAGTTAACGGTCGTCCAAGCGAAGCAGATGCGCACACCGCACGTGATTATCGGGCGTAGTGCATATCCTCGGTGTCCAAGTTGTGCATGAGAGATTTCTAGTTGCGCTAATTTCCACCCTTCTGGCGCTTACAGTCATGGAGTAATTTCTTCCGTCGATGTTCTTACAGTATTATTACAAGCATACGCGCGAGACAATTTGAGAAGATTATAGGACGATATTCAGTTTCGAAAATATGTACAATCTTATGTTAAATATAGGAAGTACAATCGAGTCTAAAAAATGTTTATTATAAATATATGTAATTTTCGAAATTGAGATTATTATTTATTACAGATGAAAAATTTTTCATTTTTTTTTTTTTAAACGAATATTTAATAATGCTAACTATAAAAATGGTTATAAATGAGCAACAAGTTAGCAATAATTAATAATTATTATGTAAAATAATAAATAATCAGTTCAATTTTTTAATGGTACTACACAGTGCACATTAAATTAATCGCACAGCTCTTTTAAAGTAGCCGTCACTTGAATCAAGTGATCCTCAAACGCTTCGTTATCTCAATTTCGATAGAATTACTTATGAAGTGGGTTACAAAAAAGAGTGTGCAGTACTTACTAAAATAGTTAAGAGTCTCCCGGATTTGATCCGGCGATAATTTCAAATCTTGTTCCTCTGGTATTACTTTTGCTGACGGGATGAACCAATCGGCGTTTTCGTATCCTAAAAAAAATATGTATTATTAATCTCGTATAAATTTGTACAGTCAGTTTTTTATTCATATACGCTTATCTTTATATAAGAAAAATATTTATTTTAATTTTATAATTAATAATTATTTTTTTTTTTTAAATTCCCTTATACATTTAAAATAAATTAAATTATAAAATGTAAGACCGTAAAGTAAGAAAAAAATGTTTCAATCAATAAAATCTACTAACAGAATATCCGCTAATAAAAGAATACATTTTAAAAATAGCTAAAATATCGAATTATGAAAAAAATTAATTATAAAGAAAGAAGAGTCTATAAGACTTGCGATCTTACCTTGAAACTCCGTGAGGGTGTCGGCTCGCAGACGGTACCTGGGTATCTGTTCCTCGAGTAGACTGATTATCTCAACCTCTGGCAGCTCCTCCCCGCTGCACACCTCTGCAACAGTACAAAAGTTCTTTCACTTTAGCTGCCACGACCAATGAGCGCTCGCCTACCGGCACCACGTGGGGACCGACCTCTCCTCCTCGCCCGTATAAACATTTACTATTTACGGCCTTAATATCGATTATATCCCTTCTCCCCACCGACTAAATTAAGTGCAACCTTAATTCGCGAAGCGAGCATTCATTTTTTTATAATTTTCCCGCGCCTCTAACGAACCTGACGCTCCCATGAGTCTCCTCATTGTCTCCTTTTTTTTTTTTTTAACGAATCTCTCTCTCACTCCTTGTAGGGTGGTTTTGTTATTTATTTCGACACTGCGGTATACTGACTCATCCTTTAACCATTGCAAATTAAGACGAGGAAAATTATTAAATCAATAAAGCTGTTTTTGAGATTAGAAAGGTCATTGTGCATTTTGGCCAATCGTACAATCAGATATGCATGGATGCTGGGCCACAATTGTAGCTTGGGTGTATTTAGGCGAAATATTGGCTTTGCCAAAAAGAAGTGAACTACATTTCGAAGGTGATCAAGATGTTGGATCAAGCCAGCGCTGAATGAGGATCTCTAGCGACGTGGATACGTCTTATAAATTTCGAAGTAAATTGGGGTAAAGAAACCTTAAAGTCTGGCGCGCCGGCTATGCGTATCGTATTTAGGATGCACGTCGAACGGAGCGATGACATTGGACCACCCGAAATAGACGACGTATTCTCGTTTGCCGGTACATCCACCTAACTTAAATGGCACGAATACTACGCGCTGCAACACTGTATGAATGCTTTCTTCTCTGTCTAATGGTCTAATTCCTGCAGTTAACCAATTTGAATGTATTAATTTTTCTCAATATCTTTCATTAAATATTTTTGTTTGATAAAGATAATATTTATGTAATGATGTAGTGATTAAAGAAATTTATTGTTTAAATAATTATTAATTAAAACTAATTTGAATCTTTTAATGTTGTGTTTTTTTTTTTACATTTTAAATGTGCTATGTGCATCATCAATTAAGTGTCATAACAACTTTTTTAAAATACATAATTGACTTGTTGAAATGAAGCGAATTCTGCATCAATGACGACATGGTAAATTTAGACTTTTCACTTCCGTTGTAAAAAATAAGATGTAATCAAATTACGGACGTTGTAAGTTCTAATAGAGAATTTAATTTTTTTTTTTTTAAAGAACGTGAACTCATCTTTCTTACTTACGAAATAATAAATTTACAACCAATTGTAAGACCTGTTACATAAACACTTTGAGTTAGTACTGCCAGCAAAAAACATTTGGCCAAAAAATTATTTTACATAAGCCTTTTCACAAACAAGTTCAAAATGAAATCTCACTTTCTACAAATTCTTGCAGAGAGCTCGTGCTGTCATTTATAAAAGAATAACACTAACATTTCTTGCACGCTAAAAAAAAAAATCACCGTCGACAAAATTGCAATCTTATCGCGTTCGTTAAATAAATCGAAAACTCCGAGATTAGCATATAGCAAATTAGCAACGGTCCGAGACGCAAAGCAAGCAGCCGTGGCTAATTAAACGCAACATTAATTCGTGCGGGTGGACGCGCGCGCCACTGGATTCAGCGTGCACGCGTACCGGAGCGCAACGGCACTATACACTGCAACGACGAGGGGAATGCGCGCACACTTGCACTCTCGCATCTTCTCGCTCCCATTACCATCTCGCCATTTATCGAGTATTGCGGCGCGCCTCTCGAGGACGTCCTTGAACTTGGCCGGGCCCCTGGGCCTCTTCGCTGTCGCGCCCGCGCCCAGGGACATAATCTAGCGGCGGCAGCCGGCGCCTCCCCCCGGGCGCTTCGGCAGCTACCGGAACCTTGCCTGCTCGCTTTAACGCCGCCGAGTCATTCGGATTGATCTTGGATGGGCGTGCGTCACGGGCCGCGAATTGACTGCTCGGTCGGCGATCCGACCGGACTATTGGTGTCAGTGGTCAAGCGAGAGGAATGGGACTGAACGGCTGGAGTTCGAGTTCACACTTGGTTTATGGATAAACGGCTACTTTTTTTTACACTGCATTAACGTGCAATGGTGACGTGGACAAATGAACAATCGCATTACTTTTTAAATTAGATTGTAGAAAAAAAAACATGTAGATTTACATTCGTCGTTTACATAATTGCAGTTCTGTCGTCGCTGTTGATAAACAATTACTTTTTTTTTTTTTTTTTTTTTTGTAATATCAAATTTCAGTTTATGTAAGAGGGGATTGGACTTCAACCCGAGTCGCTCCTGAGCTAAATGTGTGAACTGAAATAATTAGCTCACCACAGTATTTTATATATTTTTTACCAATAATACTCGTCAGAAAAAAAAAAACAAACTGAAACATCAAAACAAAGCATTACTTGATGAAAGACGGGCGTAAAAATTAATCATTAAATGAAGTACATCCTTCCCCCTGTCAAAATCCGACACCCCTCAACTCGTCACCATCCGTTCCCATCTCTATCGCCCTCGTCGGCACTGCACTTTAGCTGACTGTAAAGAACCGCCGCCGCCTCCATTATCGATACTTCACTTCGCTCGATAAAACAAATGCAAAAAAAAACGTTTATACTTTTAACTCCTTTTGACTAGGCGGTCGCGGGTACGCGTTAATTCGAGCGACTCGGTGCGACGATTACTGGTGCGCGACTAGCGGTGCGCTAGGATACTGGATGCCGCTTGCAGCGGTGCCGCTGAAATAGACCGATTGGCCTGGGGCCAGAAACTCGTGCAGCTCGCAGGCCCTTGCCCATTATTCCGAGAACGAAGACGCGAGGAAGTTAGGGCGCGCTCGGGCCTTCGTGTTTATGCGAAAGCCAACGGGGCCGTCGGCCCGTTCTAAAATCAAGACGTACCAGAGTGACGGCGTAACTTTCGCGCGCTTTTAGAGACGAGGCGCGAGTGCATTTTTAGGACGGTTTGATTGCCGCCGGTGGGTTAATTTTGGTTTCGCACGCGCGACGCGTGCCTCGAATCCGTTGCTTTTTCGCGCTCTCAAATAATTTAGAGATCGAGGGGAATGAAGTGTCGGTGAAATTTTTGCAGTTCGTCTCTTGGCATGGTTAACGATACAATTTGCAGCTGATCTAAAGATACTATTGTAGACGGAAAAAATAACTGATGATTATCGCAAGTCATACGTGAGACGCGCGATAACCTAATTGCATTATACAAGTCATTTTCATTAATGATCGCTTTAAAAGCAGCTGAAAATCTGTTTGATTACGTTAATTAAGGTAATAAAAGATATACAACTATCTAATTTGACTTCCCTCTTGCGGAGGGATCGATCAAGACATCTCAATTAAAGTAGCGTTTTTTTCGTCGCCAGAAGCAGCGCATACGTTAGCTTAATATGGGTGTAACAACATATACTTCGCAAAGAGGCGAGGCTTATAGTGTGAAACTTAATTGGTCCCGAGCTAATCTCTCCTATCGTTTCCCGTTCGGAAATCAGGAAACACCAAGGGTATCAAAGGAACCATTCTTTCTCCCCTCTAATCGCTGCGCTTTAAATGCGAGCAGACACGAAGGATACATCCATTGACAGAGTTTATGCGCGGGATGATTTAGTCTTCGTAGAAATTTCAACAATGATATCATCATGCTTGTGACGCTATTAATACTTCGCTGCTCCAAGATTAATTTCAATATTCATTATAAATGATTAGCAAGATGAATGAACGAATGCTGAAGCTCTATAATACTGAATTGTTTTGAAAATAACCAATGTATATTATTATTCCATTCACTTTTTATTCAAACAAACAAGTAGTGATAAAAAAATAAATGAAGAAACATTTGGTTGCGCTCGATCAAAGCGCCTGGCACTGAAAAATGAAATATATTATGTATGAAGTATCTTCAAAGACAAAAAGAAAAAATTGCAATATCCGAAGATTAAAATAAAATTCGGGCAAAATAGAGCGTCGCTTCGCGTCTCCTGTACACCCGCAATTTTGACGCCTCCCGGTCATGCGCTCGTGACGTGCGTGGCTCTTTTAACGGCTCCGCCTAACAAGTCGGCGCGACTACCGAGCGCGAGAATCGTTGCGTAACGCCGGGACGCCTCGCGGCTGCGCGACCGATTGCGGCGCTCCCTCAAAATTATTCCAACGGTTGACCGAGCTAAAAATTAGGTGCACGCAATAGTGGGCTTATGCTCCCTTTTTTCCTCTACGTGAAAAAAAATTGGAACTAATGTTTAGTGGTATTATAATGTTGTACACCCACACGGTTAATAGAGTGACACAGTTTCCCTGGAAAGTTTGGCTGTTCATCCATTAGGTGATGCAGAGCAGTTTTTAATTGACCTTTTTTCCGGGGTACCTAATGTACAGGTGCGAGTCGCTAGTGTGCTTGGGTTTTAATGAAATTTTTTGATAAGGTAATGGAAATTGCAGTAAATTAAATGCTTTAATTTACCAAGAATATTTCTGACGTTTTTACTTGAGAAAATCGATTATAAATGAGAAATTCCCGGCGAAGTGGTAAAATATTGCATTTCCTAAATGTAAAAAGGTGTTTTTAGATTTCATAATTTTTCCTGCTTTCAATCGTTTACCCATTTAAGAATTTTCACATTAAATTTGCGATGAAATTCTCTGAAAAACATAACTGTGAAACGATTTCCAATTCTCAAAGTTTTACGCTAAACTTTCAGTAATTACATATTTTAAAAAATACGATAATTTTCTCGCGAACATTTTTAATGAAGTAGACTAACCACTTTTTTTCCACAAGTTTTTTCCTGTAATTCTGCGATGATTTTAATCTTCATAGATTTTACGACGAAATTCACTTAATGTAACTCGCTAGTGTAATCCTCTATTTTCTTTTTTTTTTAAATAACAATAAAAATAACTAATGTACCTAAGTTTTCCCCAAAAATATAACGGTAACATTGAATAACATTTTAATAAACTCTATACATGAAAAATCAATAAAAGAATTTCACGCTTAACTTGAAATTTAATGCCTTGGATAAAGCTTCAAATATCTCGGATGTACCAGTCGATACTAATATTAAAAGCTTATCCGGTTTATCGCTGTAATATTTCAAAAAATCGTGCAATATTACAGCATTTACGAAGCAACCTCAACTACAAAAACGTAAGAAAATTCCGAAAAATATGAAGAACATCAGACGATTACAGAACACGTGAAAAACATCTCGAGCATGCCTGATGCATAACGATAACGATCGCGATGATGATAATGATGATTGCCGCGCTTGGGACCGTCTTTCCCGAGCGAGAAGCGCTGATGTCGATGACAACGGCGAAGTTGCTGGCTTGCGGCAAGGAAGAATCGGAACAAGCGAGTCTCTCGCCCGTACACACACAGACAAATAATAATGTCGATGATGATGATGATGATGATGATGATGATGATGATGGCGGGGCACGGAACATTATGCTCCGCTTGCAGCCAGGGAGCAATCATCATTTGGCTCCGCCAATGGGAAACCACTATGGGGAACTCGCGGCCAGGTACACAAGGGACTGCGCATCCTTAGCCCGTATAAAGTCACCGGTGCTCCGCCGATGGGACGCCAGTTTCAATTCGAACGGCGCGAGGCGACAGACTCGTAGGATTTTCCCCCGCGTTCTTTCAATACATTCGCGCGCGCTTTCCGATAAACAGCAGGATTTACAGGCTCCCGGTCAGCGAGGCCGCGAGCTTATCGGCGCGGCTCAAAGTCCAACGGACGTTGCTAGCAATTCTGTGCGCCCGCACGCATGCACGTGTGTGTGTGTATTCAAGCTTTTTTTGGAGCTCGGCAGAAAAGTGTTTGTTCAGTGTGTTAGCGAGTGCAAGCGAATAGGATAAGATTGGAACTGACTTCACTGAAGACGAATACATTTATGCGTCTACTAAGTTTTCGCTTTTTTATCGGTGAGTATGACGCAACGGAGCGACTGCTTCCAGTAATATTTAACAACAACCGTGACAAAATCGTCGTTTGTTTGGAGCTGCGCTTTCTTCGAGTGAAATACGCTTAATTAGTAATAAATTCAGCGTTGGGTAATTGATCGAATTTCGAGGAAAGTATTTTGAAGAACGTGAATAATTAGCAATTGCGGACGGTTTGCATTGTACATATGCGGAGTTGAGATAAGAGAGACTCGAGCGTGCAGCGAAATCAAGGTCACGATATCAACTGAACTCACGTGGAGAGAATGTCATCGTGAAGTTTCATACCGGAGAGAATTTAAATGCTCACGAATAATAACGAGTGAGACGCCGCAGTACGTGCTCCACTTTCGTTAGATTAATACCAGCAATTCAATATGATAGGACTTTTTTTTCTATTAATCTCGGAACAATGTATTACTAAATTACATGGCTAGAAAGTTGATTTACTGAGTTTCTTGATAGATGTTCAAAAAATTAACTGAATAGTTTTTACATCTATTTGCTATACGGCATATTTTTTTCAATATTTCTCGGTAATCTTTTATCTTATAGAAGGCTATAGTTTACATAATGCAGGAAAATTCCTCATAGCAAAGAATTCTAAAAAAAAAATAGTCGTAAAGCAGGTGCATACACATGGAATATTACCGGCAGCCATTGTGCCGAGTATAAAAGTTTTTCATGAAAGCGTAATAATGGAGATACACGCGAGATTAAAAATAAACGTGATTTTTGCAAAACTTCTTATCGGTTTCTAACCGCTTCCACGTGTAAGTTTTGCACGACGAGTAACAATTTGTCAGAAATGCTAGATGATGTTTTAGGCGAACCGAAAATAATCTAAGCGATATTTCGGTTCGCTCCGTCATGAAGATCAATAATACTCTGCAACAGAAAAGCTCAGCGAGGAGTCGCGTTGAGGTCAAACTGGAAGCTCGCTCTTCTAGAATTTTGTCGACTTGATTACTTTATAATTGAATTTTTCTCCTAAAAGAAAAAAAAAACTGTCGGCGGTCTCGATTAAAATTCTTCCTTCATTTTTTTTCTTTGCCTTCCCGTGAAACAATCTACGGTCGACACGTACTAATACTCGCTTTCTAATTCATTTAAACAGAACCTAAACACTTGGCATTTTAAGAACTTAGAACAGGATTAGAGGTTGCGTCATTATGACTTTCGCTCGTGGGTAGGAAAGAAAAAGGGTGAGAATGCAGCTGAGGAAAGGCGATAATTACCCGTAATGGTCTCTGCGTCGCGGAAGGTTTTCGTCGGTGCGAGGATCCTCGATTTGGAGAGCTTCAGGGCCTGCAGGGTCGCCCTCGTCGCGGGTGACACCTTCACGGAGGCGGTTGGTGAGGCTTCGGGCCGCTTCGGACCCACATCCTCCACGGCGGCCAGTTTGGACGCAGCTGTGGCGACGAGGGAGATCGCCTCACCTTTCTGCATGACACAACACGTCATTAGTCTTTTATTTTTATAAAGTTTTTTAAACAACATATTTTTAATTTTTTTTTTTATTTATAGCAAAAACAAATTATTCAAATAAACATTTTTCTAAGTACTGATACAGATACATCAATTGTACATTCAATGACAGCATTGTAATATCAACTGAAGATAAACGACTGGTTCTTCATTTTATATCAACTCGAAAGTTAATCGCACGCGTGAATGATCGAATTCATGTATTTTTGGTATGGCGGAGCTTAGTTATGATTTTACTTTAGCGTAGCCTTCGTTATATAAGTAAGAACTGCAAGGTGACTATAGGTAACGTTCTTCTAGGGTACTATGACCCTTGATACAGTCACGTATACACGTGTGCAGTATTGAACTTTGCGCTTTTATTTAAACATAACTAAATTGCCATAATTTTTCTTATTAAATCGCGTATTAAATGTTAATTGAAATAAAAAAAAAATAAAGCAAAATAATAATAAGAATGTTTTACCGAATAAATTAATAATAAAACATGTGCAATTATTTTTTTACGACTATGAATATTTTTGCCAAGTGTCAGATAAAAATCTTAAAATTGATACTGCACAAATAAAATTAATATCTGCTATTAAGCAGATTAATTCTTCTTTATTTTCATTGCTGGAAGACACTACAGCAGTCCTTTTAGTCACGTACGACCATACGTCATATCATCTTCCACCGATGAAAAATCCTAATTCAATTAAGAAACCCCACCTAAAAATAGCTCCCCCTGAAAATCATGCCGCGATAAATCGATCTTCGCCATCAGGCTTAATGCAGCAAGATGCCATCCAATAATCCCTAATGGGACACCATCGAGGGTGCACCCGGCGCATCGTGCGCGTGCGGGTATTAGAGGGCCACGATAAATTTCGCGACGCCCGCGCTAAAAGCGATTAGGGGCTCGACGCCGGAATAGAAGCGCTGAGGAGTTGGCGGGCGCCTCGCCTATATATATATATACGCACCAGCGGCCCTCCAGGAAGCCAACTCGACGAAGCCGCGCGTTGATCTGCCATAAACACTCCGCGCGACCGGCTTAATCGTTACGTAACGGCGCGAGCGCCGCGCACGTCTTAACCCCGTTCATAATTCATGCGGCGCGTTCAATTCGACGCGCGCCCCGACGGCATCGATTTTTTTTCTCTTCCTTACAGTTTATTTATTTATTTTTTTTTTTTCGCGGGCCTCGCAACCGGGTCATGGGGTGGGTGCACGCGAGCGGACGGTCGGTGGCGGTTTATTGGATTTCGACGCGCGCACGCTCGTTAAGGGGTTTACGGAGAAAGAGGATTGCGACGTTTTATGTGTCTTCGGATTGCACGTGGTACCCGCGGACGAAAAATTTTCATGCGGTGGTTCCGTTAAGTAAACGATGTGGCGTTTCGTAACGGGATAATTTGGGTCCGTGATTTTAATGTTGATTTCCCGGAGTGTCTTAAAATTTTATTGCATTACTTATGCGTGGGCTCAAGTTATTTTCTTTTTTACGTTCTTATTGTTAAACAGTAATATACGATGATGATTGTTTCTGTCGGAGAGATCTGGTGTAGTAAATTTTAAATTTAAAATGTTTTTTTCTTTTAGTTTTAATGGGAAAAACATTTTTATAGCGAATTGGTAAAGTAACGTATTTCTGAATTCTTATGCAATTTTTGTTTATGCGAGTTTTGCAGGTAATTATTATGGAGTCAAACTTATAAGTTCGTTAGTCTCATCGCTAAATTTTCTGGCAACTATTTGAATTTATAACAATTATAAAAAGAAATTAGTTCTATTTAGAAAAAGTGCCATTCTTTAATTATTAATAAGAAATTGGAGTACTTTTAGAATTATACCTTACTCGTATACGCATACGTTTATAATACATAAATTTTGTGAACGTACGTATTGAACGTTTTTATTTACAAACCATAATTGATCGTAAATAAAAGTAGACATAATAATAAAACACAATATAGGTGAACTAATTAACAATGAAAACTAAATGAAAAAGTACAAAAAAAAAAAAAAAAAAAAAAAATTAGTGAAAACAGGTGACAAAACGTTGACAGCCATTCGTGTAAAGTACTAGGTATAATCGTCACTGACTATCAATTGAAATTCAATAACCAAATCAAGAAAAAACCAACTTACATCAATCATTGGTAAAATTCACCGAGACAAAACAAAAAAAAAAAACGACTGAGACACAAAATAGGATACACAAGGAGTCCCGCCGCCGTGAATGAAAAAAATTGCCCAGTCACGTCCAATCGAAACGAATCTCACAAGTAAACGAAACGAAAAATAGGAAACACAACACAACACTTGGCGGCGGGTCAAAAGCTCAATTCGTCGGACAAAAAGTGGATGTGCGCGCGACAGGCATCGCCGTGATGTCGGCGCCCGGCTGCATCGCCGCTGCTGCTCGTCCCTGCGCGTGCACGTGCGTGCGTACGGTGCGAGTCCCGAGGTTTGACTGCCCGGCGACTCGACCCGGGCCTACGACCGAACCTCCCAGTCTCGATCTCCGTTTCGTGGTGGTTTTCGGCAAGCGATGCACGCCGGACGCCGGTCCGAGGGCGTGTCCACGTGGCAGCCGGCGAAGCGGGGGCGACGCTGCTAATGAGCCGGCCGACCCGGCGCGCGGTCATCTCTTCGCTTCCCGGGATTGTCTTACATACCTGCCTATAAGTAGGACCCCGCGGTTCGGACTTCCTCGGTCTTTAGGATTTGCGTACGAAGTACACATCTCCATACTGGGCAATAAGTGCAGGCCTTACTTGCGACCCATATCCCGGTCCCAGGTGCAGTTACACTGAGTGTTTACGAGTTAATTGCCGTGCTTGTTTTTCGCAAGTCTCAATTTTCGTCTTGGGTTAGTTATTTTTGTTTTCTTTGATGACCGATTCGATTGCTCTGTGTTAATTTAATGCCGTGCAGTTTCATTAATTTGTAAGACATTCTGACTTATTGGAAATGTTAATGAACCTTTTCCTCGGTCTTATCTTTGATTTCGATTTAATTGTAAAGAATTCAATTCAGGAAAGTCGAATCTAAATTAATTGCAGGTATACATTCAAAGTCTCGAACTTAAGAGATTTACATGTTAATGATATCATTATAAGTAAATTTTCATTAGTTTAATTAGTTCATTACTTTAGGCTAAATTGCAATTAACAATAAAGATAAACTTTTCTGTTTAATTATTTTCTTTTATAGTTTGTTTAATATTAATAACAGATTTATGTATTGTTGATTTATTTATGCTCAAGTTATTTCTTTTTATCGAAAAATGACAAATTAATAAGATGCGGAATTAAATTTTTTTTAGTAAATTATTCAATTAAAACTATAAATTTTAGTTCGGTTTTAAAATAAAGAGTTTAACGGAACTTGTTTATTTAATTGAATGAATTTAGTTACCCTATAGCCGTTTATATCAATGAAGATTTCAACAATAGTTTATTGCAGTTACCATTCACAAAAACACGTGTCAAGAGCACATTTTATGACGCAAAAGGAACTTCTGTAAAAACTTCTTATAAATGATTCATCGCGTCTCGACGACGACGCATTAATGCAATAACACGAGCCTAGTTTAAATATCAGTTTGTTAATTTAAAAAAAAAAAAAAAATTATTTATTCTTTCAAAGGTTTTGAAGTGCTTTATACAAGACAAATCTTTAATCTTAATACTAAAAATTTTAGTGCTAACAAACTTTTTTTTACATTTCAAATTAGATGTTTTAAATATAACAAAATTAAACGTTTATCCCATTTATATATTAAGAAAACTATTTGAAATTATTTTGCACACTCGGCCATAGTAACCACTTTGTGCTAAATTAAAATAAAAAGCTATAGTAATTAGCGCTGCGAATTTCCGTAAGGCTATTGACGTTTTGCTTGTGCAATTGTGTATTTGAGTAAAGAAACCAAACACGTTTATGTGTGGGCGAGCCGGCAGGTCGGTAGCGCAGGGCCCAACGCGGATTGCGCAATCTGCTTCCATCTGAGACTCGCTTGAGAGAACATTTGCTTTCACTGCCGAGTTGAACGATAACGATGCATTATCGCGGCTTTTTTCCTGTCCTTTTCCATCTTTTGTTCACTTATCTGTCTTTCTTGTCTTTCCAGTGCAGCGGTTGCTGCTATATTTACTCGGTGATGACACATGCATGTCTAAGCTCTAAGCATTTCAGACTCACTCACCGTCGGGTAGATGGTTAGGTATCGAGGTCCTGGTTTCCACTAGAGAAACCTGAAAGTTCACCGATCGAGCTTGCGCTGAAGCAACTGAAAATGCACAAAAAACAGTGTGAAAAATCTACTTGGACTGTAATACAGTGTTTACGCAATAAAAGAAAAAAAAATAGAAGTATTAATGAGAACCTTTAGCTCTGCTGCATAAGCCTTATTAGTATAGAAGCAGTTTTTCTTAAATAAAATTAGTGAGTTACGTGTAAATGAAGATAAACCCCAGTTATTTTGATAACACTCAAAAATTCATTTATGCACTGAACACTACTCAAACGATACAATGACATAAAATTCATTCTGACAAACGATAGTGAGTTTTTAATTTTTTAGTGTATTGGAAGTCATAACAAAGTTGTACAATCCTTACGTAACCATTAAATAGATGTTACAGCAAAATACTTTTGGTTTAATTTATAAATAAAATGTAAATACATTTTTAAATTCAAAATATTTTCCAAAATTGAATAACTATATTGTCACAGGAAATGTAATAGTGTATGTATCAATAAAAAAGTACAAAGAAAACTTCTTTAGATTTCATTTGATTTAATCATTGCAACAATTGATGAAATGTCATTGATAAAAAGACCTTAAGCTCTGTTGCAATAGACAATTAGTCCTTCTTGACAAAAATAATTGAACTCTTATTCACATCACAATACTTCCACTACACAATCAATAGTTAAAAATCAATAACTACCACATTGGGCCTGCTTGCACTATCAGTGAAAAGTCAAGGGTATCACCTTACCAAACCAATTATCAATGATACAATGCAATGTGATACCTCCCTCATTCGAACCACTCCTCAAAATAATCCACAAAAATCAAAACCATTGCGAACTCATGCGCAACCAGGCACAACAAACACCCCGACAGTACGAGCGGCACACAAACACCCTTGGATCAAGGTTACAGTCACGGACGAGGGTTGCCCGCCCTTTCGATAAAATAAACTCCAAAGCTCCGTCGGTGTGTAAAAAAATGAAAATAAAAAAAAAAAAAAACAGTAGCAAACAACCTACTCCTTCGGCGTATTGATTGACATCCCGAGAGTGCAGAGCTCGAGCAGTGCTGTGCAGTGGTTAAAGTGCAATCCTGCAGGGGTGGGCGCCCGAGAGTACACGGCCTTCCCGCCAGGAATCGGGGTTAAACGATCGGTTTCGCGAAAGCGCTAACATGCACTCTCGCATGGCTAATTCCGTTCCTCGCCCCGCGAATCCATCGATCTCACCCTTCGCACAACAGCCATGCGAAAGAGGCAGAACTCGGCGAGCGCGAGAGGGACGGTGTGTGGAAAAACAAGCATGTGGCGTGCCAGTCGCCAGGGGAGGGGGGGCATTCGACGAAACGGTCGCTCGCGCCAGGACTACGGCGGTAAAAGGCTCGCGAAGACCTTGCGAAAGCTTCGCTCTCCTCGTCGCGCACTCACCGTCGTCGTTGCGCTGTCCCGGGCCTCGCTACGCATCCTCGAGTCTGGCAATCGTTATTTCCCGTGGTGGCGGTTCGCTGAGCCGCGCGGGCACACACATGACACATGCGCGCACACTCGCGCACATAGGAGAGGACAGCTTCGCCTGTGCGCGGGCTCACCAGCTCTCGGCCGTAGGCGGGCACACGGACACACACAGGAGCGCGCGCACGTCACGAAACTACTGCCATTTTACAATTGCGGCGGCCGTCCCGCGCTGAGGTGCGATCCAGCATAGCTCGCCTGGAGCAAGTCGTCTTCGGAGTCCAACGGCCGTCGAGGAGAGTCTCAGGCCCGTCCTGGGACACTCGGCGCTGCTTGTACCTGCGGGGGCGGTTGGCTCGGCTCTCGGTCCCTCCACGCACGCGCTCCCTCGTGCTCCTCGGCGTAGGCGCGAGCTCCGAAAACTGGCAGGGTGCTGCGCTCTCGCGTTTTTTCGATCTGTCCCACACTGCACCTCTGTCCGTCTCGCTCTTCTCGAGGAACGCGCCCGCGCGCGACCGAGACGCACTCCGCTGTTGTACGCGCGCTTACGACACACTCGCGGAGCGATCAGGCCGCGAGCATTTCGCTAAAGCGGCATGGAGGGAGCCCCCGGCGGCGGATAGCAGCAGACTACAAGAAAATGGCCGTCGAATTCGCGCCAGTGCTGCCCATGCCATACGGCGATACTAATTCTTTTGGCTGGCGGGGAATTTTGAAATTAGCTTCTTTTTTTGTTGGTATTTTTTGTCTCTAATGCGATAGCACCGCCTGGCGAAGGTCGCTTCTTTTCCTTGTGCTGAGAAGGTAATAAATGGTGCTTTCAGTTCGGAGACTAGGCTTTTAATTACGTCGTTTCCTTTTTGTTTTTTAATTGCCGCTTAAGTACAACAATTAAAAACACGCAGTTAAGACGCATTGTTTTCGCTTTTGTTATGTTATCGCTGGGCTAATTTAGTCTACTGCATCGTGAAATTTGAAGTTAACTTTGAAAACGATTAAAATATATTTTCAATGAGGAAAACAATTTCTAATGATCCTTATTTTTACTTCGCGTGTAGGTAGATTAAATTTTTTGAAGTACGTAAAATAATCCATGCGTGCCGTTATCGTCGTTTCTACGTGGTGTATGTATATCGCATTAGATATAAATTTCCTGATAAAAATCATTATGCATATCTCTAAATATGAAGTGACTTCTAGAAATAAGACTCATTTGGTAATTCTGCATATAGTAACTTGTCTCGCCAATAAAATTCGATCTCGTAGAAGTATAAGCATTGATCGATTGCATTTAAAATTTCTACCGACAGCATTGTTCTCGTGTTGTAAAGTCAAAAGTTTTGTTAATTACGCGACGGTTTCAATGGAATCCACGTGAGATAAATAATTCACGAACAATTTAGTCGCGAAAGCTCCATACTTATGAAATTATGCATGGTGTTCAATAACTACATTTTTACGAGGTTGGCATTCAAAAAGCGCCACCGGAAATGCAACGATGGCGCGCGAAAGCTTGAATCGACGAATTTCCCATTCATCAGCTGGTCCGCTGCATTTCCATAAGACGCTACTTGCATCCGCATTTCGCTAAGACAAACTGCAGCGGAATTAAAAGTATCACTCAAGGCGTGAAAATAAATGGATTTTGCAACAATACAAGCTTCGTACAGTCGCGTTCGGTCGATAAGTCGCAGTCGTTACTTGCCGCGAGCCCCATGAAAGAAGCTTTCGCTCGCTAGTAACATTTGGGGCCCGCTGCCGTGGCCACCCTGCCTATCGATTGTCATTATTTATATCGTACGTTTCCTCTTCAGTCATCGATTCACTTTTTACATTTTACATTTTTACAGTAATGAGGGAAACAAGTTTAGTTTAGCCCCGGACGGTACGGCCAAGTTACACGGGCGGCAGGGCAGAACCCATGCGCGAACCCAAGCGCAGAGGCTGAGCGAGAGGCGAGAGGCAGAGGGCCAAGGAGGAAGAGGAAGAGAGGAGAGGCGACACACATCGCGAGTGTGCAGCTCGAGGCGAGGCGCGCGAGGAGAGAGAGAAAGAGAGAGAGGAGAGGAGAGAGAGAAAGAGAGAGGAGACGTGAGCGCAGCCAGGCAGCGGCCACAGCGGCGGCCACAGCAGCAGCAGCAGCAGCAGCAGCGGCGGCGGCGGCGGCGTAGCAGCAGCAGAGGCAGCAGCAGCGTAGCAGCAGCCAACGGAGGCGGAGAATATCTGAGCCGTGGCTGCGTGCAGGTGCGGGCCCGAGGCGGAGGAAACCAGGAGCTCGGCGGCCGGGAGGCGAAATGACGGATAGCAGCCACCAGCAGCAGTTCTGCTTGCGTTGGAACAACTTTCAAGCGAACATCACGAGCCAGTTCGAGGCGCTGCGCGATGACGAGGACTTCGTCGACGTTACCTTCGCCTGCGACGGCAGGCGGCTGCAGGCCCACAAGGTCGTCCTCTCGGCGTGCAGCCCCTACTTCAAGGAGCTCTTCAAGGTTAGGAAAATACCTCCTCCGAGTCCTCCTCCACCTCCTCCTCCGGCCCCTCCTCCCCCGTCCCCTCCGGACGAGTCTCCACCCAGCCACCCCCGCCCCTCCGGCGGAACGAGGGAGAGAGACGGAGAGAGAAGAGCATCCCTTAGGGACGACAGGAGAGGCTGTCTCTCTCGATCGCTCTTCCTCTCACTTGCTCTCCCGATGGCGCCCCCTTCCCCCCTTTTGCCTCCGCCTCTTCCACCGCCACCGCTGCCGCCGCCGCGTCTCACTCCTCCTACGCCTCGTTTCCCCTTCGGTTCCGTCTGCCTCACTGTCTCTGTCTCTCTTTCGCGTACCTCGCGCGAACCCAGGGATGAGTATTAATCGCTTGTCTAGGACCTTTTTTTACCGCCGCCTCGTAGAAAACACGTGAAACTAAGTAAAATTAGTTTTTTACGCGCTCGCAATTTTTTTTTCGCGATTCCAATGGCATCGTTTCGTTTGGCTTGCTTCTATTTATTTGGTGTTGGGGTTGGATTGGTCAGCCAGATTATTGATATTTTGATGCTGTAGAAACTATGTAAACAGATTATTTTTTTTAGTTTCCTTTCAGACAAATAGTAGACTCAATTGTAAAACTGAGCTTTTTATAGAAAGTTTCTTAATTTTCTTTAAAATGCGTATACACCTACACATCTGTAATTCATGACACTGACATTTATTGATTAGTTTACTCTTTGTATTGTTCACTGCTGGAGAAATGATTTGTTAACTTTAACTTTGTTGAAATCCTATTTCAGCATTTTGTTTGCAAAAATATTACTACCAAGAGGTTCTTAGAAAATAAAGCTGATGCTTAGAATTTGGTGATTCATATGTGATACTGATGTCACAATAAGCTCAAGAATGCCATGCAAGCTTTGGACATTTTTTTTCCTATTAAATTTTTATTCCCTTTAATATTTAATTCTACTTCTAGTACAAAATACTAATGAATTATGGGAAAAAAAATGAATGCACAAATACACTAGAATATAAAACATAATGTGAAATAATAGCTAGTTATATATGTCAGACGATGAGGCAGTAAAATTTTTGCTAATTTACGCGTAAAATACATTCAGTATTTTACACAACCCCCATTCCCCTCATCTCTCTCATACATGTACCTCATTCCAAGCTTTTTTCATCCATGATCCTTCTGGCAATCGTTTCTCTATATATCTATCTCTCTTCTGTTGCTTTTTATCCCTTTCTGTCTCACTCTCATTTTTTTTCATTCTGTATGTATCTGGCATCTTTTTCTGATTCATGGGTTAGATAAAGATAGGTGTATGCAGTTGACTGCACTTTTAGTCCTTCGCTGTATTATTCCATGACTGTACCAGCTGCAGCCTTTAGACTTTTGTTCAGCCGCATTTTTTGTCTCTCTCTTCTTGCCATTATTATTGTCAACAAAACGGAATACAGAGAGAATGACCAAGCATTGTTATGAAACACTAGGAGACTTTGTTTCATGCACCATGTATAGGCTTACTAATGTCCTTGCAGCCATTACCAAGAATGCTGTCTCTTGGTAAACTTGAAATGTTGGAATTCCTTTTTCGATTTCAGGCCAAGATAAATAGATATAGTTATTTCAACGATTGATCTGTGTTGCTATGCTGGGATAGAGGAAGCAGAGTAGCTTTATAGATTGCTGTTAGGTGTGAAATTATATTTATTTATGGCTGAGCTAGGTTCTCTTGGCACTAAGTGAGCATTGCTGCAATTACTTTGAGTAATGTCTTGGAAAATTTTATCTTCGATTGAGGGCCACCATAGACGCACAGTTATATAATTCTTATCTTTGTTTAAACTTCTAATTTATGTCTCAGGGGCATTTCATATCTAGAACATTCTTTCAAATTTCAAAAATATCAATAATCTACTAACATTAGAACTACTTTTATTAGTTGTAAAACTTGAAGAGAATATGAATTGATTTATATAATTTTTTCAGACAAATCCTTGTAAGCATCCGATAATCTTCATGAGAGATGTGGAGTTTGAACATCTTCAGTCCCTCTTGGAATTTATGTACGCTGGAGAAGTTAACATCTCACAAGCCGAGCTGCCAACATTTCTGCGCACTGCAGAATCTCTTCAAATTCGTGGCCTCACTGACTCTCACAGCAATCAACACAACAACGAAAAGGTAATACATTTTAATTTTGTATATTATATCAATTATCTAAACTTGTACATACTTTAAACTTTATAACTGTCTTAATTTATAAAGAAAAAATATATTCAAGCATACATCTACAATAACTCTATTTACTTAGCATTTGAGAGCAAACAACATCAGTGCTTCAAATGGTCGCGGACTTGTATCGCCAAATTTTGACGATGAACGCAGTAAAACGCCGCCGCCTTCGAGTCCTCCACCCTTGAAAAGGCTGTGTAAAAGAAGTGATTCACCTCAGAACTCTAGTCCAGCATCTGCTGTACCACCATGTGCCACCAGTATACCTCGCTCTCGACCACTCATCGAACCTCAGGTTCAACTTGATTGCTACAAAGATATGGATATAGTTGAGGTAGAATAATTTTCTTGAAATATTATGTTTTAAAACAAGAGAAACATTGCAATTAATATGTTTTCTTTTCATTGCAGCCAAAAGTTGAACTGCCAGAGTATGGAAGTGATGATGAATCCAAACCAGATCTCAATACGTTACCCGGAGGCTTTCTCAGTTTGGATGGTGGAATGGAAGTTTTACCTTCCTTTCCACATTCGTACTCTGGTACGAGTTAAATTACTTAGCTGCTTATAAGCTTTGTATAATATATAATTTTTTTAAATACTTTTGCTTTAAAATTATCACATTATAGCTAGCAAAATACTAAATCTTGTTTTTGCAGGCAGTGGAATGGAAGGAGGAATGCCTGGGCCGTCGCATGGAAACACGGAACTAAATCAAGAGCAGCAGGGTGAGTAATTCATTGGCATTGTTACTTTAGTAGTGCGAGCACCATTACAAACAGCAACAACCTAGCCGTTTACATCACAAGTATCGAATGTGAGTAGTTGAAAGAAAGAAAGAATGGACGAGATACCGAGAGTATGAGAGGGAGAAAAAGAGAGGGAGAAAGGAAGCTTAGAGAAAGAGAGAAAGAGGAAAAAAAGAGGAGGAGAGAGGAGTAACTTGACGGTTTGAAATGGTAAGCTCGTGTGTAGCTCGGTAGGTCTTGTGGTAGGCGTTAGGAGAGACATTTGACACTCGGAGGCTGCTTCGACGGGCTAGAGTCCGTTACAGAGTGCAGTTTGCAGCTATAGTATCAGCTGTAATGTATGAAAGATTAACTGACATTTAACCACTGAATCTAAATGAACAAACCAAAGCTTGACAAAGAATTTTTTTTATCTTAGAATAACTAAAATATTAACAAAGAACATCTTAAGTGTACATAATCAGTAATTCCTTGGGTCCCCTATCATCTTGCTTTTAATACATATTTTCTGTTTTTTCATGCTTCCAACATCACGCGTATTTCGTTTTTTTCATCAGTCTTCTTCCAAATAAGCACAATAGAACGCATTAAAAGATGTTTATTGACGAAAATGAATTTCTTCTTCCACATTAATGCTAACGAACGATCGCTTTCAAGCAACATTTAACACCACACCCATTGCATCTATCTTTAATAGCGTTTAGATCATTATCTCATTATCTGCTTTTACCGTCTCAAAATTAATTACATATACATCCTCCTGTCTTCAAGTAGATGCACTACCTGTGTATCGAAGACTGTTGTGTTTACTTTAGAAATAAAATTATGCTTTTCTAATTATCAGCACTGATCTATTTGATCTTTACTTGTCCTCTGAATATTTGTATCATTAAAATTTTTCCTACTAAAGAAAATTCAAAATTTTGACAAATAAAAAACTCCATTTTTTGTAAATTGCCCGTTTAGTCAAATCCTATTGTGCTTACGCAAACCAACAGTTTTTAAATTTGATAGAATAATGACCATACATTGGCTTACAAAATGATTGTAAAAAAAAATAAATAAATAAATAAAAAAAAAAAACAAAAAAACAATAAGAACACCCGTTTCATCGCCGTTTCTTATTATTATAAGGATATGGACAGGTCAATGTTTAATTCCGCATACTTCTACACGAGAAAATTATGTACACAACCAATCGTTATAGTAACCTTGAGACAAATGACTTAGAAATTCCAGTAGATATCGCACCTGCCTGTATCCTTAATGAGAGAGAAGTGTCGCGCACGAGACCAAAAAATCTATGCGAGAGAGAAAACGTCGATCGACACTTCTCTCCTACAAGAACAATAAAAAATGACGAGTGAACGCGAGCTGATAAAGCCGACAGGCAGCAAGCGCAATGATTGGGTTTAGTGCTAATAGGAGATCGTTCGCTGGTTGTTGCTGTCCTGTGGTGGATGGTTTATTATTCTGATTATTCTACTTTCTTTAATTTTTTTTTTTTCATTGTTGTTGTTCGTTTTTTTAATTGCTGTTGTCTCTTGTAACTTGTAACATCTCGCGTGCAATAAAATCAGAGCTATCGAATATTTTGAATTTCCATAAAGTAAAATAAACAATATATTGATTGCCTTAAAAAGAATTTTTTCTTTACTTTTTTTTTTTTTATTTAAAAAAAGAAAAAGAAGTTCTAAAATAAATTTCGCGTTTTGGTTGCTATTGCTGTGGTATTATAAAATTAACGTGCTATTGCTGTGGGCCTCTGCTATCGTCTCCTCGGTTAGAGCAAGATTGTGTGTGTGTTGCAGCTGACCTGCGTAAACTGCACTCGCTGGACCCGCGCCCCTGTCCTGTGTGCAACCGCATGTACAGTAACTTGTCCAACCTGCGGCAGCACATGCGCCTCATCCACAACCCCACGAGTGTCACATGCCCTCTATGTAGCAAGCCGTTCAAGACCGAGCTGTACCTGAAGCGCCACCTGGTCGGCTTCCACGAGCAGAGCGACCGCCAGCGACAGGAGGATATCTACCATCAGCAGGCCACCGTCAGTACCAGCAGCGCTGTCAAGGGCGGCACGACGACGAAGACGCCGGCGCCGCCCGCGAGCAACAGCAGCGCCTCGACCTCGCCGTGCTCCTCCTCGGACAACGTCGCCAAGATAGTCCTCGGCCAGGCGCACAACAGCGACGTCGTCGTCCACGACGACGGCTCGATGACGGCGACGTCGGGCCCAGCGGCCTTGGCGACGACGCCGAGCCCCGTCGAGGCGCAGCCTGCGGCACAGCCGAAGCTGCGCTTTCAGGGCTCGGCGTCGTCGGCCGGTGCCACTGGGGACGGCCCCTACGGCCTCGAGCTCGGCCAGCTCGCGACGGACGCTAAGCCAAGCGCCGGCTTCGCCGGGGGCATGCTGCAGTTCAACGCGACTTTTCACTAATGGAGAGCCTCCACACCTCCCCCTCTCTTTTTCTTTCTTTTTTACACCGTTACACACTCTCTTCTTTTGTCTAAGCAAACGACGAGCTGTAAATGTGTTTGCGAAGTTTTTGCGCGAACGCCCGTTCCAACGCTCGCCGTGAGAAAGCGTCCTTTTTTTAGAACATGCATCATACGAAAATGTCCGTGACGTTTGGAAATTTGCGAGGGGCTGTTGGAAAGCACGCGTGCGCTTAAGAATTGCGGAAAAACATTTACTGTGATTTTTTTAGCTATTATAGCGTTTATTTATTATTTTTTTTTTTTGCTCAATTGCCCAGTATCTTCTTTGTGATATATACATTTATACGTATTTTTACGGATGTCGTCGAACGTCGACGCGTTAGTAGATTATTTATTGCGTTATTAGTATTATTTTTTACGGTCTCCCCTTTTTCGCACACCTATTCGTACCGAGGTTTTTTGAAGAAGCGTGCGACTCCAAGTAGAAATGTCGATGACAGTTGATACAAAAAACAAAACAAAAAAATGGGAAAATATAGGCGAAATTTTGCACGGCTATGCGATAGTCGGACAGATGGAAACTTTTTAGATGACGTAACGATTTAATGGAAAAATATCAAGGCTGATTTTATCTAACGATTAGGCTGCACAGTATAAAAAAATGAAACCACCGTACGTCGAGCGCTGGTCCGTTAATGTGCGAGCGCTCGACGTTACGTCGGAAGCACGTGAAAAAACCAAGTAAGGTATGAAACGAGGCATTCCCTCGCGTTGGAACCACTGACGCTGGTAACTTGAGAATGGTAGGCGCTTAACTGTAAGGTGATCACAATGACGATTAAGTCGCAGGATAAACGACGTACGTACGAGTGATGTACATAGGATTAATAAGCGAAACAAGAAAAAAAAAAGAGAGAAAGCGATAGTTTTTGCTCGTGTATTGGAGATCGTCCCGTGGCTGTTCGTCGTGCGCACGACACAATAGATGATCGTGATCAGGGGCTAAACTGAACGAATAGAAACAAAAAAAAAAAAGAAAAGAAAAGAAAACGAGAGAAATAGGCGCGCGATGAACAATAGTAACGAGGAGGTTTTACAGAAGGATAAAAAAAAAAGAAACGACGGTGGAGCGGCCACCCCACCTCGTACCGGAATAAAGTATTTCTCTGCAACACACAGCCCGGATAAATAGTAATAAACAAGACTTGTTGTTTTATTTGATGCTATACAGTGTTACACAGACTACAGATATTTACAACAATATTATATTCTTACAGAGGATTATATTTACTTTAATAATTATTGCAGATAATCGCGATGTGCAATTGAAACAATTGAATAGGCTCGTAATAACAATATATTTTTCACAGTAATAAGGATGCGCGCAGATGTCCATCTGCCGGACAACTATACAAGCCAATCGAATGCAAACTCAGCAGAGTGATAATATTTATTATTAAAAAAAAAAAAAAGAAAATGCAGTTATTGTCGAACCGTGAAACAAAACCGTGATTGCAAACACAATGCGGCTGATCGAATTAGGTGAATGAGATAGCGAAGGAAATAGGAAGAAAGCAAGTTTAAAAAAAAAAAAAATAAGAAACGATATTATAAATAAATAAGGATGGCGTGACCTCGCGTTCCGCGCACGTCCGTGCTGATCGCGCCGGCTCTCGAGCTTCGAAGTCGAGACCGATTAGTTCCTAATGCAAGGTTCTCGTGAGGTTTTTCTTGTCTACTTTCGCGCCGCGAGAATTGCTGGCCGCTTTTCCTCGCAACACTCGTACTCGTATACGTACTACAGACGCCTTTTTTTATTTTCCTTTTACAGCAAAGGGTCAGTTGCAATAGTTAATTGACGGCCGGCGTCATTGTTCGACTAAACAATAACCGCCGTGCCGTGTATATACAGGGTGATGTGGGCCGCTCGGACTTTGCTAGAATAATGGGACGCGGCCCCGTGAGGGGCCGTCGCGCCGTTCCTCAGACATCGCCATCGATCGCGCGCGCAGGTTGTTACGTCAATTAAGTTCGCGCTTTTATTTCTTAACGACAATGTGGTGCTATCGATTCTCCTGGTGCGATCTTTACAGCCCGTAAACAGTATTCGCCGACGTTGTCGAGCTTCAAAAGCTCGCACGCGACAATAGGAGACAGGATTTTTATTATACGCAGATCGTGAACCAATATAATATAATAATAGCCTATAGTGATAATTTGGTCAGTTGAACTGAACTCATATTTATTTATTTCTATACATCAAAGCTCGCACCACGAGAATCCAAATGACTCGCTCAATTCAGTTTGATACTGAACGAATAGTATGTAGCTCTTAATCGACTTACTTTGTATAACGTAGTAATCTTTTTGTAAACGAGCAAGCGAATCGCCGAGTAAGGTCACATCACTGTTAAGTGCATTATCTGTACAGCTAGCAGTTTGCAGCTGTATTACAGACATAACTGTTATCGCGAGTGTTTTTGCGCCGCTGCCGATAGAATACAAAAGCCGCTCAATGATTTCAAGTGAAAAAGGCCGCACGCTGCGAGGAATGAGGTCACGCGTTGATTTTGCAGACAAGATTATTTTGATTCGCGATCAATAGCCGTTCAATTATTCTCCGTCATATCAGTACCCCTCTCCCCCGATCGGCGGCGCAGAGAGACTCGCTACCTCGTTGTTGAACCGTTTTCCGTTTTTGATACTTGTAAAAATAACGACTAAGGGTCGAGGGCGGACCAGCAACGAATTCTCCCGGCGCGCCGCAACCCAGTCTTTCTCAGCTCACTCACTCGCAATAGTGATTTCATTGACGACATATGTGCCTCGTTATTGCAGACGTAACGTGATCTTAGGTATATATAAATAATAATTGTAATAGTCCGGCACGAGCAGAACCATGGAACCGAGTTATGCGTTGAACATATAAGCCATAATAATACACGCCGACATTACCCGCGTAATGTAAGCGTTCGTTTTTTAAAGTGAAGTGCATATATGTACGGAACATAGCAACTACGAATCAAATAGCGTAAAACACAAAAGAAAACGGCGTACAACCGCACGGGAACGCGAACACTCGGACGATCAGCACGGATAAAGAGGGAGTAGGGACGAGGAAGAAAATTTTGCCGGTTCGCCGAGGCACGTCGCCCTAACGCAATTTCCATAGCCATAGTACCACGCAGTACAACTCAGGATTTTTTATATTATATTTTACAGATGACAATAGTTCCGTATATTTAAATGAGAAATAGTAAATGAACGAATGCAGCAAAACCCGCGCCGAGCGTCGCGTACGACGACGAGAGATCGTACGATCGACGATAACAAATAAGTTATTAAGTAAAATACGTAGCACAAGTTTGAGCTAACCCCTCGTCACTAATTGTATGTTTTTTGTATAACGCAAGGCGAAAACGATGCTACGGGGGATTGGCTCGACGTGCAAAAGATGGTTCCCGTCGATTTGGACGACGGCGCTCGGCGCGGCCCACTTTTTTCACCGTATACAAAAAAAAAAAAAAAAAAACAGGCTCCATACCTCAGAACCGATTAAACAATCAAACGAAGCAGAACCTTAAAAGAAAATGAATTAATGCAAAGCAGCTATATATTGCCGAGAACGAGATATATTTACGTAATAAAACGAGTTTTTTAAAAACAATAGTTAACGCGAAAAAAATGTGAATGATAAGGCGCCTGGTCGAATTAAACAATTAAAAAATGAAACAAACGTTGCCGGCGGCCGCGGCGCAACGGCTGCGCAACTGCGGCCGCTCACCTCAGATTATATTTAACAGATTCGAAACGAACAAACAAACAAAAAAAAAACTGTAATAGAAATTACGTAATCACAAGCAAACACACAACACACGTCACGGATGCAAAACAATCGGTTTTTTCATCGGTACAATTCATATAAATAGTAGGCACTCGAAATACACACGCTCACGTAATACACACTCACACCGAGCGTAGGTGATACGCTGAAAATATGGGGTTCATTTTTGTATTTATATACGTCTGTTACTACGTTGATAAGGGACTTTTGTAATAAGATGCACACCGTGTTCCGTTGTTTAACTGGACCCGTATACATCCCCCCGTAACTTCCCCTGAACCACCGATACCCTTTCCCCCGACTCCCCCGTTTTTACACTTACGCGCATGCGACACACACTCGAGCACACTGATATAACGAATTTAATGATCGTTGATGACCGCGAACGAGTATTATTTCTCCGTTGTATAATGATGATAAACAATAGTGCGATGGATGCCCAGCGTGTATTAGCAGTGACAATTTTTACACGATACCGAGAAAAAAAAAAAATAGGATTAGATTATAAATGTTGCATATCATATTAATATACATAATTGTTATACGTTTGCGCCAGTCAGGCGCCGACACGATGGACTAAACGCTCGGATCGCGGACTCTGCAGCTTCGCCGCTCGGACACTACACCTTTCAACGCATCCATTTTCTTTTCCGATGACTTTTCTCAGCTCGTTTCCTTTTCCGCTCATTAGCATCGGACCTCGCTTTTTTATTTTAAACGAACGCGTCGTCTTCCCACGTAACTGACGATTTTTATACTGGTAGCTTTCGTTGAACTGTGCCAAGAATTCGTCGCGTTTTTTTTTTGCGTCACTATAGAAGCTTGCATTTCTTTTTCTCGCAGATCAAATAACAACGGTCGACGCTTGTTCGATATTCCTCGCGAGCATTCAAGTGCACCACACATATTGCAAAGTTTCGCTGTGAAAAATCCAGGCGCGGTAAACTGTACATAGAACCACATCGCCAATAGAATCCGAAATGCCGGCGAGAGAGAACGGTCTCTCGTCGTTACTTTTCCGTCCTCACGGGTTCGCGCCTCCGCGAAGAAATCGAGCGAAGCTGCAATCCGGCGTCCGAGCGCATCCGACCCTCTCCCCCCTTCCCCTCTCCAACGTTCCCCTTGAAATACCTCCAGACCGAACCTCCCCCCGTTTCCCCCCGCATGACGAACAAGAGGCGAAATGGTGAGAGCGAGCTAGCGCGCAATACGCATCAGCACACACCAGGCATAATGATGCGTAAGCATACATCACACTTACACATAGACACGGTGGATTGTAATTGGATTTTTCTTCATTTTTCTGCGTTTTGACTTACTTATTCGCTGGCCTTTGTGACGACTTATTTATGAAAGTTTGAACGGAGATTGTTTTTGTTTCGGCTTAGTTGTTCTATTATGTACCAAAAATTAATTTTTAAGACGCATCTTTATGCTTTTTTTTTAAGTATTATATGTCCTGTTTTTAAAGCAGACAACGGAAAAAAGATTTTAAACATTTTATAAATTTTGAAAATTCTAGTCAGTGATATATTTAAAAAAAATTATTAAAATTTTTACGAATTA
The DNA here is from genome assembly GCA_035582955.1 of Sycophila texana. Classification (NCBI taxonomy): domain Eukaryota; kingdom Metazoa; phylum Arthropoda; class Insecta; order Hymenoptera; family Eurytomidae; genus Sycophila; species Sycophila texana. The sequence goes on from JAWWEN010000009.1 coordinate 6,442,287, forward strand.
CTTGGTCAGGACTAAATTATCCCTTTGTGTAATGAAAACAAACATTCTAACTTAATCTAGAATTAATTAATTAAGACCTAATTACTAGGTCGGTACTGAAGAATTAATTGTAAGCATTAGCGATAATTAGATCAAAAATGCATTTGATTCGATAAACAAGATAAACAATATACTTTGTTAACTATATTGGTCGCTCTTAATATAATTGAAATATATTGTTAAACAGTCCATTTTAGAATATTTTGATATTAATCAACGTATCTGTTTATTTATAATTTTAAATTACTTTACATATCAATATTTATTTTTTAATCGTTTAGTTGTCTTATGACGTTATATTGAAATGTATTATTATTTATCGTAAACCTTTTAAATTAGTTTAAGCGAACACGTTGACACATCACACGTCCACTCCACTGACACAGAAACACTCTGCATTCGGCGTAGCAAATGCAAGCAGTACTTAGCGCGCGAATTCTTATTATACAGGCTGGACTTCGCTGGGCATTAAACAAAACCGGTTAACATAGTTATTATATCTTCACCGCGGACACAATGGCAGGACGAGACACCTCCGTGGGTGTCGCGCGTTTATCATAATTAACACAATCACAATAAGCAGCATAATTACGCGCGGTTATACTTTTTTCTCCGATTCTCACAAAGCAACGATGTATTATACATAGTAAAACGCGTACACCCGAGAGGCGCATCATCCATCAATCTTTGCTCAACTTACCGATTCCATTTTTATCGTCCCGCCCGCGGATGTGGGCCGCGGATTAACCGGCCTCGCCTCTCCGAGCCGCCGGACGTTGACGGATCCGCGGCTGGAGAACGGGGCTCGCGCGCGACTCCCTCCGGACCCTCACAGAGTTATACACACAACACGCGGTCTTTTCTTTTTGTCTATCTTTCCTTTTTTCACTCACTTTTTTCAAGTATGATTTCTCTTATCCCACATCTCCCGCCGATTATTGTAACATTCATACAACACATAAACGGATTTCCGCAAGACCGACGTCGCAAGTTTTATCGTGATCGATGGAAAACACAGACAAAATTCACGGGAAAATTCAAAGGCAAACAAAACTGACGAAAGAAAAAGAAAACGTTACAAAAAAGTGTAAGATGAAAAAAAAAAAAATGTAAAATGACGAGGAGCGCACGAATACATAAAAGATAAAAAAAAATGATGAAACGGCAAATCAACGACGAGCAAAATTTCTCTTCGCAATCACAGTTTGGGATCTTGTTGGCGCATCGTGACCTTTTTGCCACTTCCGTTCGGATATAACATTTTTGTGGAACGATGATGTTTTTTGTCATGAGCAGGAGGGGAATACAAAAAAAAAGATAGAGAGAAAGAGATGAACAAAAGTAAACAGAGAAAAGTGTTATTGGAGATTGTATCATAAAACATTTTGTATAGAGAAAAAAAAAAAGTTGATAAAAGAAAAGCGGTAAATTTGTAAAATTTACATTTATTTTCGTTTCGGTGTGATAAACGCTCGTATTTTGGAATAAATGAAATTTCGGGAACGAATGACTATAATATATATTATAAAGTTAAACAAAAAAGTGAGCGCTAAAGAGCTTTGTAAATTTGTAAAATTTACGCGAAAATTCGATTTTCGTTTAACCATTTCGAGGATAAATAAAAAAATGTAGCGTTTATATACCTTTAGGCGATAGCGCGGCGTTACTTCGAGCGGCTAAACGACGCTCGCGCAAAAAAAAAAATGCATGTAAGACCCACGTAACACTTTTCTCCGCGAATGAGCGACGACTAAAAAAAAACGGGATTACAACACCTGGAGATATCCATCTAAAAAAAAATGCAAAAAAAAATGATCGGTACGTTCGTTTGTGTCCTGTAAATATGTAAATTAAACGGGATAAGCATTTGTATTTCCGCGCAGCCAGCACCGGATCCCGGAGTTGATCCCTCTTCATATATTACATAAAGTTGCGGGGACACTCCGGCCGGGATTGATTCGCTCTTTATAGCTAGACGTAGGCGCGTAATGGGTCTCACGGATACTAAAAATAGATAAAAAAAAAACGTAAAAAATGGTAATAAAAAAGCACTTTGACTCGCCGTGACGGCGGCGCGTTTATTCAAAGTCTTATTCGGACAAGGGCGGTAGGAAAAGTATATTTTTTTAAAGAGTTGAGCCTCCCCTTTTAGGCCTCATCGTTCGAGAAAACAAAAGAAAAAAAATGTTGAAAAAAAAAACGAAATAAGCGTGTTGAAGCTTGCGACACTAGATGTTTTTTTAAATGGTCGTGTCGAATTTTTCCTCTCTTTCTAGTCACTTTTTTTACGGAAAAATTAAAGCGTTTAAAAAAGCGGTAGCTCTTTCGCATCTTTCCCTCACTCTACGGTTTTCTAAGCTTTTTGGACTCGCGTTTTGCAGACACGTGAGGGAACAGTGTCTCTCGTTTACTTATCCGCAAAGGGATCGTCTGTACAAAATTTAGCTTTCAGTAAATTGTTATTATAATAAAATTTCTACTTCTATACTGACCATTAAGACTGCTGCTTTCGACGTGAATTCGTTTAAAAAAATCATAATAATTTTACTGACTAAGCAAATAAAGTTTGAACGTTACTTGCTCTAAACTGACTCTTAACTACTCTTAACTGACGAGTTTATTTTTTATCTTCTAGGAATCAAAAATATATTGTAATCAAAATTGTAATCTTAGAATTTTCAAGTGACATAAAAACTTTAGTTATTCGAGTATTATTTACATGTAAATTGCTTTAGCATTTTCTCCAATCTAGCACGTTACATTCAAATGAAAATTTCAGTCGGCTTGGAGCTTAAAAGATAATATAAAAATGTGTCGCAAAAAGGTACGCTGATTCGACGGCGAATCCGGCAGTCTTCTAGTCATTGCAAAGTTGAAATGAGAATGAAAAAGCTGCAAAAAGAAAAAAGAAAATTACTGGACGACCCGAATGGCTCATTTCATTTAAAGCGGGAAGCGCGATTAAAGAGAGCGGGAAACTCATTTTCGCGCGAAGCGCGCCGATAAAGCCTTACGAGTTGAAAAACAAAAACACGTAGAAAAAAAAAGGAAGCGAGGAGAATCGTCGGTCGGTGTATCCAGAATCCACCGAAGAGAAAAGCCGATGACGCGAAGCTTCGCATGTTTATAACGCATTGAGCTTTCGAATCGCGCGCCCGGAGGTTTCTTTGTCCGAATAAGCGTTAGTTTTCGCATTCTCGCTAGCGAAGAATAATAAAAAAAATGCATTTTCCTTTGCGCGATGGCCGGACGATATTTATCAACGTGAGAAAAGAGCGAGTTCGGCTCGAACGCTTCTTTTAGAGGCTTCTTTTGATGCATTTACGCCGTTATAAATTTTTCGATTTTATGCTCGGGTTATTTCGGAATTCTGAAGCGAAAATTTTGACGATGATGCGATTAAAAAAAAGAATATGAAACAAAGCGCGGGATTCTAATCCTACGTCGGTACATTTTTTTGGACCTGTAAATTTTAGATTAGCCGGACGCTGACGCGTTTCGATGAGAGTTAAAAAAAAAAAGAATCTTTCGGTATACGCATATGCACCGACGGACAAAATTGCAATTTTTGTAAATAACGAGAAAAAAATAAATAAAAGTAAAAGGATAGTCTTGCTCTATTAAATAGAAGGAATTAAATGAAAAAAAAAATTAATAAGCAAATAACGGTTAGCCTCTTTTGAAAGACTCTAAAAAAAGTACACTTAACGAGTATTAAATTTATTCGCTTGGAAATAATTATAAACTTATCCCTTTCCCCCTGCTGTATTTTCCCCTAAGTGAGACGAAACTTATATATTCATTCGAATCATGGCATACCCGAGGTAATTTATGTAAGCTTTAGGTAAACAACACTTACACAAACACACACAGCGTACTCACTTAATCACGTCCACGCATTTAACGATTTATTAATAATGGAAAAAAATGGTAAAAAAAAAGTAAAAAGTGTAAACGTTAAATTAAATTATAAACACACTTTGTGCATTCATTTATGCAATAAGGGAGTATTAAGATCTACAAAAAAAGTAAAGATTCGTATACACTCATCACGCATAAATTATAATTAATTATCATTAATTATTATTACTTATCACACGTGAACACTTATAAGTATAAAAGAAGTGAAAAAAATGAAGATATGTTGAAACAGAATAAATAAGTATTAAGAAAAAAAGTACGATCGCTATTTGGTGGATCGAGCAAATATTCGACATAAAAAAAAAATTACAAATACTATAGCTGTAACAGTCTTTAGTCTTTAAGTGCGACTGATATTATAGAGGGGCGCAAGTTTTATGCGAGTGCGATGCGTGTCAGAGTGAGATATAAATATGTAGGCGCAGGAGAGTTTGATTATCTATTGGGCCTCGATCGATTTCACGTGAACGGCTCACGAATTTTCAAAGTTTTTTTTATTCTCATACAATAGCTATGCATTTTTATCGTGCAGCAATAGTAGGAAACACCATAGATTACAATTTGATTGAAATTATTTTTTAATTTCTTAATGGAAACACGAACAAAAGCTGGAATTCATTTAAATGGCATCGTGCACCGATTATTTACTTCGAAATCAATAGGGAAACAAAAACAAATAACGAGTATCAAAATGAAAGCTTCAAATAAATTTCAATCAAATTGAAAGGGTAAAACTGCGAAAATTCGTGAGAGCCGTCCGCGACGAATGAGCTCACATCAAAATTTTCACACACCCCATACACCGACAGACTAACAATAGTGCAATACAATAAAGAAATAGAAACAAAGAAAAAAAAAAATTTCGTCGTCCTGAACTCTTACGAAATTTCCGATGCGATGAGGACGCACGCAGCACGTGCGTCAGTATGCGTTATAATTGTAACAAGTGAACTTTACACTCGTCGCGGTGATATAACTTGCGTTTAAGCACGATCTAACGTTTAAGTAATTAATCTTTAAGTCTCCGAAGTTATTTAAATAACAACCTAAAGAAAAAAGAAACAGGATTGATGCAAAAAAAAGTAACGCGGCGTCGTTTTTTTGTCAAAGCTGATGGGAGAAACGGGAAATCGGCGTTGCAATAAACACATTTAGGTTATAGGTCATAAGGGATAAAAACGCGAAAGCAAAGAGTTTCAACAGGCAAATGGGCGTCCGAGAGGCGCCGATGAGGAAAAATTGAAAATGGGAATAAAAAGAGAGAGGAAAAAAAAATGGAGCGAGGAAAAAGTATATTGGCGAAGTGCTCCGAGATGCAGCTGTGAGGGTGCCTATACACACCGGTTTCCGCCCCGGGGATGCGAAGCGCGTTGCTGCGTGTCGTGGCGAAAAAACGCCGCAGCCACGGATTCTCGAGGTGACAAATTGTTCGCCGTGTCACGCGCTTTTTACCTCTCTGTTTACGGGTACAGCTATTTTTTAAGTGTAATTTTACAAAGAACAACCCCTTTCGTGAAAAATGACCATTGTTCAAAAACACACGGCCCTTATGAATCATAGTTTTAATTGCACTTTTCGTAAAATTTACTTTTAACAACAGAAGCATATTTTCGCATTTATTAATATTTTAGTTTTAGCTTGAAATTCAGTATTGATCTTTTTATAATATTAACATAACGTTTTGAAGCGTTAACGGTGAACCAATTCACCTCGCAGGAGTAGAATTTCGCGCGCTCGGTCCCATCCCCGTAATCCAAGAGTTTCTACTGACTGCTAATTTAAGTTACTGATCTCGCTCACATACTTTCGCATGCACATTTAGCCCGAGCTAAATTAAGCTTGAACACAGGTTGATCGCATTTCCGTCCAAGCTACGAAAACTTTTTCGTTAGTTTCCGCCACGTGCGGGACAAATCCGCGCGCGGGTGACCGGCCGGCGTCGACCCCGATAAGGCTGGACATGACCGCGTTAACTTAACAGAAGAGAGCGATGCTCGCAGCTGCACCTTGTGGAGGAACTCTCCATCGAGGAGATTGTCATTTCCTCGCTCTGGTTCTTTCTGGCAGTCTACACACGAAAAGTTCGCCAAGGACGCCTTCTTAATCTTGTCTCGCCGGATATTTTTCTTTTTCGACTGCGCGATCCGTCACCTCGAACGCGCTATTAAATCATCGCTGGATGAAAGATAATCAGTCATTTCATTCTAACGTGTCAATGAGGCCTATTTGTGTCTGATCAAACTTTCGTAATATTGTGTAACTATCTAAATTCTTTTCGGTTTGCTGTTTTTTTTTTTTTTTTTTCAAATTCATACATTTTTCTTTCGACGTGGGGAGGATTATACGTATTACAAACTTTACGACGGATTTATTTCGTTCAAGAGACTTTTTGCATTTATTGTAAAGCTACATTACAGAACTTTTCATCTTCTTAAAGAGATTTTCACTATATACTTAAAATATTGAGAAGGCGTCAGAAGAAATTTCGTGCAAAACTATCTCCCTCTATTAGGGTCGCAAAATTTAATAATGAAGAAAATGGACTGCCGGAAAATCCTCGATCTTAAGCGTGCGTTGCAGCGGAGCTTTTGTGGAAAGACGCTTAACCGACTATCTTGCACCGGAGCACGTCGAGCACAAAATCTCCGCGGGAACGCTTGCGAATACCAAAATAGACACTTCGAGACTTTCCCGTTGGTTTATTCGTCTTTTTTTCTTTAAATGAAAGCAAACCTGTAAATAAAACTCCTTTGGAGTACTCGCATTTTGGAGCCGCTAAACGATCGAATGAACGTTTTGAAGGACAAGAAAAGAAAAAAAAAAGACATATTAACAGGTACAAGAAAGAAAAAAGAGCGATCTAGCGGCTCCTAGATATCAGCGTTATTATTCTTTTCGTTTAAATTTCAACAACCGTGATTTTCGTCGACGAAGTCGCGGGATTCGCTGCGCGCCTCTTTTTGCAATTACCCTCTTCTTAAAGGGGCACAGCAGTGGTAAAAAAACCCTGGTGCCAACAATAGGGGAATGAAATACACCCGACGATGAACAATAGGCGAGGGCGTCAATCCGACCGGAGGTAGAAACCGCAGCGAAATCCGCGCCTTCGTGTCGCCGTTAATCGCGCTCCTGGAAAACAAAAGCCAACCGTCAGTCCTGCCTCACGCACCCCACCCTCCCCACCAGTCTCCCCCTTGATTCCCTCATCGCACCCCCCATGAAACCGTGTCGTCTTATTATTTACGACGCGCATAAGGCCAAAAACGGCCAGAGCCGGGGCGCATTGTCCGCGCGACCCGCGCTCACACGACTGTATACACGTATACGCCAAGCGAGCGGCAAGGGGGAAGCGATAAGCAGAAAACGGGAGCGGATGTGCTTTCGATCCTCGAGGATTCGGCCTTCGGTCGCGGCTGCTCGATGCCGCGACCCGAGCGCTCATCGCGCTCTCTCACACACACACTTATATACATACCCCTTTCTCATGCGTGCGCCGGTCCCTTTTGAATTTTGCGCGCGCGCGCGCCGAAATTCCCGGCCGACCCCGCACGGCCTGGGCGACGCAGAAACCACCGCGACGACATGTAAAAAATTTGTGATTTTTTTCTTAGCGAGCTGGGCGGATGAACAAAACAAAAAGTGTCTTTGGAATTTTATCGTCGATCGGTGGGGGTCGCCGGAGGCCGTCAGGGTCGGCGCCAAGTGTCAATAGTGACAGCATTCGGAATTTTTATAAGACTGATTATGAATTATTATTTGTATAATGCGAAATTCGAAAAGATTGTGGTGAAAAGATTTAGTGTAATCATGATGATTGTAATGGAAAATTGAAGGACTATTTCCGATGATTTGGCTTTATTTTTTAATTAGCTTTTTCTACGAGCTTTATTGGCGAACCAAATTACGATGGAAAACTAAAGAAAAAAAAATATGTACAATGGATGCGGATAATCTTTCGATCTAAGGCATATCGACTCCTTAATGACTGCGTGAAACAAAAAAATACAATTGAATCCAGAAACCATGTTGAAATAAAAAAAAAATGAGCGAAAAAGAAACGCAGCGACTCGTTTGTATGTATCGTCATGTAATTTCATTATTATTATAAAAAAAGAAGGAAATGAAGATAAAAATCACGCAAAACTCATTATTTAAGTCGTCCTTGTCTTTTTGTCACCGTGTTCTGATAACAAAACGAATAAAGGAAAAAAAAATTTCATGCTACCCATCTGTCGTTTGCAATTATTGTCAAACATTCTTTTCCTTTATACACACACACATACGGACTCACACACCCATCCTCAACAATCGCAACGAAACGCTCTTACGATGATTCACCCTAGAAACAACAAACCCGCGCTTACGATATATTTCTACCTTCAGAAAGTATATACGCGAGCTTGCGCTTTGCCTGCTAATCCCGCGGATCACTCTCGTCGACTTTGCTACCTTTGGTTGCCCCTGACAAAACTCTTCTCAGGAGTCGAGGATAAATATTTGCCGGCTGAATTTGAGACTCAACCTAAGGAATTATATTTCTTGACGATGAGCTGGATTTCTTTGGTAAAATAAAGTTCGTCGCGCGCGCTCGGTGTATCGGCGGAAGGGAGGCTGAAATAATATTCACGCCAGTTCTATGAATCGGGCGAGGTACTGATTTCGGAAAACGATATCACACTGCGTTTACGCGCTTTGAAACTTTGTAATGTTATCTTGTATAATTGGCCTCTTCGTTTGAAATTTCTCTCGGGTGTTTGCTTTAATTTTTTTCTCTACGAGGAATACCAGCTATTTTCAGTTGAATTCTGACCTTTTGATGGTGCCAAGGGTAGCTTCACGGTATATAAAGCTTTACGAAAAAGTTGGAAAGTGCTATTTTTCAGATGTCAGAAAAAAAAAAGAGAAAAGAAAGTAGCCTTTATAAGATTACTCAGGCTTATACCAATGAAACATTAAACTTTTTCATTTCTTTAGAAACATCAGTATTTATTATCATATATAATGGTTATATTACAAAATGAAAACTTTTTAAAGTATGTTTTCAATAAAATTTCTCATTTCACCGTAGAAGAAAAAAAATCAAAGCGCAACTACCGAACCGAACAGTTCATCCTCCCAGTATAATGGAATTAAAAATGGCGCAATGAGTGGTTTTAAATCTTTCTCTGTTATGTAGTCGAGCGACTTCACCCCCGGGGCTCTTTCCTCTCCTGCTCCTCCTCTAGGCCCGATCAAATATTCAGAAGCTCGTCGAGTGCGAGGCCAAGGATCGATCGCTTGCGGCGATGTAGATATTCGTTTTTGTCGCGTTCGCGAAAACAGAGTCATTTACACAAAGTCGAGGGAATTGCCAAAGGGATGTGAGTCCGCCTTTTCTCAGGCCGCCTCACTTTCTTTTTTCGTGACTGATGAGTCGCCTTATCCAATAGGACATGGATTTATTCACGGTTATTTTTCTAGTATTGGTGGCGTGGATTTCTTTTTCTTTAGTTTTACTGATTTTGCGAATTGACCCGGCGGCGTTAGTCTGTTTGCTTTAAATTTCAGTTTGAGTTTTCGTGTTACACGAGAAGTGATCTCTTTTGTTTTTTATTTCTTTTAGCACATGTTTGGAAATAGGTATCTCTTTTTAATATACGGATTGTTGTCTGTGAATTTCGGACATTTTTCCCGCAAACTAAAGTTTGCTTCTAAAAAATTTTATTTTTCTGATTTTATTTCTTTTTTTAATAAATTGTAATACCGACTGTTAGCAACTTTTAATTTTTCTTTATATAGCTCACAAAAGTAAGTTTACAAAAGTGAAGATTAAAAAATATTTATTGTTTCATGTGCTGTTAGAAAAATGTTCTTTCATATTAAATTATTTTATGACTCAGTAAAAAAAGTTAAGAAACAAGTGGTACAAACGCATTAAGCAGAACAGCATTTCGCAATATAGCCGAACCAATAATCGATTCTTTCATTAGTCGGCTGAATATAGATATAAAAAAACGGCCACCTCATAATTCATCAGCTGCAATAAAATATTTCATGACGAACCGCAGCGTCGTTAAACGTAGTACCGTAACTGATCCGCGGCGCAATCCCTTCGCTCCTGAGGGTCCTCCAAATTTATAATTCATATTTTCGAGAGGAGGCAGCGACGTGGTCCATCTTTTGTCGTATCTTTTGTCACCGGCGAAACTGATACCGTCGATGATAATAAAGATGCGCGTAAAAATCACGTGGTCTGCCTATAAATACTGTAGATAAGGAATAATTTCTCGTGCGAGTGAGCAGCTTGTACACATAAATGCGTGTCGTCGGAGAAAAATGACGCGGCGATGAAGGGAGCGAGCGAGAAAAAAAAAACAATTTCTCCCCTGTAATGGTTGGCCATCGAGAGGCGAGGGATAACATTCACCTCTAGACATGAACGGTGAATAAAGCCGTACCCTAGTGAGAGACAAAAACTCCCTTCGAGGGTGTGGACTGTGGACGTAGCGGCTTCAGAATCAAACTCTATACGTGATGCGCCGAGATGTTGCCGAGGCAGTTAAGTGGAAGGAGAGGACTGGGTGCGGCCATTGTCGCTTTCTTTATGATCGAGTCTGCTGCTCGCATTGAATGATCCGTCGCGATTGATGCTCGGGGTTACTTTTCGCGCTCCAATTGTCTACTTGTTAGTTAGGGCTTTTCACATCACTTCGTGTCCCGACATTATTTTGATTTTAATTAGAGACTGTATAAGAGGGATGCTTTATCGCACGTAGAATGATTTTTAATCTTTGCAAGGCTTTTAAAATATATCCTATAATTTTTCAATAGAATTTCCGGTATGGGCATCTTTTGCAGATATCTATACGAGAAAGCGTAGTACCAGAGTAAATGCCCGTTGGCTGTGTTTTATTGTCTGTCGTGTTTGATTGATGAGTCGATGTGTAAGAGTTTATTTATAGGCAGTGATATTTACTGCTTTGGAAGTCAAGAGAGACTGATTTTTCGATCTTGCGATTTGAATAAAAAGTTTATTCTGAAATTCATCAATACTTATGATATACGATTGTTTATAATCAACTAACAAGATACGCTTACATGAAATATCCAAAACACTTTTTTATGCAACGAAAAAGAATGGCCCTTGTAATATGAAAGTGAGTGGTGATTTTTTTTTTTTGGAACAAAAGTAAATTTAAAATCAAAGTAGTAATAAAGGAAAACCGTATGGTGTCACGCGATTTGCACGATGCGAAGTGTGATTTATATGCTAATAACAGCAAATATACGTATGTCGAACGTCCATTTTCTCACTCAGTAACGCATTCCCTTCGTGTCAGTTGTAAAATATAATCACATACAGTGATATACGTATATTCGCTGAATTGGGAATTGGTCAAATCGCCCGGGCAAACGTATTAATGTTCAAATTGCTTTTGGAATATCTCTCTCCAATTATCTCACAAACGAGCGCCGCGGTGCAATTTGAATAATCATCGTTTATTGTCTTCGATGAGAAATAAGACACTAAACTTTTCTTAAACAGATAAACAATTTTATGGAATATTGTTTCTTAATAATATGTTGTTGGTCTAATTAACTTATAATATTTTAGATTTGAGAAAAACATTGAACATAGTTTTTCTTAATAATTATTACGCTTAAAGTTATTTTGTGTTTAAAGAGTATAAAACGGTTTAATTTTACTTATTACTCAAAACTTAAGTAAACAGTAAACACGCTGATTGTTTCTAACAAAGTCTAATTTGCTAAGAAAGTTTGGAAATGAATAGTAAGTAAACAACTTTCAAATTATATTAAAATTTTGAAATAGTCGTAAAGGGAAATCTTACATAAAGAATAACTATTTCCAACATTTCTGCTATGAAAACAAGAGAATCTAGGTTTGACAACGTTGCGCTATGCGAAACAGATATATTCGGGTTCGTGCATTCTGAAGTATTTGTTCGGCCCTTCCTTCGAAATATTAAAAAAAAAAGTCGAAAAACAGCTTCCATAACGTAGAATTAGTAAACATTTTTTTTAAACAATGCCAATTCAATTATGATAAAAAATACTTTATTTTCTCATAATCCATTAAATCGGATCGAGCCCCCTTACAAAAATTGACACAAATATTATGTTAATATTTTGAAATGGTATCCAAATGCTTAGCCAATTGTTTTTGTTTCTCGATCACTTTGACATCACGTCTTCCTCTGTTTACCCAGCTTTTACCAATTTTGTGCTTACCCATCATTCTTCTACACTTTAACTTTTATCAATACCACCTTGAACGAAGCGAATTAAACACAAACAGATTTTTGTTATTCAGCGCCAATTATTTTCCTCTTAATGACCACCTGCGGCGCATATCTGATTATATCTGACGCTCGTCTACTTGTCATGACTATAATTTCAAAGTTTCACCGCGATGCGCAACGATCGCCTCAAAGACTATCTCACCATCAAAGTGACTACTTTAAGTCCTGAAAAATCATACAGAGCATCCCTTACGCAGACTTTAGATCGAGTCTCAATTACGCGTAGTTCGGGCGCATCGATCAAAGCTCAATCCACCTACTCTCCCGAGGCGCTGGCACAATAACGAGCAATCAGGGTACACCGCCCGATCACCGTTCTGTAATCCGAGCCGATAAATAAGTTAGCATGACACTCGTCCTCTTTGATCCCCCTCCCTGGCCGTCTCCCTCCGATAATGACAGACTGGCAAGCGTCTCTCGATCGACCACTGCGTCTCCGAGGTTGCAGGGAAGGGACAGAGTACGATAGGTGAGTGCCTCGATGATGCAGAGTCGCGAAAGTTTCGCGAGCTCTCGGGGCAGAGCTTCGACGAGCTGATTTTTAAGCCTGGTCGCGGGTAATGGAGCCGCACGTGCAATGCGGGCTGAGTCTCTTCGCATGCGCCCGGGGGTACCGATTAGAAATAACGACATTGCTTTCTCGCCGCTGAATAAGAGATGCCGTAAGTGCATCCTTCCGGAGATGGTATTTCTTCGCGCACAGACCGGGGACTTCTTTTTTATTCGGTGCATAGATTTGAACTTGCTTTCGTTTGGAATGCTTGATATCACTAAAATTTGTTGTTATAATAATTGTTAATAATGCTGCAGTCAAACTAAAAGTTTTATTTAAAAAATTATAGTGACAGCATTTTAAATTCATTTGCGGAAAAAGATCTGCGGTTTCACGGTAGATATGAAAGGTGTATCGATTAGCAATTTTCTTTTGGTGGGAAGAAGTGTCTTTTTATATAAGCATGATCAGATAAATGACGGACCAAATGAAAATTTTCACTCCCCCCAAAGTTTTTAATTAAAAGTTCACGCCTAGCGTGCGGATGCTGAGCAAACGAAACGGGCAGCCGGGATAAAATTGAAAAGTTGGCGATTTAAGGGGGGCGGGTGCTACTGGGTCGATGAAGGGAAGGACTGCGAAAGAGTCGATAATTTGAACCGTCGCAACTGCCGAACCGACAATAAAAAGAGCTAAAAATGAAAGAAGAGATAATGGACTCTATATAGTTCTATGTGCGTATTATTCTCGCTTTATCATTCTTCTTTTTTCCAAGATTATTATCTCATTATCTAACAATATTGTGGACTATAAATCTTTATTATGATCGAATCTCAAAGTATGAATTTACATTGTTTTCAAATTTCAAAGTGAACTAGTTTAAAAAAATTGTATTTATAAGAAAATTGCAATAATTTATTGAACATAAAATATTTTTATAATTTTGATCCGTTAATTTAAGATGTATTTTTCAATTTAATAATAATCTTGAGTTATTTCTAACATAAAATAGATATGTAAAATTCATACTGAGATGTAGTGCAGTCCTTATATGGTTAGCCCAGCGGGAAAGATCAAAGCTTTTAAGCTATTAAAATCATATGTGGAAAATAATTACTTTGTGAGTAATAACCCCTCTTTTCGAAAGCATTAACGGTTTTCGTAATTTACTTCCGTTTCCATTAGTGAGAAATAATTTTCGTTTAAAACTAAGTATTTTCTTAGAAAATCCATTTCAATCAACTTTTAACGCAGAACGCTTAAAAAAATAATTCCTAATATTTTTACGATTTCTTTTTTTCGGCAAGTAATGCATAAATGACGGTTCAAGTCGAATAACTATTTCATCGAATCAAGGTAACACGTTCGTTTCCCAGCGTACAATCCAATAAAGTGTCTTTGTGTTTAAAGGAACTTCGTCGAGCACATCACGCACCTATAAAGCTTTCCGACGTGCGCATGTTACCGAAACTTAACTTCAAAGTGCTAAGAAATGTTTGAGCGCTCGAGTGCAGCAGGTGAACTGTGGATTGCATTCTACAAAATTCATACCTACAGTACCCAACTAAAATTTTTAACTGTTCACTTTCACACCGAACTTTCTGCTTATTAAATCAACGAAATAAAATAAAGAAGAATTGAAATTGAAAATGATGATGATTCTAAACGGAATTTTACAGGAAATACCTTTTTTCTGTTGCAGCACATGCCCGGCGAGTGCGACGCGGCAGGCCGCGACTCGGTTTCCGTGGTGGCAGGCAGTTTCTCGCAGGGACCCACGGAAACTCGCCCTCGAGGGGTGACTGGCTGCCTCTTGACATGAGGACGACGCCGCCTGCAATGCCAGCCTTCCGAGGATTTGAAGATACCATCTCGCAGGACGGAGTGGTGAGTAATTCATGTTTATTTCAATGCTTCAGACAATCTGCGTCACTTCACGGATGCCTGCAAAGTTACCGTTAAGTTAGTAACTTTAGTAACTTATAATATTACGACTAAAAATAACAATTTGCACCAATGGCTATTAAAAATGAACAACAGTTTAATTCATTTGAGATTGGTTATCTTCTCATAAATTTATATTGAAAATTAATTGACAAAGTTAGGGTATGAAATTAAACTTATGTAAATCCATGTACTGACACTATTATACTGTTGAGTATGAAAATATAAATTTAATTAGACAAACTTTGCTTGCTTTACTTGCTTATGTCAAGAAATTTTTAATCACACAACTATTTCTGTCCAATTAACAAAGTGCTTATTAATGTTGCCTTCAAGCTTTCTCATTCAACTAGCCCAATTCGTGGGTCTAATCAAAATATTGAAACGCCAAGCGTACGTTTGATGTATTATACCAGAAGTTTAGTTCCGAGAATATTACGAACTCTAAGTTGCACGTCGTTCCATTCCATACTTTGTTAGCATTACAAAACGATGCAGGCAAATGGTATATTAGTACACGTTTACAAGTTATAAGTAGTAACAGGTCTGTGTAGTCAGACAATTTCGAATGGCTCATGTTCAAACTCTATACAATTAAAGCTGCGGAAAATTGTTGAATTAAATATTGTCGCGGAGTATGCCGAGGATAATCGATGATCTAATGCATGTTTTTTTTTTTTTTTTCAATTTAAAAACAATAAAACCAGGATAAGTAAATTTCAAGTTAATAGTTGAACAATCACGCGGCATGCAGTGAGACATCTTTTCAGACATTCCGATCACTTTTAAAACTGATGCATTTACGCGGAAAAGTGTGGTTTCCTCACGAGAAAAACTCGGCAGGATTCTCTTTAGCCCCTGACCGAGCGTCGATTGTAAGAAGCAGTTGGCACTCGAACTATTCGCGGAGGAATGCCCGCGCCAATTCCGCCCTTATTTTCGACGACCGTGCCCGTCGGGAATCCTTACCTCTTTTGCAATCTCGGCGACATGGGGTATGCCCGCACTCGCTTTCTAGTTAGTTAACCCAAGATCAATTAGAAGCCTTGCGAACCCTTAGCCGATTACCCACTTGAGGACTTTGCGCCGTGCACTGCATTCAAGGCATGCAATAAATCTTTGCTATTTATACGACTATCTTGCGGAATCGTTCTTTACGATATTTACTAGCTTCGCTAATTGTTTGTGGTTGTATTTCATTTTCTTTGTCAGGACTGGAAAAATGAATTTCGTAAATTCAGGCGGTTGCAACTTCATCGCGTAAAATAAGTCGAAAACGGCACAACTTGAGAATTGTTAATTTAAAGTTTGCCAATTCTTAGTTCTGCTGATTTGAAAAGTTTGATTTTGGCCGACTCGGATCTGTTTCGCAATTTTGATCTTTTAAACTTGGAAAAATAAAAAAAAAAGCTACAATGAACCGTACTACAGTAGCAGTAACATGAAAAGAATATTATGAATAACAAGGAGTACAGTATCTCAAAATTTCGAAAGAAATATTTGATAATTTGGTTGTATAAAAGACTTAGGACTCTCTTAACCTTGGGCAATTTTTTCAGTCGCCAAAGAGCTAGGCATACGCTCTGCGATAAATTACTACACAGTCGCACTACGCAGTCTCTTTTGTATAAATCCGCGCCTATACACGGCCGCTATCTGCAATGACCGGCGCGTGTACGCGCAAGTCGCGCTTCCGACCGGCGATTGAACAGTATACTGCCCACGATAGCCCCGGCCTTACCGTCATCAATTACCGCACGCAACCTCGGCCCTAATGGCCGCTTAGCCTATCCGCGTTCCCTCGTCCTTTTGGGTCAGTTATCGCGCAAACGAGGAAAGTTCGGCTTGTGTCTGCCTTCTTGTCCCGTCAGCGCGCACCCGCAGTATCGACCTTGGAACAACCACCGGCTTGTCAGATGTAGTACATATCATGTAGAAATTTGTAAAAGTAAATTTGTTTAAAATTCTATTAAATGCGTAGCATAAATTTAATTAATAGGAGCCTCATTTAAACCAGTCCTTAAAGCGTCAGTAAAATACACATTTTAATTTCTCGAAACTTGAAGGGTAATGTATTTTATGGCGTTAAGAGCCTAAATGCCCTTCACTAACTATCGCAAAATAATTTGTGAGTCTAAAGAGAGCGGTTAGTTGCAGAACCACGGCAGACGAGCAGACCCCGGGCATTTTTTGTGCGTGACGTGTGTTAGAAATATTTAATTATTTAACGTAGATTTATTCGGACTGGCACATTCAGCTCTACGTAATAAAGCTTAATATTTTTCACACGGTTACATTATTTACGTATCGGTTTTGCTGTTATCTTATAGCCTTGGTGGCATTTCTGTTTTGTTTGAAAAGCCGTCGTAAGACTCCCCAAGATAAAGACAAAGAAAAAAATTCCCGCGCTCGTTTTCCGAATTAGGGCTGAGCAGAGTGCCGCGCCGGTCAGTCTGACGTGAGGTAAAAGTGTTTTCTTCTTGCTCGTGAGCCCCCCTCACTCAAGGAAATATTATTAGACGTACCCCGGGAATAGATTTTCTCTCGTGTCGCCTTTTGCTCAGGGATATTTCGTCCTATTTACGACTTGGTTCGTTGCTTTTTTTTTTTTCTCCTTTCAATTCGACACCAAATTGTTTACCAAGTAGAAGCTTGATTGAGCTTAACGAGAGCACTTTTACTTTGTTCTCCTTTCCTTTTTCCAACCTAAATGAGCGCGATCCTTTCGAAGAGTCTCCTGTAAGCAAAAAAAAATTAACATATTATGTTTGATAATACAGCAAAAATGTCTATTAAGCAATGTCATCATATTTAATTTAGATTCTCGTAATTCTCTCAGCGGACGAAATTGAAGGAGTATCCATCTAAAAAATCTTGCTGATTGGTACACACATAGAAGCTACATTATTACCCATGGATGTACTTTAGGCTCCGGTCGATGACAACGTCGAGACGTGGCGAATAATCAACGGATTCCCCGAGAGTCGAATCTGCGTATATGTGAACCAAGCCAGTGCTGTAAAGGCAACAATCTCAGTATTTACTCTCCCGAGAGTCCTCCACGATTATTCCCTTTCCTATTCTTTTGCTTTTCCATAGAGTAAGCTTTGCATTTCTCTTCGCAAGCTACATATTTCAGATTGTCTGAAGGGTCCTCGAGTAACTTCGTTTTTCCAGGACAACAGAACGAAATAAGACAGTAAAAATAACCGCGATTGATTTTCGATTTCTATAATGTATCAATATGGTGGAAGTCCTTCGCAAGCTATCTCGTTAATGAGAGATTTTCTTCGAAAAAAATATGCACCTCAATGCTTTTTTTTATGGTCAACAAATGGTACTACATTGTTAAAGGTGAAAAGAGAAAATCCTCTTGAAGATTTTTTTTTCTGTCCTCCCAACACAAAAAGGGAAAAGCTACGCGACGTTACGTTCGCCTGCGTAAATACCGGCTTTGGAGAAAAGTCGAATGGAATATCAAATTTTTTTAAGTTAACAGTTGTAGCAGACTTGAATTCGTTTCGAGAATGCGCCGAACCACCGAACCGAGACTCTATTGCCTTCTGCAGGTCTCTCTCTCTCTCTCTCTCTCTCTCTCTCTCTCTCTCTCTCTCTCTCTCTCTCTCTTTGTGCTGCCTTCTTGACGCGTATGCGATTCAAATTTAAAGCTCTTCCCTTTTCCCTTTTCATTTTCTCGTTTCACTCCCGCCTTTTTCTCTGCTCACATAGTAAAACGGGTGATGATACGGGGGGAGCTGCGGGTTATAAGACGCTGTCTTTCGTCGCCAAATTGATGGTTTCTTATTAAAGATCATTGATTTTGGGAATACGAAAGGCTTCCAGTTAGGTACCATATTTCACGTTTTTCGCAACTTGTAGAACGATATCTCGATTTTAAAGCTCACAATATCGCTTAAAGCAGAATTAATTTCCTTAATAGAAAAAGTTGTTTTTTCCTTTTCTTTTCATTCGCTTAAATTAATTGAAAAATAAAAGAGTACACATTGAACAATCAGTTTATAAACTCTGTAAATTACACCGTGAATACTTAGTAGATGAAGTGATTATTTAAAAGTTTTAACGTCATTCATTTATAGTTCAATTACAATTTCTCTACGGCTAAGTCCGTGACGCCTCGTTACGGAACAATCGGGCTGAATTTAATATATAATACAATTGATCTAAAAGTCGGAAAATTGGAAATCTGTCGAAACAGCAAATTATCAATCGAACATCTGCCGCTTAACTTATCCTCGTCGATTGCCAACAACATCGCTAAGCCTCGGCGACTGTTAACTCGTTTGAAAGTTTTATGGAGGTCACGGACTTGCGAGTGGCGCAGTAATTTGAAATTCCAAGAGTTACTTTATAATATTAGTTTTTACAACGACCATCCTGTCGAGGAATGACAGTTTAAACTCTTTCCTCGAAAGTAAACGCATCACGGGCGTGCATGCAAGCACAATTATTGCATTTACCGAAAAGTGTGTTTTTCTGCACTTATTGAAATTGTATCTTCGTAGAGGTAAACCATATAGTGACTGGCTACTTAAGCAGACGTCGAAATATAGTGATTGGCCTGGCTAAGATAGTGATTGGCATACGTGTATAGGTATATAAACTTATGGAAATGCAGACAATCCTATCACTGGTGGCCAGTGACTATGCCCTGGCCAACAACTGTACCGTTTACCCCTATCCTTTTTTTTTTACAAAATACAGTAACGTTTTTCATTTTAAATTAAAAAAATTATTTAATAAAGCCGAGACAGACAAACAGAGGAAAAAACGAGCATTAAATCGCCGACCAACAAATCGCCTTTGCAAGTCTAATACCGGAATCTCGACTGTGGGCGGGGCAGTACGAAGTACGCGCTCGGGAGACGGGGTTAATATTCGCAAATCTACCTTCGCGCGACGTCTCGTCCGACGAATTTGCCGGACGAGAAGAGGCGGCGATTCAGGTCACGTTCGAAAATCCACTCGAATGTTTACGCGCGAGTAAAAGGCCGCTCGTTGTAATATGAGTTGCCGAGCGGCCGGTATATTAGTTACGCTAAGAGGTGAAGGCTGCGGTGAATGCGTGAGTAATGAGCTGAAGTACGGTCTTTTTTTGGGCAGGAGGGGCAAGGGGTAAGCGATCGAGGGATTTTCAGGTTCACGGTAAAAGTGAGCACTTTGTGAATTGAGAACGTTGAAGAAGTTTTTAAAAAGTTTATATGCTGGTCACGTTCAAAAAAGAAATTGAATATTTCATAACATTAACTGCTACAAGTTTTAATAGTGTCGGGTTATAAGGCATGACATACGTTGGACTATTTTAAATTATTTTTGTCGTTTATAATTCAAGACAAGAAAAACAATTATGCATAGGCTAAATGTTTAATATTACGAAAGAGAAATGTGCATCATATACATATTTAATGTCCTCACTACGACTTAAGAATGCAGACCTACCACTGGTATTAAAAGACGCTTATGAATATGTAGAACTAACAACTGTATGTATGGTATATGTACGAAATGAGCTTATTCTGAAAAAATATTAAATAATTAAAATGCCATATTCTCGAGAAGTATTACTGTAGATATTAGGAGAAAATGTATATTTAAAATCTCTACGTTACGTAGACACAATTTTATAAAATAAAGCAGTAGAGTACAAGTATAAACATCCCGGCATAGTCAGACGTCCCCTTTAAGAGTGTTTAATACTGATGCTTTCATTCAATAAGAAATTAATTTACAAACTCGTGTTATCGACAGTAAGCCAGAAATACTCTACTAAAAATAAAAAAATGAAAGAAACTTTTTGAATGTGTATTATCCCGCGTTAGATATGCAACTAATATTGAAGTAGTACAAGTCAATGTGCAATCGTCTCCGCGCGATAGAAGCACTAAGCGCATAGCTTGCTAAGCGTCATCGATGCGAGTTAACGCGCCACGATGTAACGATAAATGGGGATAAACTGAGCGTACTGCATGTGCCGGCAGGTTCACCTAGGCGAGGGCATAGCGGTGTGCGAGGAGCAGCTGAGGGCCGTTAAGTGGAGCGACTACCGGAAGCTGACGAGGGGTCTCGCGGCGATCCTCTTCAGTCCGACGGAGCTGGCGACTTGTTCGGTTACGGGGCAGCGTTGGAGCCGCGCAGGCACCGCCACCGAACGACCCGTCAAACCCGCCCTCGACAAGGCCAAAGTCCAAGCTATCATATGTAAGTCTTCGCCTCGTTATGTTTGCTATAGTATTACAGTCGCTTTTCTAAAGGAGAAACTTTTTCCTTTATTATGATATTCAGATATAAAAATAGTTGCCGTTGCTTCCGTGGGTGACATGCAATTTCGAACTTTTCGTGAATAATGATTTTATTTAAATAATTTAGAATTGTTTGTTTTTACCAAATATCTAAGTTAATATTTAATATGGAGAAACAAGTTGTATACCTAAAAATTGCCATACACCGAAAAAAAAATAATAGGGGAAAGTTTACAATAAATTTTGTAAGATAGGGACAGACTTTGCAAGCCAAGAAAATTACTACAAGTTTTGGAAAAATTGCTATAAATTTTCTGAAAATTACAACTTTTATAGTAAAATTTGCTATAATTGTGGCAAATTTTACTATAAAAATTATAATTTTTCCAAAGTTTATAGTAATTTTCTTGGCTGGCCAGGTCTGTCCCCATCTTATTAAATTTATTTTAAACCTTCCTCTATTATTTTTTTCAGTGTATAGTCTGTGTTAATGATCTTGTTGTGACATTAAGTGTTTTTTAATAGTTTCTTTAAATGTGCAAACTTTACAATAGTAACAATAAATTTTGCAAGAGCCTATTGCAAATTTTTCAACAATATTGTCTGTAGAACATTTGAAAAAATATGGTATATTTTAGTTCATTTTTTTCCTCCGTGTAGATATATTGATCTGAAATAATTAAATTATGCGAAATAATGGAATTAACAGATTAAAAAAAAAAAATATCATAATAACACGTAAAATAATTTTCACCTGACAGAGTTATTATTACCATTATGAACTCGTTTATAAACATGAACATATGTCTGACAGAATATTACAAAATCATCAGCATTAAATAGCTCAATTTATCATCCCGGGAGTGCACAATTGCGGGAAATTTGTTACGGTATAACAATAAAATACACCACGGCACACGTGCACCAACAGAGTGCACATGCATCGCTGCATTATACATCTCCCATGTAACTTTTATACGCGCTCTCTAAGTTATGCTCGCGTCTCTATTCTCTCGGGCATATGAGGCACTATTTTTATCTCGTTATATCTTTCCTGTAGACAGTATTTTTTTCTCTGCTACTCCGCTTGAAAACTTGACGAACGACTATACGGTAATTTTCTTTTGTTATGTTATCTCGAAGTCGTCTTCGTTATATTACTTTCTTATAATGTAAATTTTTTAATGAAATAAGTTGAATAAAAGTTCGGTCGACGGGAATATCGCCAGTCATCCAGCAAAATCTTATTAAACTCGCGGTGCGAATTAAGTTTTGTTAAAGCGTAAAAGAAATAACATTTTTTTCACGCTAAAATGAATTGCCTTCGGGTGAATTATCATTATGGCATTAATTTTTCAGAACTGGGTATCGAACGTATTATCTCTCCTTTTTTTTTTTTTTTTTTGTTTTAAATGTAAACGCTGTTTATTTAGGAAAAAAATTAATTAAAAGAGTTAATTGACGATAATGCTTATTGATTGTACAATTAATAATTCATAATACATTCTTTAAATACTGGAATAAATTGATTTTAAATCCAAATTTATTAGAATGTGCAAAATATCGGAATGTGCAAGTTTAAAGATTTAACTCAATCGTTAAAAATTTATCTTTAATTTTCAGGAGTAACCCCTCTAATTTAGCATGATTTACAGTCTAGAAAATTTCCAAAAGCTAAGAAAATAATCCCTTTCATTGGCTGAATGGTACCCGGGTCGTGGAGTATAAAGTAAGCTCTGAATAAGGGAAACGCCCATAAAAGCACAAGATTTTCTCCGTGAAAAAGACTTTCTTGCGAGTCACTGCTTAAAACTGTCCAATAAACATCCTCTTTGTTTAAAACTTCAATGGATTGCTTTTTTTCTGAAAAGATGAGATGATTGAAATACTATTATTTACAACACATTTTCCTTAAAAATATAAATAACAGCATTTCTATTTTCTAATTTCCAATGTTCTCGACAAAAATTAGCAAAATAATGCGAAAAATGTGAGTTTCGCATCTTATCTTCCATTAAAGAAAAAACAAATAAGAACACAATAAAGATAAAACTGCCTACAAAATGAAGTTCACTGGTAATTCATTTCAATTAATTTACAAACTTTTTAGTACACTGTTACAAAAATCTTTTGTTTCATCATCATAAAGCTGACGTCTTGCGCCCGCTACCCGCGTGCATTAGCCTAATGGAACATTTCCATTATTGCTTTACAAATCCAACATTAACGAAGTAACTTTTCGAAAGCTTTCAACCTGGTCCCTCGCATTTTTTTCACTCCCCCCAGCAGAATAAAAGCGCGTACTTTTGAAGCATTTTTTTCGTGAATAAAGGAAAATATCGCGGAATGTAAAAGGTGGCGGATGCGTTATACCGCAACGCTTATATAAAAAATCCGGTAGAGCAAAATCCACGCGACCCAATTGGATCAAACCATTGCAAATGCCGAATGCGTTTAACGATACGCGCGTATAGTCAATGCGTCGCACGCGGTGAACGTGACGTGTGCATCCACTTCGTGCGTGTAAGTAGTTACAGTGCAGAGTATATTCAACCAAAATTGCGCGCACCATTCGTCACTCTGTCGCTCAGCTTCTCTCACGGTCTCTTTTACCGATGACAAGCACGTTTGATTTTCGAATGCAGCGCGCTAAACGTTGAGCCACGTGAAGAAAAGAACGTTGATTTGTCGGTGACTCGAAGCGTGATCGATTTAAGGATTTAATTAAATATCTCGCGTATCAATGGTATTTCTTATTTATTAATTATTTTTATTATTGTGATTAAAGTTTCTCCGAGCACAGTGTGTGCAAATGAAGTCCAAGCTAATTGCGGTTGCGGGGTTGGGAGGTTGAAATGCGAAACTCTCCGTGATTTGCATTCGCGTTGAAAGATCGGATTTTAAAATGTCGACGACTAATAAAGTCACACTTTTGATGGACGCGACGCCAAAGTTAATTTCGACGATGAAAATGCGGATACGCGTTCGATGAGTCAATATAAACGTTGATGATGCTAGATTGGCGCTTTGAAAAATCGCCTGTTCCAGTTCCGTTCCGTTACCTCCAAATGGAGAAAAATATATAAATTTAAGCATTTGTATGATTTATGGAGAAGTTGAAAGCACATTACGAATTGATTTATGAAAGATGATGGAAAATATTTGTAGTGATAATATGGGACACTGATGTAATCTTTTCGCCGCGAGGGTAAATTTAAAAGCTGCGGGATACTGAATAATCGTGTTGCATCCGTGCAAATAATTAATACGTGCCTAAAATAAATTGTTCGTTCTGTATTATTGAACATAATTGTGATACTCTAGCGCTGCATTTCTATTAATATTGCGGTGGAACATTTTCTGAACTATCTTTAACTATACACAATGTATAATTCAAACGATCAATCATCTTATCCGTTAACATTTATGGGCTCATTTTAATGTTTCTTTAGGAACGTAATAAATATTGCAGATATTTTTGTAACAATGAAATAATATATTGAACCTATTTTCTCCTACACAAATATGAAAATTTAAAGTATCGTTAAATCAATTTCAACCTATTACAGTAATTTAGATCACTTCCGGATTCGTACGTAATAAAGCAATCTCATTTCATGCAGTAATCTTAAATGTATTTCAAACGAATCTGAAAAGATCTCAAGTCCCCTCCCCACAAAAGCCTCAAACACGTAGGGATTAATGTGTATTTACGTCGGCCCTACACTAAACTGGCCGATTTTACGACCGCGCTCAGCTCGCACCATAAAAGAGTCGTAGCACAACAGCCGACGGCCGTTAAAACGCAAAGCCGCAGAACCAGAGTGCTAAAGAAACCGTGATTGACTGAATTTTTCATTACGTCCACGGGGATCGATGAGTCGCGACACTTTTTGTCTGGAACGCTGGCGATATCAAAGTCGTGATTTCCGCCGGAAGTGAGTGATTACGGCGCCGCAAAATGCCGCGCATGAACCTGCTGTACGTTTTTTACAGTGTCACTCTTGGCCGATCGATGCACTAATCTTCAAAGCGAAAAAAAAGCTGTGACGCTAAATATTTACAGCTTTGCACTTTTCCAACGCGGATAGTCTCGGACGTGCGATACGCATCGGTTTCTGTGATTAGAAATGCTATAATTTCTACGGTCTTTGCACATGGATTTGTCGATTGTTTGAATTGAATTTGAATATAAATTGAAGTGATAAAAATAATACTGCGTTTGTTTAACAACATTTTTTAATGTTTTTGTATAATAAATTTTATTGAGTTACTAATATTATATTTGTATTGAATCCAGCATTCAGAAGTTTATGTTTGATATCTCGTAGCAAGTCAATATTACGAGAAGTGTGTTGATACTCAAATTCCATGATTTTATCCCTGGAGAATATATTTTTATCCCTAACGCTAACACTTTTACTTTGGGAGGTTTTCGTCTTTTCAATCGATTCAATATTTTCTTTTTATTCTCCTACCCAACGTCCCCTTCTCCCTAGCCAACGTCCTTCAAAGCATATCACAAAAAGAATTGTTTCACGTTAAAAAATAATCATTATTAAGCTATACTGCGCAGATACTCCCCCGGGACTTAAAAGGCAATGCTTAATCTAAATGCAACGAACTGTCTTACAAGGCATTTCCCGCCTGAATGTAGCTTTAATCACGCATTATCCCCCCGCCGGCTCCTTCGCGACTCCAGAAATAAAAGGAAAACTCATCAAGCCGAACATTTAAGTTCCCTTATACAGTGCTCTGCTTTCCTTACCCTACCATTTTCTCGAAAACAAGTCAGCTGATTGTGGAGGCATTGTATTTTTTATTATCCTCACTCCCTGCCTCTGCTCACCCAACGTACATTGCGCATTCGTACATGGCTTTCTTATCGGTCTGATTTATGCCTTGACGAAGCGAAAAAAAAGGTGCATTTTCACGCGGCGCGCGCGTATGACTTTTGTTGCGTTTTACGTCTACGTGCTTACACACACGTTTCTAGCGGGAGCGAAGAATACATGCAGATTTATGTCGACGCGATGGCTGCTAAATGAAGTTTCGCGCTTTATGGCTTGTCGTTAGGTCGCTATCCGCGAGGACGAACGGCGCTGCCTTAAACAAATTTGCCTTCCTGAATTATTGATTTCCACAGGGGACTTGATAAATGCATTGGTGTAAAATACAGGTTCTTCCCTAGACATTTTTTCGCTTTTAGCAAATGATTACCTACACACTAGTTTCTGTAACAAAGAATGTAATTATTTAAATTTGACAAAACAAAAGTTAAATTCGCCATTTCGAAGTTTATTAAACGTCAGGAGTTCAGTTGCAAAATGAGCACCGCCTTTTAGTACTTCATAAACGCGTATCTCACTATAATGAAGTTATAACTAAATAGATGCGAAATGCTATATTATGTTTACTACATTGCTTTAATTTGAACTGGACGGACGTAAAATTTAACTACACTTAGTTGCAAAGTGCGTATCGCAATCAACGAGAAGTGTCAATTTCCAGCGGATTTGACGGGGAAATTCTTTTATACCAGTCAACCTGGATAGGAACATCTGCAACAGCCACTTTTGTGAGCATTGAAAGTATGAGAGAGGGAGGTACAGAGAGAGAGAGAGAGAGAGAGAAAGGTCACAGATAAAAATTTCATGCGAACTGTAGAGAGATGGAGAGTGAGAACTGCGAGACAAGGGAGAAATTTTTGCCACCCACGCTAGCGCGCGGGGCTCGCAACATTACAATGAGATTACCCCTCTCTTTCTCCACAGTCGAGACAGGGGGAGAAAAAAATCGAGTCCTCACGCTTGACAGAGAATCGACGGGTGCAATGACAATGCCTTCTCGATATGTTTCAGCGTACGTGACGTCGAGGTTCCCCTCAGTGGACGTGAGCAGCGTCAAGCAGGTTTTGGCCTACAAATGCAAGGAGAACTCCACGGCCTTGAAGATGAAGTCTATCCGATACATTTGGTAAGAGTTATTTCTTTAATAAGAGTAACCTTTCGTCCCAACCTCGCGGCGTGTCGAACGACTTGGTTGCCTTTTATAAACTTCTCCGATCCTACCGCACCCTCTTCAATTTTGCCGGATTGCTCGTTATTTATACTCTTCTATTCCATCACTTCTTTCTTATTGCTTTTCTTTACTCGGCGCGGTTGCTACTTGTTT
This sequence comes from Sycophila texana, assembly GCA_035582955.1. Taxonomy (NCBI): domain Eukaryota; kingdom Metazoa; phylum Arthropoda; class Insecta; order Hymenoptera; family Eurytomidae; genus Sycophila; species Sycophila texana. The sequence goes on from JAWWEN010000009.1 coordinate 6,469,418, forward strand.
ACGGCGCATTCATTTCACAAAATTGTGGGCCAATTTTATATATTGATTTCCAAGTGCGAGATTATACGTTCCGTTTGAGCAGCTTTACGGATTTGTCGGATATCGGTCTCTTGAGAAAAAAGAAAGTCGGTGAAGAGTGAGGCTCGCAGGTTTCATTGAAATTTCAAGCTTTTTTATCTACCAAAACGTGGGCTATAATTCGATTTCCGCGGGGTAATTTTGACAGCACTTCGGCTGAGTGCACTTTCTTAATTTGCTGAGTAATTATAATCTAATATTTGTCAACTAATGTTCTATAATGAAACTTGTTATCATCTTTTATCTTTTATGATTTCAACATAACAACATTGACTTTTAATTTACTAATAAATTTTTACAAATTAATAGAATCTGGTGCTTAATTTTGACTTTATACAAAGTTTTCTCTATTAAAGTATGACGTTTACCTAGTGTGTGAATTAAAAAGAAATTAATTTCAATCACGATTTTCTGAGTTTTGTTTCCGGATATTTAATAAAAAAACCTCATCGGAACTATGTTACTGTGTCGTATCAAGCTTCGACTCTGATATTAAGCAAACGAGAGTTGCGAAGTCCAAGAAAAAGTTACCGGAGAAATACTGTACCTCATAGGTTTTTATAAGCCGGAGAGACATTATAAAAGTTCCGAGTAACTCGAAAGCTCGGCTCGGCCAGGCAAACACGACAATTGTACAATTCTAACGAGGATACCACGTGCAATGAAAAGTCCTCTATGTTTCTTGGTTAGCTCCTACTCACGTGCCTCTTTGAATCTTATTATGTTAGAGAAAGAGCAATAGAAGAAGAGTATTCGCTTGCATTTAGCAATAGCCGAGGGTAAGAGTCCATTTGAATTTCTATTACGTTGCAATTGTCGAATGTACTTCAACTTGCGCATCCCTGGAAAAGAAATGTGCGGAACTTGTGCCGAAACGAATTCCATGTTTTATAAAATGTAAATTAGAAGGCATGTCCTTTTAGAGAGAGTAATTTCACAAAGATTTAATTGTTATTATTTAAAAATTATCTTTATATTTGTAAATTTCCCAGATCCGTTCTACTTAAGATATTCTTCCGAACGAAAAATTTCAAGATATCGAATTCGAGTCCTGAATAAATTTCAAACCAATCTTCCAGAAAGTTCTAAAATAAATTCACGTTCGCAATACCCTCACGCAACAATCGCTGGAGGACCATGTGGCAAAGTCTTATTTTCATAATAAGAACGTGAATCCTGCTTTACCATGCAGAGCCAAACCAAACAAAACTCACCACTCAAAAAAAAAGAGAAAAAAAGTGGAAGAAAAAAAATGAGCTAGCATCTGCGCCAGGCTCATCGAAATGAAATTCTGTAAAAAACTTGTATGTTTGAGCTTTGATTGGCTGCGCGCGCACGGTCCCCCATTGAAGCAAGCGGAGAAAGTTGCCGCTAGAACTTAATCTCGTGTCAGCAACGCCTAACCATCGACTCGCTCACTTACTCGTTCTCGCGCAGGCGTTTTCTCCCGAAGGACCTCCTCCAGGTCCCTTTGCCATCCTAAGCCGCCTTGCGCTGCTGAGAGTGACTCGCGCGAGCTGCGAGAAATCGGGCTTTTAATTAAGCGAACGTTCGCGAAACGCTCGGCTGAGCTTTGAATGGATTTAACAGAGTTTTTTCATCGAATGCAATCTGCAAAATTTCCTTTAACAGAAATATTTCAATGCCGCGCGCAATATTTATTTGGAAATCATTTTGAGCGCATCTCATATTCGTTTATTTATGGTTCGCAAAATGGAGGAAATATGCGTATTTTAGAATACAAGCGAATCTCATAGAAGATCAAGTGACACGGGTGAAATATTATATTTGTTCTTTTTTTCTTTCTTAAGAATGAATTATTATAGCTTCATTATGAATGAAAATAAATCGGAATACAAATTATAAGTTGATAGAGTATAAAATTTTTCACAAAAATTGAACGTAGGCCTTTATTTTTATTCAAAGAAGATTTTTATAGCGTAAGCGGAAAATGATTAAATATAAAATTATAATTTATTTTATGCATTATCCATTCAAATTTATTCATTGAATTATTAATATGAAATGTATCCACTGAAATCCATACATATAAAATTTATCTATTGAAATTTATCGAACACGTGACTTTTTCACAATCGCAAAGCAAGCGGCAGCGCAGCATATTTACACCTCGCGTAATGGTGCTTTCAAAACAAGATGTGACCGAGCGTAAGCTCCAAGGCAATTTCCCGGCCCCTTCAAGTTCGCGACAGGCATGATTCGCCTCGGTAGGTCCCGCCGCGGGCCACGCCGCGTAGATGCAATTTCGCGCTGGTGCGCCCCCGACTCCTATCCTCATTTACATTTCGCGGCATCCTTCGAGTATGTCACCTCCAGGCCTACCCACGCACTCCGATCAGCGAGAAAGCAGTCTGCTCGCACGAATAATAAAAAAAAAGAAAGAAAGAAAAAAGGAAAAGAAACGCCGCTCTACGCGCGAAAGAAAGCGATTTTCGCGAATCGTTCGAATTCGCAGACAGCGTTACTTAATTCATCCGGGGAGATAAATCGATTCGCAGCTTAGATTTATCAGGCGCTGTCGGTGCGCGAGATACGAATCACGATTTACAGCTCTCAAATGCATTTTAATTAAGTAGGGGAAACAAGCCTGGCGACGGCATCAGTTCGTCCGTTTCGTGGAACATTTTAATCAACTGGCGCGAGAAATAAAAGCCCGTGCAGCCCGCTCGAAACTTCGGGGATTAATCAGGCCTTAATATCTACAAAAAGAGAAATAAAAAAAAAAAGAAATCGCAGCGAAACCGGGAGAGCTTCGTGGAGAAAAATGCACACTCGGCGGGCGCTTGCAACTCGATGACAGGGATAAAGCGACCCCCAGACGGCGTGGAAAGGTCGGGCTGATGAATTCGCGCGATAAGGTCAACGGAAGTCCTTCAAATGCATAAATTACGCCGACCGGAGTTCGACGGGAGCCGTTACTTTTTTCTCGTCGTTAGGGGCGTAACGACGTAATTCGTACGTCGGAGTCAAGTCGAGATAGCGACGCACACTTTTCAAAGCCCGTCGCGGCTTTAAAAGTTTCCCCGGCGTCATTGGCGAGCACGACTCGGCTCGAGAAGTTGCTTACATTGTTCGCGCTGGTATGAATTTTAAAGGGAAAAGTTTGAATTTATCTCTAGTGCTTTTTGCTAATATTATTGAATTCTGCTGGGTCGCAGTGTTGGGTGACTGTTATATTTTGCTTCACTTTTTGCTCTTGTGTATAAGTTTAGCAGTCAATTAAACGAAAATATACCGGTGCATGGGAATTATTCAAGTGAGGTTCATACCACCTCGCGTAGAGGCGAATTCTATTAATTTTTATTTTTAAGCGCATAAATAAACGTGATAGATTATTTGTGCTTTATTCAGCTTTGATTTTACTAATGTAATAGCCATCAATCAGGATCAAGTGAAACATCTAACAAATAAGAATCGATAGTAAAGCAATAGAAATGGATAGAAAATACCCCAAGCAATATCGAAAGGTGAATCGGCCATATAAATAGAGAATAATGAAATCTTCGACCTTCGGGGTGTCTGACAGAGGGAATATCGAAGAATCGCGATTTCATAAAATGTTATTAATACTGTCTCCCAAATATAAGAGAAAAATAATTTTCACTCAACATTTAACTCTTCAATAATAGTGTAACTATAACGCTAGGCACCGAAGAATCAATCTATTCATTTTTTGTTTAGATTATACCTTCATTTATATCAGTACCGTACAAGACATAGAGATGCAACATACCAAAGTCAAGGTTGAAGCGAAGCTCTCACGCGTAGCCCAGATCGTATCAGTAGAGGTCCTTTAGTTCTCGTTGCATTGGCTTTGTTACATATCCAACGTTCCGTCAAGCTGGTTTCACCACACAATCGTCGTGATCGGATGCGAGATGTTAGAGTTCGCTTGGGGAGAAACGGCTCGAAATAAGTCAAATAATAGTTCCTTGAAAAGACTTTGGAGGGACACCTTTGAAGTCGTTATTCGTGACAAATGATAGAAGGTACCTAGGGACAAAAATTGTGGTATAAAAAAAAAACAGTCAAGCTTTTCTTAAATGAATATTTAATTAAATATCGTGCTAGTCGTTTAGATATTTTATTAAAACGTCTCTAAAAGTTTTGTTTAACGCTGATACTATGGAACAAACAATACGTACACTGCAATAAAAGTAAAAATACTTTATGTACTATAGAGATATCAAAATAAAAACTTATCTCGTAAAATGTTAGAAGTTTGGGAAACTTTTCTCTTACTTATACGAGTGTAAATTTTTATGTAATAAGTCCCCCGTATTTTTTACAACAAAAATTACAATATAGAGTATTCTTGTAATTTTTGATGGTGAACCGCAATAAAATAATTAATTATACGCCCAATTTTCAAACGGTAAAAATATTAAGCGACCTTTTGGCGATCTTGGTAAAGCTATAAATCTGCGGCTACATAACAAAGAGATTTTGAATTTGTAACATATATTCTTCTCTACGTATTGGAACACTTCGATTAGGCAGTTTCTTTTGTTTAATATAAACATCTTTTCGGGATTAAATTAATTATGAATGAATTCAATTACTAGAACTAGTGTACCAATTGCTCCAGCAGAATAACGTACCATAACGACGACAAATCGAATTACCGAAATTCGTTGATAATTCAATTGCGCCCCTTTTTTTTCCTCTTCATTCTATACAATTATGACCAAATAATTACCAGGCTAAACACTAGTGTGGCTGCCAGTACAGTGTAATCTCCTTCAAAGAAGCGCGGGAACAATATTATCGCAATACACGGCTAAAATTAATGAAGTATAGCTATCGCGGCTTTCTATGTTAGGAAAGCACTCCGCGCTTTTCAAACCGAATAAACGATAATCACCCCTTACCTAATCATCAGACAGAAATACAGTTTACAGTGTTCAGTGTATCTATGATTAAATCTACAGCTTCGAATTTGCTTAATTTTGTGCGCGACAATTTCCTTTATCTCCGTGAAGAACTTCATTCAAAGCGAGACTTTGTCCTCTCGGACTTGAAATATCCATACAAAACGAAAAAAGCATCCTTACGCAGATCAAGCGTCCACTCTACATCTTTTGAGTTACGTAAATATTAGCTAATATAAACACGTATTTTAAATATTCACTTTTTCTCCAGTGTTCGAAATAATTTGGAATTAATTAATGTTAAACAATGAAATAAGTCAAAATAGTTTAATTATTATTTTATTAAAGTTATTTTAAACTTGTATGTGAATAAACTTTCATAATAAATACATACTAGCAAGCAGTTTTTTGTTAAAAGAAAATTAGAATATATAAACATGTATACGTTAATTATAAAGTTTTATAACAAGAGTTTTTCAATTTTAAGACAAACTGTATGCAGGATTCAAAAGGTCTATTTTTAAACATTAATTTATAATTAATGAAGAATACAATTAAATTAAATTGGAGGAATCTGTCTTGCAATTAAAAGATACAATTAATGACTATCATCATCGTCCTCTGATACGAGATTCAGTTAAATCCGCTCGAGACTTCGAGGATTAGTTCCGTCCGAAGATTTGAGAGAGAGATAGATATATAAAGAGAGAGAGATATAGAGAGAACTAGAAGCAAATCACGACTGTGTCTTTATACACAGTTCACCATACACGTGCGTACAATAGTATTGGAAACTGAGAGATTTCCAAGATCTACAGGAGAATAAGCGGGACTAGAATATTATTCATTCTCATTTGGGATTCACGGATACCTATAAGCTCGGGTGCCACAGGATAGTTACCGGCGAATTTCGCGGTCGCATCGATTAAAATTCACGGGACGCACGTTACAAATTTAGAAGAGGCCTCGGCGCGATTGATGAATTGTAAATTATGCCGGAACCGAGAGGCAAATTTAATCGCGCCGCGGCCGTCCATTAGCAATTAAAGCTCCGCACCGTCCAGGCGTCATCAGTGCCGGATGCATTTAAATATTTAAATTCTCGATTTGCGAAGCAACCGGCCATTGGAATGGAAAAACCAAGGCGAAAGCGCTCGATGACAAGTTCAGCACTTTTACGAAGGTCCGGAGCCTCGAAGATCAACGAGGGTCTGACTACACGCGCGGCTTCTCTACTGATGCCGTTCGCCCGTCAAATCTGCCGGAGAAAAGTGCTCGATGCTAATAATGGCGTTCCCTTGTTCAGTGCATTAGTCCAAGGGACGAATTTTCGTCGTAAGCGCGGTAAGAAGGCCCGGGTTTGCAGAATCGCCGGCTCCGAGTCTGCTATAAATGGAGCCCCGAACATATAAAGATCCCGGCGCGAACCTCGTGAATAATAACGGCGGATCGTTGGTGTCACGCTCACCGTGCGATATTAGGTCGCTTGAAAAACGAGCCTCGCGTGCCCTTTTGCCACTGACAACGCAGCTTTTGCTTTTTTCCATCGCCCCGGTAGCAGTTACCATCGGGAAGAAAGGATTTTTTTACTCTTTCGGTTCTATTTTTCATTCGAAAATGTAAAAATTTATCTTACTGTAAGGTTGAAAATACGGATAATTCTAAATGTAAGTTGCGCGTTATAAATTGATCGAAAAAGATCTTATAAATTAAAATAAAAAGATCTCTACTAAAGGTAAAGTTGATTTTTATACAGTTTTTTGTGATTATTCTTTTTATATAGTTAACATTTAAAATGGATCGAGATAGAAGAGTTCATAACGTTATACGGCAACAATTTTACTGCGGTTTTAATTAATGATTAATTTTATTACAAGCTTCATGGGTTTCAAGTAATTTTCCCGTCATTACTTTTAATAAGCCACTCGGGCGAAGATAAACAAAACTTCTACTCTGGAAAGCTTTTAATGCTTGCGCAAATAATTGTCTTATAATTATTTTCCAGTCCATTGATTTTCTTTATTGAAAAATGAAAGTGCTTTTTCAACATTTAAAGAGCCGCCATAAAAAAGTTACAATTTTATTTTTTACTTCAAAATTAATCACAAACAAATTTAATTAAAACGTCATTATAATCTTTAGCAAAAGTTGTTAAAAGTGTATATCTTTCAGGAAACTTTTTACTTTATATAGTCTTAAAAACCTGCTTCTTCGGTACGCTTATTCTTTTAAAGCATACAGAATTACTTTGCCAAACCATTTTTTCGAATAAGGTAGCACTATCCGTAGCATGAAGAACAGTTTTCAAATTCCTATAAAAATTTTACCATCCAGTTGCTAAAGCGCTACAAAAGAGTGAAAAATTTTTGTTTTCCTTCAGCGAAATTAAACACCAGTAGACAATTTTTCTCTTGTAACCGGCAATTCCCGGGAGCGGAATTGCGTGGTGTACAAATAAGATTTTCGTATGTGATAAAAATTCAATGAT
>JAWWEN010000009.1:6476975-6488498 GCA_035582955.1 Sycophila texana
CCCGCGACTTTGTGCGATAGCTACTTTTCGTCGTTTCGTTGCCGCGACTTTGTAATAAGTTGAGTAAACTTGTTACACTCTATAAAATCATCCGCTTTTAAGATCTCGAAAGCTCTCGCCTCAACCCTTGAAAGAACTTTCATCGATTCGTCTTCCAGATCCGCGAGATGAGCCTCCACGATCTCTCATTCGTTCATTTCACATTGGAATTTTACGAATAACTATTTACTCACCGCCTACCTTTTTTCTCCCTCGCGTTCGTCCGAAGTTCGCGTTTCAATTTCGTATATGGATACACATCGAGAAGACTCGTATGGTAATTGGCAAATTAGCATACAGCCGCCAATCGAGGGATTAGCACGGAAAATAGATCCGACTCTCTGTCTCTGTCTCTCTCCCTCTCTCTCCTTTTGTTTCTCTTTCGACGGCATGCTTAACATAACATTGGTGAGTCGTGTAGTATGTGGTGCCTAATGCAACGAGCCAGCACGGTAATTTCGCCCGGTGGCTTGTAAGGTACATTTTATCTTTCGAATTTTCATTAAAGCTGAATCGTGCGTACGTTGTCATTAACTATATCAGCGTAATAATTGCGAATTTTAAGCGCCAACAGCATTCAATTACTATAAGTGACATGTAATTCCATAATTAAATAACCTAACTGAGAACTTTTTTTAATCTTTGAGAAAACCTGAATTGACGCAAATTCGAATTAATGGAATTTAGGATATATCCTCGGGGTATCCCCGTTGGCATTCCTGATCAATTGACAAGGTAATTCACCTTTCTTATAAAATATACGGTAGTTCGAATGTTTCCGCTTGTCGACAGACATCTTTATGAACATGCTATTACATCGTTGACCTAGCTTCCGCACAAAAAAAAGTGAATTTTGGTTAAGATAAGATAAGACACGACAAAAAAAAGAACAGCTATTTGATTTACATGGGGCTTGGAAGTTAGAGGAAAAATTTGTTAATTCAAAGCGAAAATAAAAGATCCTAATAATAAAAGTAAAAAACCTATTTGATTTATATCGCTCTCTTAAAAAAGCACAACATGCGAAAATGAGGCAAAAGTTATTTTAAAGACGAGCATAAAAATGGTGAAGACGGAAAAGTGAGATAACGAGATAAATGGTAAATAAAAGCACGAAGAAAGTAGTGGTAAGAAAGAAGTCATTGGTGAGAGCCCGAGGAGGCGAAGGAGAAATTAAGTTAAAGGGGAGGTATCCTCGGGACGTGGGTTAAAGGGTCGGAAAGCCCGAGTAATACTTAGCGTTTAAACGGCTTGCGAATTCGAACCGGCAGCTTTTTTTCGTTTCACCCTCATGGCACAGTGCGCCCTTTACCATTATTAAATTCGGTGGGCGTAGGTGGGAGTAGGGAGCGATCGAAATGTTAAGATCCTCGAAAAAAATAATTCAACGATAACGAGTTTAATTCCCGACGATTCGGTCGTCGCGCCTCGCTTTTTTTCTCCTCACTAACGTCTTAATTACGGTGAATGAGGAGGTCGCCTCGTTTCTTTTGCTTTTACGACATGTCTTTTGGACGCTTGAAAGCGGGCCCGTTCCCCGCATAATTATCTCCTTGGAAAATTTTGGAAAATTAAAACGGGTTAAGGAGGATTGCCGAGTTTTTTTTTTCTGCAAATACGTAAGAGTGCATTTGTTTTTTTAATACTTTGTGAACAAAAATAAACGTTAATTACTTTTTTAGAATAGAAAATTAAAAGAATAAAAATAGGAGAAACATACCTTCTGCAAAGCACACGTATAGGTGGAGAAGTGGTTAGAAATCTTTCCTGAGCAAGGAGTTAGTTACTCGTTCAAGGTTCTCATCGCATCCACAACTCACTTAGGCTCGAAAATTAATTATTCCGCTCATCATTTCACCTGCAAAATTGAGATGCATTAATAAAGTTGCCTATGAAAATCTGAGGTTCTCGTAATTTTTCACTCCGGTGACTTGACGCGCGCGTGAAAGTCACGATTACAGGTCCCTCCAGGCTATTTTTGTTTTTCTCACATGTGCAACATTGTAAGATGAATTATTTGTAGTACATCATCATTAATTACGCCTGTCAGAAGTTCTTCTTTGGAAGCTGGTAGTGCATAGTACGATGCTCGGACTTGTTTAAAACCGTATAGAAGTTATCTTTATAGACTTACAAAGTAAGTTGCAAAAAATCGAATTTTATAATTTGTGGATCAGTAGTGATTATAAATGACTTATTAATTGCTTTTGACAAAATGAAAATAGACTGCATTGAGCAATGTAATTTGAATGTTTTTCAATAAGTGAGCAAAAAAGATGATTATATTTTCATTGTAGATTTTATTTAATTCATGCACGGGTGAATGTATTAGTCAGTTCAAATATATTTTAATTATTTTACTAGTAATATGTCTTTGGGTTAAATACAGGCTGTATGTTCAAACATTGAATACTGAAATAAAAGGAATAAAATAATCGATTTGATTTAAGATCTAAGAAATTATACTGCTAACCGGATGTGACGTAGTATGCAGAATACTTGGGATTCTTGGTGCTTCATTCGATTGGTAAATAAAATTATTGAACGCGGGTCTTCATAAAATTTTATACCGTTCACATAAAATAAAATCGATCGTAAAAGTCAGTACCAGTAAGGTCTGAATTGCTTGTAATTTTTTATGATTACCTATGAAACATTGAAAAATCAAAAGTTTTTACTGACCCATTTACATGAGCTTCAATATTTGTTTCAATAAATAACATTTGTTCGCATATTTAAACATGGAATTTTTTTCTATTTTGTCTTTTTACACGAAGTAAATAAAACACTACGTTGTAATGCAGAAACGATAAGATTTAACAATAATTTTAGCAAACGCACCGCCGTGAAATACTCTAACCATCGAAATATCCCTTTTTTGTTTCAGCGAGCATCAGGATTCGAAGCCAATTTTAAGACCCATTGAGCCGACGCCGACGACCACGCCCATGCCCTCCGCCGAGAGTGATCACAAGTGAGCCGAGGCCGCAGTGCAGTCCAGGACGCGTCCGCGCCACCGCCGGCGCCGGGCGCGCGTCCCGGGGAATTCACTTCTCGGCCAGCGCAACCAACCACACTTGGACAACTTGAACGGCGACCGTGACCGCGACTGTGACCAACGCGACCGGGACGATTCGAGCGCCGGGCCATCGGTTCGGCGCACGACCGCCGCCACGTACTTCTAGCCCGACCCCGACCCTCTCCGAGCGAACCCACCGGGCCACTTGTGATATACTTACGTACACGCGTTTATCTCGCCTAGAGGTTTCGTTCAACTATTTTTTTTTTTTTCTAAAAAAAAAAAAAAGGCTCCGCGTCCTCGTTCCGCGGGAGTCGGCCGGAGGGCGACGGGTTCGCTCGAGGAGCCACACCGCCTCTGTTGTGTATACGATCGACTCCGAGAGTCGTTGAAATGTGATTATTTTTTTCTTTGTGCCCATTGGCGGGCGCTCGACGACGAGGCCCCGCCGTATTAGCTCTGGTGCACAGTTGTATTGAGTTTGTACCGTATCGTAGCTAAAATCGACTTTCTTTTAATGTAAGGGCTTTGTCAGTCGCTGAGATTAGTCGTACCTTCGGCGCCGTTGCTTTGCGAACGATCGTTGCTTTCTTTTATTTTATTTTTTTTTTTTTTCGTTTTCTTTGTATTTTATCGGCGAGTTTTAACACTTGGTTTTCCTATTAACCCGGATCCGTCGTCAGTCATCCAATTTTATGAAGCTCGACTTTTACGAACTGCGACATTGTAAGATGAAAGTTTTATCGATACGTTTTAGAGGCGCGCATTTTTGTTCTATCGAAAGGATCCACCCAATCTCGAAAGTTGCAGCTTCAATCCGGTGGAACGCACTGCGGCCCTGTTTCCCAATCGAAAGCAAGCTCTAAGGCGCTCGATAACACTTTCATCCGGATCAAAAGGACACCGCGTCGAGATAAGAAGGGTTCCCGACCGAGGCGAATAAACGAGGTGCGCTCGCCGGGGAGTGGTCCCCGATGCATCTCGCGCGCGCCCCCGATGGCAGGGTTCCGCTGCTTTTGCGCTGGGGATTGGTCGACGCGTGACCGCCGTGTGCTGTGATTTCATGGGTCTCGCCTTCGGTTCTGTTTTACAGGAGGCAGGGATTTACGCGTTACGTGTATTCTGTAGTTACGCGTGTTTACGGCTGTTATCTCACCGCGAGGGCGGGAGGTGGTATGCTTCCGGGTCAGGAGGTGGTTTACTTTTTCGTTTCTGTTTTTTAGAGACTTGTCCTAGAAAATGTTTAACTATTTATCGTAATCCTCTTTTTAACTATGAAAGCGTTATGAGTTTATTATTTTTTTTTTTGTTTGAACAAATAAAGAAACATACTTTTGGAGTTTACTTGGTTAGAATAGAGCGACGAATTTTACACTTTCAATTTTCTACGTACTTCGTGACCCATAATTCGTCATAGAAATTAATCGCCTAAGTCGATTCAGCGGTTATTGCGGGTTTCGAGTCACTATCTCGTGAGGGGGGTGTGAACGCAAATTCGTTCGCGTGCTAAGTATTTCCGGCGCGTGACTGCGCAGTCGGTAACCTTTTTTTCTTCTCTACTTCCGGCGAATATCGAATGGCGTGAATCAATTCGGAGACGTGCCGCGAAAATTCTGGGAAGTTTGTAAGGAAACAACTACTCGAATCTTATATAAATCTCGGCTATACTCACGTAAACTATTCGCCGGCGTACAGACCTTCTCTCGCATGTCTTTTTTTTTTTTTCTTTCTTTTCTCCTTTGCTCGCCTGGCAAAGACAGTTATATAGATGATAGGGCGATATAGGTAGGGCCGGATGTTAGGTACGCTTTCTCTCTCTCTCTCTCTCTCTCTCTGTGATTTTTTGCGGTGCTATGGTTAGAGGAAAAAAAGGAGCGAGTTCTCGTAAGCAATTAGACTAGAAGTTTTAGTCCGAATTTGTCGTCCTTTTTATTTTGGGCTTGAACGGTAGATAAGTATTTCATTAACTTTTTTTTCTATTCTCTCGTCGCACCATCGTGATAGGACTTTACACGTCATTTCGTAGAATTTTCGTGCGGGCGGCGCGTTCGCGCAGGATGCATCGCGGGCGACAATCTCAATTCGCTCCTCGTTCCACAATTCAGCGCGGCAGCTCCGTGCGACGCACGATCGGACGAGCGACCGAAGGACAAGGCCGTAGGCAGTGAAGTACGTGGTGATCGCACGCCCTTTGTAAGCAGCGTAGCGATTAGTTAAGCAATGGTTCAAACTGAAAGAGACAAGAGAGGTACATTAAATGAAGAAGAGAACGGTCGATGTGAGAAATCCGGCTGTGAGGCGACTTTTTCCGTTGGGAGCTGGGCGCGATTTTCAGCAAGACACACAAACCAACCGACACGCGTACACAATTATACACTTATATACACTTAAGTATACTTATCAAGACGCGAGCAACAAAGCTAACCGAATATTATGTAATTACGTGAGAGCGAGGGAACGAGCCAAGGGAGCATCAGAGAAGTCATCCAGAGTCTCGAGTCCTCCGAGAGGAAGAGTCACATCATCTAGTGCAATAAATATCTATTCCCGTAGTTTTCATAAGTAGGGTGCGAGAGGTAGCGGCGCACTGGTGGTGGCTGCCTAGCGCTGCCGGTCAATACGTATATATCGGGGGAAAGCGAGGTGAGACCCGGCGATGTTATACATATTAAACGAACTTTTAGTGATACAAATTTAAGTATAATGAGTAAATTAATTAAACGATAACTATGTAAGTAAGACGTAGAGTGAAACAAGAGAAAGATGAGTTATGGCTAAATAGGAGATCGGAGCTCGGGAGAGGATGTGGGTCGGGCGGACTTAGATGAAAATAAATAACGTTAATTTAAAAAAAAAAAAGTAAATAAAAATACACTGGATTGGCTGTGAGCTGTCGACGACCACGCGAAGATTAGGCGTACCGAGGGACACGCCGCAGAAGAGGACGAAGCCAGCGATGAAGAAAGGTTCGAGCGGTATATAGTGTTATATATTATTATGCGATTAGACACCGAAAATACACGATGCGGAAGAACCTTCAAAAATACAAAACGAAAAAAAAAGGTTATTACATAAAATGTAGGAATACAGCAGAATTATAAAAAAAAAAAAATGAAAAAAAAAAAAAATACATAGAGAAAAAAAGCTTGGCACTCGAGAGAGGCCCAACCGGGATACAAGGGTAGAAAAAAAATCTTTCACATAGATCAGCCTAATTATTATTATGAAGATGATGATGATTATTATTATTATTATTACTATCATTATTATTATTACTATTATTACTATTATTATTACTATTATTATTACTATTATTATTATTATTGCTATTATTATTAAACACATATATAATTATGCGCTCCGTAAAATAAAGCAGATAAGTGAATATGTGAATATAATTAAGAGAAGAACAGAGCGCAATTTCGCTAGTTTAAAGAAGTTTTATTATTTGTTGGAAGAGTATAGTATATTATACATAATTAATATATATGAAAGAAAATATAAACAATATATTTAGGATATTTATTTGTTGAGTTGGTGATAATAAATAATACATATAATAAAGAAGTATATACGGATGATTTTATAAGGGGAGGGAGGGAGGCCGCGCGCAAAACTGTCGACGCGTTGAAGGCCTATTGTAATAAGCGTCGCACGAAGGCAGCGAAAACGATGCCGATCAAGTCGATAAAACGATATAGAAATAAAACGAAGTAATCGAAGATAACAAGTAGTGATTAAGTAGTGAGATAAACGCGTGCTACGACACGTAGTTATGTATACACAAGGCGTCGTTGCACGAGAGTTCGATTTCCTTTCTTTTTATCCCCGTTTCGTCGGCCCCATAATTTTTTTTTGCTTTATAAAAGAAAAAAAGAAATAAAGTAACAAAAGACAGCCGTCGCGGCGACTCTCGAACGAACACCGAGGGATCCGTGCCACCGGATGCCGTGTCGTTTCGTCCGCCTAATTCTTTTCCGAGTACTTAAACGTGATCGGTTATTTTCTAGACTTTTATATATGTAAAAATGTGATTTTTTAGCCTAAAAATAAAAAAAAATTAAGAAAAGTAAGGGGTGTGTTACGATAAAATCCCTCGCGGAGTATCCGAAGTTCGACGCCGCTGTGCTCTTCGTGCGGGTGTAGCAATTGCGCGCAGCCATCCCCGAGGATATATCTAGAATTTTTACAAAACGCGTAGAAGAGGGTCCGCGTGAATCTCGTCCGGGCATGAGGCACGCGGAGAAAATTCTCTCCGAGTCGGTACACGTGAAACACTGTGGAGATACGTACACGATGCAGAGATAACACACACACACACACACACACACACACACACACACACACACGCGCGCGCGCGCGCGCGCGCGTGCATCAACGCCGATACAACGAAGATGTTCGCGCGTTCTCTCCTCTTCGCACATTCGGCCGATCTATTATACGCGCGCGTACGGCCTGGGCGGAAAACGCCTCCGAATCAAGGCAAAACAAATTCCGCAGCGGCAATTTATCACCTTCTAAACGAGTGCAAGCGCCAAAGCGAGGAGCCGGCGAGCGGACCGTGAATGGGCTGAACGCGCTTTACCTTAATTATTAAGATGACAAATCGTCGTCCGCTGAATAATAATGACGATGAGTAGATAGTGAATAATAGTTTACAGAGAGGGATAAAGTTAAAGGAAATAAAGAAAAAAATGAAAAAAAAAAAAAATACAAAATACCAAGCTATAAAACCTGCGATTCAAGTTTTCATCGACCGGTTTGGTTTTAGCGTGCATTTGTCGCCTAATGTTGTATTTGTAAAACAGTGCAAAAAAAAGTAAGAGAGAAACCCACACACACATGTAGAGAGTCGATTATATAATGAAAATGTGGTGTACGAGCCGTGCTCGAGTGTAACGGAGCCGCGAGGCGCAATGATTATTCAATAAGTAATTATAAATATAGTCGTGCCTGACCGTAGTAGGACCATCCTTGTAAATACGAGCGTCGCTCGCATATTATTATTACGATTTAAACGAACGAAGCTGAGCCGGACGTAGGCGCGAAGCGTAGTGCGGAGGTTAAAAAAAAAATCAGTAAGCCTGAAAAATTCTTGTGATGACATGTCGAACCTTACGCTTGTGACGACGACGTCTGTAAGTAGTTTTCGATTAGTTAAGGCCATTTCGTAGCTGTGCGATAAGTGAGATAAGCGAGTGAGACGAAAATTAAGGGTCAAGAGATGAGGGGCAAGGGACGGTCGGAAAGCCGGGATCGATTAGTTGATCGGCGCGGGTGCACGACGCGAGCCATTCCACACGGTTGATTGATGAAATCAGCGCTGCGGGAATGTCGGGAAATCCGTTTTTTTTTTTCTTTTTTCGAGGCAGAAAAATTTATACCCGGTCGAACGACCGATCCAGATGGAAATTTTAATCGACGGGCCATCGATTTTTTCGGTCTTTCTTGATTTACCGGTCGTCGCAAAATTTATTTGTGTTTGTCGACTGTACATATGTAAATTACTGGAGTCTCGTCCCCGCGCAATTTTTCAACGTCGGAATTTGCCTGTCATTCTAAACTGCACTTTTAAACTAAAAATAAAATACGGATTGCTTTTTTATTAACATGAAAATTGCTTATCCTGCGCTTTTCGACCGTCAATGCGAGAGGGGAGAGTACCTAAAATAGATGAAGCACGAGTGTTGGAATGAAAGAACAGTACGAAAGAAATTACTTATGCATACTTACACAATAAATATACATAGCAATACATTCTAGTTACCAACGAAGTCACTTGCGCGTTCGACTCGAGCGAATTACTAATTTGGCGATTTAGCGCGCGTGATGCGTCGAGTCTTTCACGTAAGATTTAATACATTATTATATATAAAAATTAAAATATTGTAAACGATTATTAACTGCCCGAGTGCGTTCGGAAAGAATTGTTCGACATCCATCTGACATGAAAAAAAATTTCTATACCATTGAACGACGAGAAAAACAAAATTCACTTTTAAGAAACTTTTTTACTCCGATCATCCGGACTTCACGAATGGCTAAGAGAAAAGGGTCAGTCGGTCGAATACACTTTTCTCGACGCACTCGAGCTTGAAGATAACGCGCGAGTAAGAGAAAGACAGAGCGAAAGGTTGCGAGCCTGATAGACCCGAAAGATTGCGTGCGAGAAAAAGAGAAGGAAAATAAATACTTGTAATGAACATACTCCATGCCTTACGACCTTAGATTATTTAAATAAATAAATTTAACAAAAAGAAAAAAAAAGAAAAAAAAAAAGAAATAAAGAGAGCGACGAACTGAAGATGAGAGCTGAGATGTCGAGCGGCCTGCGAAGACGAAGTTTCCATGCGTGTCACGAGAAAAAAATTTAAAAAAAAAAAGTTGTTACTAACACATCGTCGTAGCTGAAGAGTAATGCAACAGTAAAGTAGGGAAAGATAAATGTAAATCTCGTAAGCCGAAGCGTCGCGTGCGTAAACCACACATACGTTACGATTATGGTGATTATATAGTTTTTGCGCAGCCGCGCGCAGCTCAGAGTGGTGCGCTGAGGGTGATAAACGAGAAAAAAAATAAGACAGGAAAAGATCGAGAGGCGTGAGTCAAGTCCGCGCATCACACACTGCTTTTTGCAGAGCGTCGCAGTGTCATCTTTTTACTTTGTTCGTTGCAAGAGCTTTGCTTTGTATATGATTTAATCAAATTGCATCTTTCAGGTTTCGGTTTCATGCACTCCAAGTTTTTTGTTCATCCGATGAGTATTTACAAGTATCTCTTTAAAATATCCTTCTTTCGGCGGGGTGTGTGAAGTCGAGACTACGAGCGAAGCGTTGTAAACGCAGACGAAGAGCAACTTTCTTATCCCTCTTGTTAATTTCTAATTATTCGCGTATTAATTATTGTGAAAAAAAGGATAAAGCTTAGCTTATACTACACTGTTGTTCTTTCATGTTTCATTTGTAACATTTAGTATATTGTATTGTGCGATTAAAAGTTTATAATAGTATAGCGGTTACGTAAGCAGGATTTTACGATACACACGCATTTTTCACAAGGCGAACGTACGTAAAGTGTTGAAGACGATTTGTTGAATGTAAAACTTTTATTGTATTGTTGCATACTTTGGTAATGAAAGAAATAATAATATTGTAGGGATTATAAAGAGAAGATTTACAAGCATAAAACAGTGGCCAAATTGTCGATTACCGCAATAACGTAGTCAACTTATTTTGTTATTTTTCAGTACCAAAATAATCACACTGTCACCCCAAATTATTCGTTAATCTCGCGAGAGTTCCTCCGAATCCAGCTTTCAAAAAATTCAATTTATCTCGTGAATTATTATTTTGATTTATATTACTAAGAAAAGTTAATGTCGATATATTTATGAACATATTTATTAATCTAGATTTATTGACTATAAACAAATTGATAAATTTAATTGTATGATTTATTTGAGCATTAAATGTTTCATAATTAAGAATGTTAAGATCGTTATTTTGCATTATTATTATTATTATTAATATTATTATTATTATTATTACTACTACTACTATTACTATTTATGTTGCATTTTTTCTAGTTCCATACTAAATAAACTGTTGTGCTTTATATAAGCTTTTTTGCGTTATTTATAAAGTGTTCCGCAGTATTAAGCAAAATTTGTTATTGTTACTATAAAATTACGTCAGCTCAAATCATTAAACACCTCATGAAAACTCAAAAACAAATTAAAATTTAGAAAATATTAACTTTGCCATTGTATAGAATTCAGAATTAAAAAATTTATACAAGTCATTGAATGAACTTTATTCCGTCAATTGTCTCATTGACTCTCGCAGACGATAAATCAAATCTGCAAACGTATTTTATATTCCAAACTGAAAAATATTCCCCTGATTCGCGCGAATATCGAAATCGATGAAAACACGGTCGAAAGCACGCTTGAGCGATATTCCTCGTGCTCTCGGTAATGCATCGAACGCCGATAAGCAGGCCGTTTCGTCGCTCAGAGGCGAAATTTTTTCAGAAGCAGAGATCCGTCGCTCGCGAAAAAAGCCGACGCGGTATTCCACTCGGTGAGACTGGTCGGTGAGGTCGGCTTGTAAAAAAATGTTCAGTGGACTCCGACCTCACGAGGTGGAGACTCTCGACCGGTGCGTTATTAGAGCTCTTCCTGCAGTTGACTCTCGACACGATTTCCTCGGGCTTCCCCGCTTTTGACACTGAAAAGTTTCGCCTCACCTACTGATCTTTGCATACTGAGCTTCATCTTGTGAAAGAATTATTGCCCGACTCTTTTGTTTACCCGAAAAAAAACTAATCTTGATTATCGTGCACGGAGAAAAATTTTCCATTAAAAATTACTATAGTTTTCCCTAAAGTGAGGACAAACTGGAACTATCAAAAAAATTGCGATAATGAATAGCAAATTTTACTGTAAATATAGTAAAATTTAATAT
>JAWWEN010000009.1:6494193-6504574 GCA_035582955.1 Sycophila texana
TTTATTTGTTATTATTTAATTTATTTTTTTATCTGCTTTTCCTTAAGGTGTCCGTCTTGCCCGCCCTTCCCCTATCTGCAATAAACTGTTGAATTATTTGTCACAATTCAGATAATTAACATTATTTTCTCTTACCACTATTACTGCAATACTTGAATGACTGCTAAAAAATAGAAATTTGACAGGTTATTAAACCACGCAGTTCATTATTTATAATGTAAATATTACTTTATTTCGTGATGGTCTTTTAAAAATTCTTACATTATTTAATATAAAAAAAAAAAATTAAATTTTTTAATATTAAAAGTGCATAACAAATATTTTTCAATTGGTACATTATAATTTTTATTCGCACACTTCGCAAAATAAAGTTTTAAATGTCAAATAAATAATGCTAATTATTGATTATACTTAATTTCAAATTATTCTCTTTTTCACGTGTTCAAACATTATTTTTGATTTTTGCATATAAGGATGATAAAAATAATTCATGCATTTTACTATTTCTCGCGAAGGCAGCAGATGTTGCATCATTTTCAGTGTACACAGAAATAATCTTTCATTGAGTCGATTGAACAAGACGATGCAACAGGTATTCAAAAAAAAATTCTCATTGTATGTTAATGTTTTGCAAATTCAAAACTTTCTCCGCTCTTTGCCATTCTTTAACATTACGCTCGTTATTGAATGTGCCAACCGTTCATTAGAACGGTCAAATATTTATAGAAATACCAGTTGAAAAGAAACTGTGTTGCATGCGTGTAGTATAAGTGTTAAAATTTTGATAACTCTTATTTAAAGCTAGCAAATACTTAGAATTAACGAAAATGAACGTATTACGTATAGCCTGAGTATTAAACCTTTTTTAAATTTCCTTTTTAAAATGTAACTTTAAGCGTAAAGTGTATCATCTAATTGCTTGTAATTGTTTTCCTTAGTCAGTTATAGTCAAAATATATTTTCGAATGCAGCTATTGCACGAGTAAATGAAAAGTCGATTACTCAACATTAAAAAAATGACAATCCCATTAACATTACGCTAATTGGCTAATTTATGTTTATGTGACTTTTTTAATGTATTTGCTTACTAGATTTGATTTTTATCCCTGCTGCAGACGTGTCTCACGCGAAGACAAGCACGAGGTATATTGATATGATGCTATAGTACGCAGCACAATGAATTTTAATCTGTTTTGTATTGTAAATTTAAAAGTGAGCCTTAAGCCTGATGACATGTTTGCATATAGATTTTTGTCCATTTATTGTTCTACCTCACGAAACAGTCGAATGATCATTCATTTGCATTGTACTTAATGGAAGATACAACATCTTTCTCTCTTATCTTAAGAGCTAATGAGCCGTTTTATTTATTCAGCAAATGTCCTTAATCGGCATATATATCTTTTTTTTTAATAAAAGTAATTCTTTGATGATAATATTAATATAGATAAAAGCCTCATTTCTTTATGACCCTCTTTATTTTTTTATTATTGTTTTATATCTTGTATCGACAATTTGAAGAAGTTTTCTTTTTTTAGGTAAACTTATTAAAGTGTTAACTGACAAAGCTTTTAGAATCTTTTTTTATTGTATTGATTTTTCGATCAAAAAGTTTAATAATGCTATAAAATCCAAAAATAGTAAGAAATTTTCCATAACAATGTATTTCAATCGCACAAATCATTATCATTGTTGCGAAATTTTCATTTATTTAACATAGTAACCTTACGTATAAAATAAATTTTTGTTTTGACAACGATATATTTTATATGTACATACAGCTGCTTATTTATCACTCTTTTTTAACATTAAAACGTTCGTAAAATAATTAGAAACTATCTCTAAATAAAAAAAAAAGAATTATCTTCATAGATTTTTTTATCACATTCATAAGGTTAAGTAATATTAATTATAACTCTTCTTTTAGCAGTTCCAGTAGGAAATATTTCTTTCAAAATGAAAGTTATTTTTTAAATCTTTCATTTGGAAAAACAATTTTTCAAACGGTTGAAATATATTTTTAAGATCTAAATTATGACATTTTTACATGCAATTTAGGTTTTATGAAATTATGATTAAGATTAACATAATTAATAATCTGCTTTTGAATAATGCACAATATTATGTAAAAGTAAAGAAATATAATAAAATAGAGTAATGCATTTTTACCTGCAGTGATCATGAAAATTACTATTTCTGATTATAAAGTTGCTACCTCAGTTTGATTGGCAGTATATATAAGAAAGAAACGTATACAATTTGCATTTATGATATAATATCGAAGCTTTATAATATTTTAGCGTGCTTATAGGAATAAATTCTTTTATGCTGATCAGCCTAAGCTACATGTTCTCGATAGTTACGTCTCGATCTCTTCAACCTTTTTATTCTTCCTCCTCCTTCTCTCCTCCTTGACGAATTCCGGATCGTTCCAGTACTCGACTTCGCCGCTTCCGTAAATCAAAAATATCAGATTCGTGAATATCGAGACCCCAAAAACGATCCAGAAGACGAGCGTCCACTCGGTGAGCGTCTGATGAGGAGTCAGCACTCCAACGATGTAAGGCGTGACAATCCCGGTGAGCGCCGAAATTCCATTGGTCAACGCCATGAGGGTACCCGCGTAATTCGGACTCAAATCCAAGACGTTGACCATGATTCCAGGCAACGCCGTTCCCATGAAGGCCATACCCACGGTGAACATAACAACCACCAGGATCTTGTCGCATTTAGCGTACGAGGCCCCCACGATGAAAAGCGCCGGTCCCACCAGGGCCACCGTAGCGCCCAGCTTTCTCACATTTGTCATGGACATGTACTCTCTGGCGATCATCCAGTCGGCGATCCAGGAGGTCACCAGACTACCCAGCCACATGCACAGATACGCCAGAGAGGACAGATAGCCGTTGTTCTGAATGGAAAACTTGAGCACGCTGCTCATGTACTTGGGCAGGTCGCTGACGATCGTCAGGAAGGCCCAATTGTGGCCGATCAGCGCGGCGATCAGCGCCCACAGGGGCTTCGACGCCAAGATGTGTCGCCAGGGTACCGGCGGCGGCTTCTGGTGCGTGTGGTCGCTCAGCCGCTCGTTCAGGTACTTGACCTCGCTCTCGGAGATGAAGGGATGCTCGCGCGGGTTGTTGTAGCAGAGCACCACCCAGATTAGGAACCAGAGGACGTTGATGCTGCCGAAAAAGTAAAACACCGCCGGCCAGCCGATATTAGAGTAGCGTAGAATCAATCCAGATACGGTCGTGGCGTAGACGGTACCCAGGGGCGCTCCGGCGTAAACGAAAGAGCCGGTCTTCGACCTCTCCTCCGGTGGTGTCCACTGGGCCAGCATCACGTTCACCGCCGGGTAGGTCGTGCCCTCGCCCAGGCCCATCAGTACCCTGAGGGCGATCAGGGCCGGGGCGTCGCCCCAGACCAGGGCGTTCGGTGACAGCAGCGTGAACACCGCAGTGAGGAGGATGCCGATGCCCAGGGTGTACTTTCCGCCGTACTTCTCAGCTATCATTCCGCCGGGCAGATGAGTTATCACGTAGCCCCAGTAGAACGACGATAAGATGACGCCCTGCGATAAGAATTTTTAATTAGTCATTGAGCAGCGTGCAATTGGCTTGCGTGCAATCCGTTATGACTTGGTGTCGATTATTGAGACCGACTCGATTGGTTATCGGCGATTGTGCTTTGCATTTCGCGAAGTGAATTTTTATGCGCCGCCCTCTTTGCCTACTCCCTCTCTCTCTCCCTTTCATTCGCTCATTCATTTTGTTCGCCGGGATTGCAAAACGCCCGCCGCTTTAAGTGATTGATGGAAGGTGTTCGCTTATTATTTTCGCGCGGTTGTAAATCAATACCTCATTTGGGTAACTTTTTTTTTCTTTCATTACGTAACGCGTGAAAGTACGCGTGGCAGTGCAGCCTCGAAATAAATTGTAGAGTACCTCAAAATATGGCATTATGAAAATAACTCGACATTTTGTTTTTACAACGGTCGGAGACATATTATTGATGCATGCGCACTTTCGAAAATTGATTAGAAACGTCGCGTTCCGTCTCGCTTGGGAAAGTTCATATTGTACTAGGTCAGGTCATCGTTTTTTAATGTACGTTTTCCGCAAAATTTAAATATCATATAAGAATTACTTCGAAGAACACTTCTCAAGGGGTCTTTTTGGTTCCCATCTTACATTCGAATTTTAAAATCGAAATTTCTGCGACAACTTTTGAAAAAAATTCTTAAATAAACGCGACGTGATTAATAATTTTTGCGTAACGAAGCGTCCAAGAAGAAAAGGGAAGAAAAGAATAATAAAGCCGACGTTCCTTCGACGACGAACGGGAGAATTCTCAAATGAAGTTGGTGCAGTTACAGTAATTTTTCTTAACGAAGCGCCTATGATACTAAACGCCGCTCGGTCGGAGGAAAAAAAAGGAGAACGCACGCGCGCAATATACAAGCTCCCATCGCGCAGAGAATTCTCGGAATCCGCGTTAATCCCGCTGTTATCGTTACCTGCGTGTACTCGCTCCACTCGTAGCTGCCTTTCGGCACGGCGGTAACGCTGCCGTTGCCGTGGCTGCTTTCGGTCGTGTTATCGTAAAAGTTGCAGGTGTCGTCCAGAGATTCGGTGGAATGCTCCGTCGGCGCGACCATCTCCGTGATGGTGATGGAGAGGCACGCCCTCATAGCATATGCATTGAACAGGCCCAAGAAGCCCATCAGCGCGAAGATCCATCGCTGCGGTATGTTTACGCCTGCGGCCAAAAGCCAGAACGATTGTGATAAGTGTACCAGCCGAAAGACGTTTTATTCGTTTATTATACTTGCTTCAAATAAAAGCGCAGATGTTTTACTTTTATTTCGTTATATTTGGAATGGATCAGTTTTTTTTTTAATGAGCCTGTGGAGCTTAATCGATAACCTAAATACTATGATGAGAGATCGGGAAGTATGTATACATACTTCGGTAGCGTGTATAACTTTTTAATGGAGCGCTCGACTGGAATCGTTAAGTGGAATCGAGATATGGAGGTAAGGATCGCGAAGTTCCTTATCTTTGAGGATTGGCAAACTTTTCGTTTGCGAAGTTGTTTACAGTAGCACGACGCGCCAAAAGCGGTAGACTTTATAAATCAAATTGATAACGATCAGTAAGTTGCATCGACTAATTTGACTGAAAATGACGCGGAAGATTGCTTTATTATTAATATCAAGAGATATAAGAAATAACCGTTCATTTTCTCGGTTATAAGCGACTGTAACATTATAACAATTTTTTTATGACTGCAAATATTACTTAAAACACGTTGCGCATAAAAAAATAAAGAAAATCCTTCATCCACTATACATACCACTATATCTTTCTTATTACCGATTAATTAAGTTCAAACCTGTTATATTTATTTGCTTACCGATTAATTAAGTTCAAACGTGTTATATTTACTTGTATACCGATTAATTAAGTTCAAACGTGTTGTCTTTATTTGATTACCGATTAATTAAATTCAAATGTGTTATATTTACTTGATAATACAAACGTTATTCTGAAAGTCCTCAATGATAATTACTCAAAAGAAACAAAATTAGATACTCACAGCACGACTTCCACGCGTCCAGAATTCCACCGTTCCGCATTGTAATGGCTTTTTGGAAAAATTCTCGCAGGATCCGCAACAAATCAAGACTAGCCGCTAAAATCGGTATCCTCGAGTATACTCGCAGCGCCCACGCGAGCCGCGAGTGAAGAGAGACGCGTCGCCGGTTCAGATCCTTCAGCTGTCAAAGCCAGCTCCTGGTAGCATCCCCCGCGTCCACGGATTCCCGCCGGGCGTCGTTGCATCGGCACGAAGATCCTCGTCGCACTCCCCCGCCTGGCTGCAGGCCCGACTGTGGCGCGCGGAGCCGATCGAGTGATCGCTCGGTCGAAACGGCGCGGCCACTTAAAGCGGCCCCCGAGCGGCTGGCGCGGCGTTCGTCCGGCGAGTAAGCCGCCACCTTTCGCGCTCGCGCGCGTATACGCGGCCGCGAGAGAAAAAAGTCGCGAGAAAAGTGGGAAAAAAAAAAAGAACGAGGAATGCACGAGCGCGGAGCCGCACGAAGCGAGGCGCACTGCCGATACTCGATTGATGTGTCTGAGTCGAGGAAAAAACTTTACGCGCAACTCCCGGCTATTGTCAGCGTCCTGATAAGCTATCAGTCGGAGCTTGATAAGTAGCCGAAAGATGAGATGTCGATGCGCGATTGCATCATGCGCGAGAGGTACGCGGGAGATGCGTGCATGATTCGTGCCACGCGCAGGGAAGCGAGCTACTTGGGTTCACGCGAAATTGACCCCCCCGCGGGTTGCGCAACCGACTTACGAGCGGTCGGTCGTAAAGTCGGAGGATTTGTTGCCGCGAGAATTTTTATAGTGCGGCCGTTAGTAATTGCGCGCTGCGGAGTAGCTACCTTCTCCGCGAATTTCTCTGCGTCGCAAGTGGCTCAGAGAAAATCGCGAGAATCGCATGAGACCGTCGACTGATCTTTTCAATTCGAGCGAGGCTCGCCCGGCTCAATTCAGCAAATCAAAGACACTTTACTTCAATCGCTTCGCTTCTTCTTCGCGAGATGCATAAAGGCTAGCAAAAGGGAGCTCGGATTATTTATAGATCGGATTATTTAGCGCTTGAAAATCGCTCGAGATCGGCTCTGCTGATTTTTCGGTGGCCCCGCCGATTTATCAGCGATATACGCGACTTTAGCTGGGATCGGAAAAGAAACACTTCATTGATCAGTAGCGAATCAAGCTTTATTGCTCTTATCGAGTGTAAATTAATCAATTAAAAATTCAATTAAAAAAAATTGAAAAATCTATGTCTATATTATGCGTACTTAATGTTGAACTGAAAAACTGTGCTCTTGTACATCGCATATGTGTGAACTAATATGACAATTGTTGATAAAAAAAAAAAAAATTCTTATACAAATAACGACATGCTGCTTAGGACTCGTCGTCTGAAGTTCTTGTTCGCGTTTGTTTAAGTGCGTATAAAATATTATCATAAAGCACACACGGTTAATGGCTTTTTAACTCGATAAAAAAAATCATTAAACGTCAAAAAGGCAATATAATATTCTTCGAATACAAAATCCATTATCGCGGCTGCGCTTTATATAATCACGCGTATAGTTTTAAAAAGAAGTATTATATGCACGCACGATAAACGTGACTCTCTACACTATATAATAGCATATAGTAAAAAAATGCGTGTTTACGCTTCCCTTAATTAGGGTGATTAATCTAAATCTTAATTGACTAATGAAATTCTAACGCCACTTTACATGTAAAAAAATCTCTTCAAAAGGTACATACATCCAATGAGCCACCAGGGCTAACGTATTTGGTTTAAAAAAAAAAAAAAAAACAATAAAACACGAGGTAGATAAATGATTAAACATCAGCCTCCTGCACGGCTTTCTTCTTCTCCTTCCTCTCGGCATTTTCAGCGCTAACCAGATCGGGGTCGTTCCAGTACTCAACCTCTCCGCTGCCGTACCCGAGGAAGATCAAGTTGCTGACGACAGACACACCAAAGAGGATCCAGAAGACGAAGCGCCATTCCGTCAGCGTCTGGTTAGGCGTCATGATGCCGATGATGTACGGCGAAACTATACCAGTCAGCGCGGAGATTCCGTTCGTCAAGGCCATGAGGGTACCCGCGTAGTTCGGACTCAGATCGAGAGCGTTCACCATGACGCTGGGGAATGCAGTACCCATGATTGTCATGGCTACGGTGAACATGCCGACGACGAGGGTCTTGTTGCAGCCGGCGTAGGAGGCGGCGACGATGAAGAACGCTGAGCCGGTCAGTGCGATCACCGAGCCCAGCTTCCTCACGCGCGTCATGGACATTATTTCCTTGGCGATCAGGTGGTCCGCCAGCCAGGAGCTCAAAGTGCCACCGATCCACATGCAGAGGTACACCAAGGAGGTCAGATAGCCATTGTTCTGCACAGAGAATTTAAGCACGCCGCTCATGTACTTGGGCAGATCGGTAACGATCGTCAGGATCGACCAGTTGAAGCCTATGAGGGCGATGATCACCGCCCAAAGAGGCTTCGAGGATAATATCTGCCTCCAGGGGACCGCAGAGGGAATTTCATGAGTGTGCTCGCTCATGCGCTCTCTGAGATAATTCACTTCTTTGTTGGAAATAAAGGGATGATCGCGGGGGCTGTTGTAACAGGCCAGCAGCCAGATGATGAACCACACGATGCTCGTAGCTCCAATGACGTAGAACACCGTGGGCCAGCCGTTTTCCATGTAGTACAGGATTTGACCGGACACGGTAGTGGCGTAGATGGTACCGATCAAGGCGCCGGCGTATACAAAGGATCCTGTCCTCGACCGCTCCTCGGGTGGTGTCCACTGGGCCAGGAGTACGTTGATGGCTGGATACGTCGTGCCTTCACCCAGGCCCATCAGCACCCTGAGAATGATCAGAGCAGTGGAGTCACCCCAGTACACCGCCAGTGGCGTCAGCAGCGTGAAAATCGCCGTGAGGAAGATACCGATCCCCAGGGTGTACTTTCCGCCGTACTTGTCGGCGATCATTCCGCCCGGAATGTGCGTGAAGATGTAACCCCAGTAGAACGCCGAGAGAATCAGGCCCTATTTAGAAAAATTGTGATGAAAGTTGCATCAGTCGTTATGGAAAATTTAGGACGAATTGGTAAGGTCGCGATTTTTTTCCTTGTACGAGTCGTTAAAGTATCAATAATGTGAAAATTATTATGTTGCATAAATCAATATATTATAATTTCACCTTTATTGGTAATATTTCTAATTTAACGAGCGCACTTCCTTCTTGCTTTAAAAACACTTGCTTATAATATAAATACGCAGATGCATCAGTGGATAAATCTTCGATCGATCTTCCACGGCAGCAACTGCGTCGTAGATTTCTTTTTTTTTTTCACGTAATTTAATTTCTTAGAAAATTTTATGAAGAAGTTTATACAGCTTCTAACCAATCTCCATAAAACTACTACCCGAAGAAAAACGGATCCTTTAAAAATCAAGATCTTCGAGAATAAAGCCGTGCATTATACTGTACCTGAGTATATTCATCCCACTCGTAGGTCCCTCTAGAGTGCTCTGTAACATTGGCAGCGACCTTCACCTCCTCTGCAGGGCAGGTTTCCTCCAGCACGCTCTCTTGACTGGCAATCGGCACCACCATCTCCGTGATAGCGATGGACAGGCAGGCCCTCATGGCGTACGCGTTGAAAAGGGCGAAGAAACACATGAGCGCGAAGATCCATCGCTGCGGCACGTACACACCTTTTGGAAGAAAAAACAAAGTGGAAAATCAGCTGCCCCTCCTTATCCGTCGCTTATCAATGCCGGGGACTTACAGCACTTTCGTAGTGCACCGAGCATCCTGCCTGCTGCTACTGCGCCTCCCCGGGCCGACTCGCGGATGAGACGCGCACGAAACGTTTTGTCGCTGTAACGATCTGACTTAAGCCATCGATAGAATTTAAAGCGTGAACACGAGCGACTCGACGGTGGGAGAGGGAACGAGCATTTTTTTCTTACGTCACCACTCTCGGTCGACGCCTGCAAGGAAGAGTTCGAACCTCGAGCATTTCGATTGTAATCGTTTGAAGATTAAAGCCCCCCACGATTACCGCGAAAAAGAACGCTAATTCATTGCGTGCCGTGTTCAATTGCACGCTTATATTTTTGCTTGTCGGCAAATAAAGACGAGCCCGAACGTCTGCCGGAGGTATTAATCGAAAGGTACTCAAGCGAATGATTTAATTTGATCTCTTTGAGATAATTTGGAAGATTAGAGACAAAGGATTTCTTCATTTACTTTTTATATATCGAAAAAATTTTAAACTTTAAGTTTTTATAATCAAGATAATATTTATGAGGACTTAACGCTGGCGCGAGGCGCAGCGATTCCGAGACTTCCATTAGCGCCATTAGCAGAAGGATAGAATTCAAAATTGAAACTGACAGATGCGTGAAAACAATTTATTGTGAAGTCTCCGAGTAGCAGATAGCAGTCGGTTTATCAGATTTCAAAATCTGTTTAATCAAAGCCTAGGGAAATCAAATGCAACATCTTTTTCAGTATTCGACCTATTCATATGAGCAATTCTACAAAAAATAAGCAATTTTGAGGTCGATCCACGATTAAAAATTTTGGATCAAGCACGCGTTCCCGACTCGGTGCATTCTCTTCTAGATACCTTTCTTAACAGAGAAAAATTGTTGAACAAATATTACAGGTTGCCAAACTTTATGGAGGGCACTATAAAGATTAAAAAAATTGATTTAATTTTCAGCGTTTTCGCTTATCAATCTACTGGCACTAGTAAATT
>JAWWEN010000009.1:6504674-6580421 GCA_035582955.1 Sycophila texana
AATAGCAAATTTTACTGTAAATATAGTAAAATTTAATATAACTATAGTAAAATTTAGTACAACTATAGTAAAATTTAGTACAACTATAGTAAAATTTAGTACAACTATAGTAAAATTTACTGGTTATATTATACTAATTTTTTTTGATAGTTCAAGCTTGTCCGCGCTTTAGGTAAAACTATAGTAATTTTTAATGGGATATTTTTCTCCGTGTAATAGTTGTAATATCATACACAAAAAAATATCGAGTCAGCGAGAAGATTTAATAATAATAACTGTGGAGAAAAAATAAATTGCGTTCAACTTGTGTTCTATCAATTATTACAACGGTTTGGCGCATGGCTTTTCTCCTAATCCCTGAATATAGACCATTTAACGAATGAGCACGTAGCTTATCAATTGCTGACTCCGGGTCTCCGCGTCCATTCCACTATCACGCACATTCGCCAATGAACTTGACTATAGATAGCCTTTTTTCACTGTCACGTTGCGTAACATTTCTGAGCCATTATCAGCATTTTGTTTTTTTTGTAACAGTTTGTATAAACAAAATTTTACACTTAACAATAGATATTGTTTTTTTCAAAGAATTTTTACTTATTATTATTTACTAGTAAACAATATACTCTAAAATACCAAAATGATAAACTGTAAATTTATACGTACTATGTACACTCGCCTCGAATTGAAACTCGAAGAACAATTCAAATATTTGCAACGTCGCATGAAAATTTTTAAATTATTGTTCTTCGAGTTTCAATTCGAGGCGAGGGTATATGTACAATTGAAACTGTTAATTTTCAAACTACTGCATATGAAACTTACATGTAGACAAGAAAGAGAGAAAAAAAAAATTAATACAAATAATGAAAATACAAACTAACTATAAAACTCAATAATTATTATACTTTTATTATATAATGAGTACATTATTACGTAAGTATAGAATTTGTATATTTTTAATAATAAAATAATTTTCTTTGCATTTATATAAAAGTGAAATAAATACCTGCGCGTACTTCGAAAAAAATGCATGTATGTACTTTATATTAAAAATAAATTAATCGATTAATAAAAGCAAGATTATTTCAAGATCAAGATGTTATACAACCTGAATTGTTTTCTAATTGAAAATTTTAAAAATCATAAATTTACTATCAATCCTGTCCTTGCATTGATAAACTAGAATTTATATTGATAAACCCTTTCACATTCATCGTAAATAATATAGTAACATCAAAAAGAAAAAAGAATGACATTGAAATATCAAATTGTATAATTATTAAAAAAACTCGGCCGGAAAGGCAGATCTCACCTCCGCCGCAGTCATCATCAGCCGCTCGTGCGCGGAAGGCGCGCCCGCCCGATACACCATCAGAGCATCAGCACACGGGCGATGACGCGACTCGGCGGCTCCCTCGACCCTCAGCCTCAGCCTCAGTCCCTCCAAAAGCGCGGGACGACGATTGGCAGGCCTGTCGGCTACGATTCCCCTCCGCACGGCGGCGCTTGCTGGTGTGCAGCCTGATGCGGCCTCTCGATCGGCTTGGCGCTCGCGCGCGCGCGTGTGTGCGTCGCGGCTAGTTTACAAATAAAATGGCCGATACACGGAGGCCTCTTCGTGCGGTGCGATGAGAGTGTGCGCGAGCCGCGGCGAGCGAGGCCCCAGCCAGCCTGAAAGCCGAGCAGGAGGCTCGAGGTAGTCCGCGGCCCCGAGAGGACCTCGGCCGCCGAGCCCCCCGCAGCGCATCGCCCAGCAGCCCCGGAAAGTATACATTATATCGCCGAAGGGGGAAGCGGCAGTCGCCGCCGCCACCTTTGTCTGTGTGCCCGCGGCGCACTCGGCACGCGCACATAGGCACACGCAGAGACTCGCCGCCGCGGACTCTCGCTCTCGTGTAGGCGCGCGCTGGCACGTCGGGTGTGTGCGTCCGTGTGTTGGAGCGAGCGGCCGACCGCTCGCTCGCGCGGCACCTCGTCGTCGCTCGTGTGAGAGTCTTCGTGCCCGTGGTTGTTGCGCCGCACTAGTAGAGCTACGCCTGCGTGTGTCCCCCCGTCTCTCTGTGTGCGCGAGGCGCGAGAGCACGCACGAGGGCCCGCGCGTGTGCCGCCCCGCGTGCGCAGCCGCCTCCGTGCGACTGTGTGTGTGTGTGTTCGCGCCCGCCCGCGTCCCCCAGGAAGCCGTGGAGACGCGGCCCGAGGAGGCGAGGAGCCCCGGGGGTCGCGACCTCGCCCAGGACGATTCTCGCGGTTAGACGAGAGCGCGGGAGCCGCGCCGCCGAGGGACCGAGCCAGGAGGAGCAGCAGGAGAGCCGGGCCCAGGACGCCGAGGGAGCACCGGAGGCGCGTTTTTCTGGCGCTATCGCGATCAGCGGATTCCCCTCTCCCGCCTCCGCGCTCGAGTGTCTGTGCCCGCGCGGAGGAGCCCCGAGAGCGAGCGAGACAGAGCGCGAGGGACGGACGGTCGCTGGCGCCGAACGCGCAGGCAAGCGAGAGAGAAAGAAGGAGAGAAAAGGCGCGCGCGCGCGCGCGCGCGTACGTACGCGGCGGCCCGCCGCCGACACATCTCTCTCCTCGTGTTTCCTCCTCTTTTCACTTTCGCCGCGGCGGACGACGTCTTTAAGGTTATCGGCGCGGGCAGGACGCCGCGGGGACGCTCTCTCGGCTCGAGGGAGATCCGCGGCGAGGCCCCCCGCCCGGGCGCGGTAGGGGCCGCCGAGGTCCGTTCCGGCGTCTTCAGCGAGGCGTGCGCGTGAGCTTGGGAGTGTAGGCTCGTGCTGCTTAGCCAGGACGTCGGAGGTGCGCGAGGGACAGATAATGGTCCTCGCCGTCGACGAGCCTGAGTTTTGGGATACTGGAGCGTGACACAAATCTTGCTCTGGAGCCGTTAAAGATATTCCCCGCTGACCAGTTCG
This sequence comes from Sycophila texana, assembly GCA_035582955.1. Classification (NCBI taxonomy): domain Eukaryota; kingdom Metazoa; phylum Arthropoda; class Insecta; order Hymenoptera; family Eurytomidae; genus Sycophila; species Sycophila texana. Next base: position 6,507,590 of record JAWWEN010000009.1, read on the forward strand.
TCATCGTGGAGCAGGTGGTTGGCCCTGAAGATGTGTTGACTACAGACAGTGAGGAGCCCACCGTCACTACTACAAGTAGTCAGGCCAACGCCTCAATCACCACTTTGACGAACATGTGCACCACTCCCGGAAACACCGGTTCTGGGTTTGGCTATGCCACATGGTCATTTAGCGGTCCCGGGAATGACAGCCGGGAAAATACACAAAGTGACATCGCCGGTACCATCAGTTATGCAGCAGTTAACAACAACCAGGATCAAGGATCCAGTCCTAAGATACAGATTGACGTTAAACCAGCCAAGGTACAAAACAGTGCTCATAGAAGAACCATGTTTACCATGAACGAAAGCTGCCAGCAAACACCCACCACAACTCACCATGGACACACAACCGGAGCTCATAATCAAACAACCCATGTAACTCACGTCAGGACAAAGAAGCATCATGATGTATTTGCGTTAACGTGCGACAAAGGTGGCTGCAACTGTGATGCCCACCATTCTACACCTCCACCAACTCTCTTTCCCAACACTCTTGTTTTTGCTACAGATAAACACACCATGAAGCAACACTTCATGTCTCCCATAGGTCCAATCCAACTCACAGCGGAAGAATGCAACGAAATTTTAATGAAGAGAGCAGCAGCTGCTTCCAATCAAGCAAATACTAATAATGTAGCATCCAGTCAAACAGATGCAACAGCCCACTTTAGCCATGTTCTAACTCATGTAAATACAACTCAAGTAGATAACAAACCTAAATCACAGCAAGATATGGGATCGCAAGTTCGTGTACCTAAGGAGAGACCATACTCTTGTACAGAGTGTGGAAAATCCTTTTTATTGAAACACCATCTTACAACACATGCAAGAGTACATACAGGAGAGCGGCCTCATATTTGCGTGCACTGTGGCAAAAGTTTCGCGCACAAACACTGTCTTCATACTCATCTACTCCTCCATAGTGCAGAAAGACCATTTCAGTGCAGAGAATGTAAAAAGTCCTTCACATTGAAGCATCATTTGGTGACACACACTAGAGTACATACAAGAGAACGACCGTTTGTTTGTACTGAATGCGGTAAAGCTTTTCCTTTAAAACGTCATTTAGTGACACACAGTAAATTCCATACAGGAGAACGTCCCTTCGTCTGTGAAGAATGTGGAGAGTCGTTTGCTCAAAAGGAACACTTAACCATGCATTCACGCTTCCACGGCAGTTTGCATCCATTTGTCTGTCCTGATTGTGGTATGAGCTTCCAGAGAAAATTTGAACTAGTTAACCATGGTCGACTGCACGGTAGGATACCACACTCCTGTACAGTTTGTGGGAAGGAATTCCTGCAGAAGAGAACCCTACTGGCGCACATGCGACTGCACACTGGGGAAACTCCTTTTGCATGCACAGTATGCGGAGAAGCTTTTCCAAGAAAGTGTGATTTAATAGCTCACTCTAAGATACACAATAACAGTAATTCAGATACAGATTCAAAACCATTCATGTGTCGGTGAGTATCAAGAAAAAATTATTCTAATTTTCAACTGATTTTTAAATATTTCTAATTCCAATGTATTTTTTAATTTTTACAGAGAGTGCGGATTAGAATTTAACAACAAGGAAGCCCAAACATTGCATTTAAGGTTACATTCAGCAGACAGAACACTTGTAACTGATCTTTGCGGTCTTGCTGCAACATTTCAACAAACAACAGGACACTTTCTTACAGCTAACACCGCTAGTTCTCATCAGGTAACTTTTGCTTGATTTATACATTGATTAGGAAAATGTATTTCAAATGAAACATCACTAAATAATGTGCAAAATACAATTTTTTTGTAATTTTGAGTATTTGAGTATAACTCATTGAGTATACTAGCAGTTATGATAAATTTTTTTTAAAGGTAAATAGTATTAGTTGCTGCTTTGCTAAAATACTTACATTTATTTTAAAAAAAGATAAAAATAGACTGAAGTGAAGTAAAGATAAAAACTACAAAAATATACTTATGGAATTACATAATTAAATATTATAATAAATGAATTAATAATTTGTTGAAAAGAATATTGATTTCAGCTTATCAAAAAAAAAAATAAAAATAAAAATATTACGTTAAAATGTAGTATTCAATTTATCTGAATTCTAAAACATTATGCATGGCTTCCTTGACTTCCTTTGTATTCTAGTGTTCCCGTAATCAAGTGGATTAAGTAACACAAGTGTCTTGAAACTTACTAATTATCCAAAAATTTCTAGATGAACGGACCGCTTGGCTCTTCGGGCAGCGGCGTCAGTCACATGCACGGGGCGACGCAGACCTCTCCTCCGGTGGGCACCGGGCCGAAGCCCAAGCCGCACATTTGTCCAGACTGCGGCCGGGGCTTCGCTCAGAAGCATGGATTGTCGCAGCACCAGCGCCGGCACACAGACGGCAGCTGCCACATAAGGTCACATGTATGCGACAAGTGCGGCAAGGCCTTCTTCCAGAAAAACCACCTGCTGCTCCACCAGCGCCAGCACATGGATCCACCGCCGAGCATACTGCGTCAGCAGCAGCGGCAGGCGGCCCAAGCAGCAGCGCAGGCAGCCCAACAACAGGGCAACGCCGGTGCCGGCAACACCGGCACCCAGGTGATCACGGTAGACGGTCAACAGTGCACCGTGGACACCAAGTCCATCGCGCTGCAGGCGATACAACAACAGGTACAGCAACAACAACAGCAGCAGCAGCAGCAGGCTGCAGCCGCGGCGGCCGCTCAACAAGTTGCCCAACAGCAAGCTCAACAACAACAACAACAGCAGCAGCAGTCAACGCAACAACAGCAACAGGCTGCTCAACAGCAGCAGCAACAAGTGCAGCAGCAGCAAGCGCAGCAGGCGGCGGCTCAACAAGCCCAGCAACAAGCGCAGCAACAACAGCAGCAGGCGCAACAAGCAGCTCAACAACAGCAAGCAGCTCAGCAGGCACAGCAGCAGGCGCAACAGCAGGCGCAACAACAACAGGCGCAGCAGCAAGCGTGTTCCGTGGATACTAAAGCAATACAGTTGAACGTCACCATGTGAGACGGTTTTACGAAAGGGGATGATGATTGTTGGCAATTTGCTCCCGAGTCGTTAGCGCACTCACACCCGCTGCCACCACCAACCCCTCTGCACGCACTTCTCTTGTACTAACAGTAACACAATAGATATATTTATTATCTCTAGATTTCAAGTATGAAGTAACCGATTTTATTACAAGACAAGAGTATATATACATGAAGAAAAAAAATTATACATATTCTAAGTATGTAAGGCTTGTAACAAGAAAATAAAAGTAACCATATATTAGTGTTTTACATATACTTTATAAATATATTATATATAAATATTTACTTTAGATGCGTATAAAAGGAAATACAGAGAGTGGAGGATTAACGATGACGATTATGCGAGTGTTGAGAAATGATTGCCTACTGCTCTGCTACTGCTCTGCTATAAATAAATTAATGGTCTCGAAAATCACTTGTAGAGAGAAAAAACTTAAGTTAGAAAAAAAAACATTAACTAGTTTTCCAATGAACACCACATTAAATTCTTTTAATTTTTTTTTTTTTTTTTACTTGTTTCGTTCATTTTTTTATTTTCTTTTCAAAGAAATATCCGCAGATCAACATCACATATTCGTTTGGGTTACGTGCCTTCCGTTCTGTTATTTCTAACATTCTAAATCAAGCTTTTTCACTGTAAAATTCGATATCTCGCTAATTTGTAGGAACAAAATGGAAAACCGTCGAATGAAAAGAATGTATTAAGTGAAAAGGGAATGATAGCATTTTATGCCGATCGCGTCGAAAAAGAACGATTTCTCGTGCGCGGGCAAAAAACGAATGTCAGGAGAGAGAAACGAAAGGTAAACAAAGAGGCGAGTGAAGAGGGGGTGGCAGTAGGTGTGCTCTTACGAGGCATCTGTAATCACAAAAGCGTCCGATTCTTGTTGCGACGCAAAATGTTGTCGCGGGCGAGAGTCTCGTGTCTATCTCTTAAAAAGAGTGTTTGAAAGATCAATCACAACTGTTTCTTACTTTTTTTTTAATGATTTTGAATCAGGAAATCGAGCCGTATTATTTGTTTTTTCTTTTCATGTATAAATGTAAACTACATTGGAACGAATCGGAATGAGGAAAAGTTATGTGAAAAAAGTTCACTTTGTTTATCAATTATTTTATAATAGTTTGTTAATTTATAAAATGTATGTACTAAGCAAAGATTGCATATTTCAATGTTTATAAAACTGCGTTTAAACTTGACGAATTAATTTTTATGAAACGATCGGTGTTTAAGCACTTAGAATTTTAAAAAATTTGTACTTGAAGTTACTTAGATAACTTTGCTTCACTAACGCTATAGCGAGACTTTTATACGAAATCATAACAAAAAAAAAACTCGATTATATAACGATGTTAGATATGTAAACACTTTATTAGTACATGCTTTGTTTAGAATTATGAATTTGTTAGTTGCATACAAAATTATATATGTTCGATTTGGCGCGAAACTTTCATTTATATTTTTCAAAGAGCTTTTAAACATTTAATAAACATAAAACACTTTTAATAACAAACTATGAACAATTTTGAAAAAATTGTTTTCTACGAAATTTAGTTTAAAGAGGCGCTCTATATTTCGCTTTAAAGAAAATTATAGATCTATAAATATTGTTTTGTAATATGTGTTACGTCCCATAACTTATAAATAATAACCTGTACATTATAAATTACCAAAACTTATAAAAATGTCAAGCTTCGGTCATCCACAGTCTCCTGGAAGACGAGGTCATCGTCTATGGACTCCAGGAAGATGGGGTTATGATTAGTCCATAGTGTACTATAGACTAGTCAATAATAACCCCTTACTCCAGGAGCCTATTTTTGATGATCCCGTCGTCCAGGAGCACGTAGTTTATGACCACTTCAGCGAGAAGGCTATGTCGATCATCGAGGACTGACGTTCTTCTAAATTTTGGTAATTTATATCAGTTATTATTTATAAATTATGGGACTTAGCAATGTTTTAAAGAAATTTAATAATGAAAAAAAATTAGCATTCCAAAACGAAGCGGTTCAATTCCCTGTTTTGAATTCGATAATCGAGAAATGATTGCATTTAATTTATAAATGAATGAATGCCGTGAATAAGTGCGATAAATATTATGCCAGAGTATTGTACGTTGTAAAGAAAGAATATTATTTTCCAACCGTTCATATTTTTACATAAATTTCCTCATTGCTTATAACTATTTTACTTAAAGCAACCTAATTTTGTTCTGTATAGTGAAATAGTTATTTTTATAAATTAGAATTTAAATAAAAAAATAAAAATGGTTTACATTATATTTACACTATGCTACGCTGATTTTAACGAATCATCAAAATTCGTTGTTCAGATAATATAAATAAACGGCATTTGTAAAATTGTTTGTTCGAAAGTTTGATTCATTAAAGTCAGCGTATTTGCATTAGAATAATGCTTTATCGTTCCTTTAATGTGGATTAATATAAATGAATTTCGTAACAATTATACCTGAAAAAAATCGTACACTTTTGCAATACTTTTAAACCCGTTTTGATTGTACAATGCTAAACTGTAATTTTGATCATATCACTTCCTTGTAGGAAGTTCATCATAATCCTCTCAGTAAATAATTTGTACATATAGTGAATTATCTCAACAGAGTTTTAATTAACAAATAGATGCATCAAATAAATTTTAGGGTACATATGTACTGTAACGATAAATATTCTTTGTCTACAGTATATTTATTTTTAAAATATCCACAAAATGCTAAGTACTGTCAAAGATCTTAATTAAATGTGCCCTAAATTTGCTTAAAAATAACTTTTTCTTTTGAATCTTTAGTGCTTAGTCTTATATGTATTTTTTTTTCTTTAATGATTCTACCAATGTAATTTTAAATAACAAAAGCTTTCGTCGCTGTTCTGAATCGTTCGCACACTTTACCTCAAAGATGCAGCTTATTTTCTGTCGAACTAAAACGCTTTATTTTTATTTGAATTGCAAGACGCTAAAGCTTTAGAAAAAAATATATGCAGAGCAGTAACTGAGAATAAATGATAATCTTCATATGTATATTTTTACGCTTTTGAATCTGTATTTTCTTTTTCTTTCCTTAAAAAAGAAATCATTCATCGTCTGTCTTTGTTAATCTTTAAGATGAATCAAAATGCATATGGTAACGATAATGATTTGCGCGAGAAAGAATATTGTACATGTGAGTCTCATTAAAGAAAGTTATATATTGCTACTATGATAAAAAAATTTGTTAAAAAAGAATCGTTTATTGAATAAATTCCGTCAACGAATGTGCAACAGTACCATTTAAGTTTTCATTTAATTTACAAAGATTTGTCATTGATTAATCCTTCGATGCGATGTGAATTTTTGTCAGATAAAAATATGATTTTCATTTTAAATGTTAATATTATTAAAATAATAATGATAAAAACATTCACGGCAGTTGTAAATTAAATAGAACTTTTTAAATATTTATAAATGAAAAAAAAATATATATCGAGTCGAAGGATAGCTAAATATCACAATAGGAGGTGTAATTTAAAACAAAACAAAAAATCATTAAAATATCGTGGGCAATTTACCATCGCAAAATGGACAAAGAATGTAAAACCGAAAAGAGGATGTGCGACGATCTCCCCAGATGCGAACACCGACAACTCTTTTCACAGTCCAACCGATTGTTCCGGCGAAGCCGCGCAATATGCGTATATAGTCAGCCGGTGCCGACCGCACGTTTCATCCGTACACGTGCGGCTGTGAGAGAGAAAAAGCGTCTCGCGCCCGCAAGCTCGCGGAAAAACGCCTCGACAATGACTCGAGAGCGCGGGCCGCGGCTCGAAACGAGTTTTCCGCGAGCGCGAGGCACTTTTATTACTCACTCGTCCCGTTTTTCGCGCCTCCGCGGGCGAAAAACGAGGCGCATCGTCGCGGGTCACACGGCGAGGAGAAAAGAGGAGCGTTTGATGTGCGCAAGTTTCTAGAACATGCCATTTTCTCTCTTTTATTTTTGTTCGTTCGCTCGTGTAGGGTAAGGTGACGAGGAGAGGCAAAAGTGTGTCTGCTTCTATAAATAAGCTGCGCTTCGTAAATTTTTTCACTTGTAAAATAGCAATGCCCTACGATTGCACCCACGGCTAGTTGCGAGCAATAATGTTTTATTATCTCGTGAGCTGCGTTCCTTTATCCACCCGATTATTCAGTGTTGCACTTTTTGTAGCTTTGGGAAAGATTTACCCGATCCCAGCGTGTACTATCGCTGGTCGCAATGGAAAATGTTTAAAGTTCCACGGGTTCGTTAGAAAGGTGGAAAGTACGCTGAAAAAATTGTTAACGATTGGTTTGTACGTTTTTTCATAGAGGCCACCCACGACGAATCGACGAAAAAACAATGGGATTTTTTCACGCGAAAAGTTTTTATAGAATTTTACTGGTAACATTTACTAATAGAAACGAACGAAAAATCTTTTCCAAAAATAACCGAAGGTGCTTGACATTGCGATAAGAAAAAAATTCTTGTAAAAAGTCCCGTACTCCATTAGATATGACCTATGATAATCAAGAATGAAAAAAGGTACTTGTAATGAAAATGTGGAAAATGTTGTACACTTACGAAATTGGTAATATTTTCCTCGTCGAGTTGGAAAAGTATAAGAAAATCGCGTAGGAGGAATTTTTTAATAAACGCTAAATCATGTGACTATTTCCAACAATTTTTTTCTATAAATTTACCCGGAAATTAATGTCTCGCCGAACAAGAAGCTCGGAGTCGTTTAAAAAGAAAAATTTCCAATCAAAAGTGTATACGGAGCCGAGGCCTACTTTCGCAAACTTTTGCTCTCGCAAATCGGCCGATAAAGCGTCAGAAATTGACTCGACCCTATTAAACTCTAATAGCACATCGCTTTTTCTTCTTTTCCGGATAGAAACAATGAAAAATCTCAACGCGCTTATCCGATGGCAAAAAACAATAAATCGTCCTTGGAACCGCTCTCACGCCGCTACACAGTTTACAACGGCAGGCTCCCGTTCGCCGAGACAATATTTTCTGGGTATGCGCGCGTGTGCTCTTATCGTTTTCTAAGTGTGTAGAGAAAAAAAAAAACATTATTAAAGGAAAATGGGCCAGGCCGCGAAGCGCGAATGTGTTGCTTGTGTGTGTGTGCATGATCCGCGAGTGCGCGAGTAAGAGAGGGAGAGAGAGAGAAAAAAACTGAAAGAAAAGTTATAGGCGAGAGATAGGAAGCGGACGGCGGGGGTGAGGAAAGAGGTCGGCGGGGAAAAAATCGCGAATGCGCCCGCGAGGAATGTCATTGTGCGCCGCGCGCTCTGCTGTATAAAATACTACATTATATATGTGTATGGAGCACGTTAAACGTGCACGCGTGTGTGTGAGCGCGCGTCACCCCAACTTTCGCATCGTGAAAAAAAGGCGAGCTGAGGCATACATGAGAAAATGAGAGGGAGAGGCCGATAAGCGACGAAAATTATGTAGCGTCTAGAATAATACCGAAAAAAGAAGCGATAACGATGTGCTCTATCGTATTTTATTTACGATTTACCTCGTGGATAAGCCTTAGGCAGACAAAGTAACATGCAAATAAACGATTAGTTCTTTTCTTAGATGCGCTTTCTTACTGTGTTGTCATTATACGCTCCGGACCATTGTTTTCACTTGCTCCGATTTTCCGATTGCACGGCCCTCCTCCAGGCTGACACCTTTGCCCTATTAATATTCCGTAACCTTGAAATTTATTCATCCGTAATTTTGTGAAGTGCTATATTGATTTCTGATAAGGTCGACAACTTTTATTGCGATCTTTCTGTGTACATAAATACAAATGCGCATTATCGAAATCATTGCACGGATATTATATATATTGAGATTTTAATACGTTTTGTTAATTTATTTAATAAGCTTTTAATTTTATTTTATACCTTTTTTTAATTGTTATCATTATTATATTATTATTATTATTATTATTATTATTATTATTATTATTATTATTATTATTATTTTGTAGAATTTGTAAAAGCAATATTTTTATATTTTAAAACCAATTACTTTAAAGATTATCTGAATTATTGAAGACGAAGATATATTTCGAGTAGAGGTAATAAAAAAAACTTTAAGTAGAAAGTGACCGTATCTAGTCAGACGTCAGTGGCTAAATTAAACTCCTTATCAGCTCTTTGTGATCTGTAAAGTGAATTGAATCTAATTGAATTGTGCAAACTATTATATTATTAAATTTAAAAATAATATTTAAGGAATTTAATTAATCTTTATTCGTTTATAGGTTTTGTTACAATTTCATAGATGATCGGTATTTCGTCGTAGCAATATCTTGGCAAATGATCTACGGGTAAGATCTATAGAAGACCCATTGTGTCTAGTAAATTGATAAATCATACGATTAAATGCTTTTATATTTTCAGCCCAGAAATAACTCGCTCGCCGATTAAAAGCTCAAAGGAAAGAAAATCAATTGAAAACTCGATGTGAAACAACTGCGCTCAATAACGTCATAAACAACGGAACAGCCTTGAGAGAATTTAACAGAGCTACTCTTTAAAAAAAAAAGGTCTATCCCATTAAATTCCGCATCGATGTATAGAACTCAAGAGAACGAGAATAAAGTAAGCCTGAAAAAATACTCAGTAAATCTACGACTTCCCGCTGCAAAGTAATAATAGAAGCAAGTGTTTCAGAATGCTAATTACTCAACTAGAAGACAGAAGGGTGCATAGCCGAATAGAAAGCCCCGCGAAAGACTCTCGGAAAAAGAGTCACGTTCGACGCGTCTCGCGGGCAAGAGAGCCTCGAGACGCAGAATGAACGAGTCCTCGTGCGAATCCTCTCGGCGAGCCGCGCTCGTCTTTGTTCGAGAATCACGCGTCCGGCGCACGTGAGCCTTTCAAAAAGGAACGTGCGCAGATGCAGATAGATAAGCGCGTGCCTTCGGCCGGCCAAGCTGGAGGAAGAAACAAACAAAAGCATCGAGGTGAGCCTCTCCGAGTCGAGCGTCAAAGGGCATCGAGGCCAGGTTGCGGCGATCTACGGCGATCGAGCGAGCGATCCCCAACGTGGACTCTCCGATTCAGGCGCTTCTATTCGTGCAGCGCGCGATCTCCATCATTTATACCATGAGCGCCCGCGCGCGCACTTCGAATTTTCGCGCCACCTGGCGATCGTGTCCGCAAACAGCTGGCTCGCAGCGGCAGGCGGCAGCACGCATGCGCACCAGCTTGTTTTTCTGCCGTCTCTGTCGCGCACGTCGCGGTTTTGCCACCTTCGCTCGCGCAGTTTCGAATGCCTCAGTCGAACGATTTTCGCGAATCCCAATAAGCAACAGCATATAATCCCCCGGCAACGAGTAACGAAGATCCAGCGGAACTCCAGCCGCGAGAATCCACGGAAAACGCAACGGAGCGCCTCGTTTTCTTTGTTCTCGAACGCGCCGTGTCCGCTCCTTTTTTTTTATCGCCGCCTTCTCTCTCTCTCTCGCTTCGAAACCAAAACACCTATATATACTCGTCGCGGCTGCACGAGAGTAGTGGGAGTATACGTAGCTGCGTCTTTCTCTATTACGTCGCTTCTCCAGTGGCGCAGCTCGCGCAACAATAACATTGACTACCCTACCCCGCCTTCGAGATCCATCCGAATTCAACCCAGTGACACTGTGCGGTCGGTATGTCGTCGCGAAGGGCACGTTACGTCTCTAACCTACGAGATGACGTCCAGGCACCTCCGAGTCGATCGGAGCAGGGGAAAAATCTGGCGGTTCGCGGAAAGTCGAGCAAAGGGTAAACGCCGCGCAACGTCGTGCCATCTCCTTCTCGCTGCCCGGCCGTACCTACAGCTGTAGGTGTATTGCATATGCGCCGAGCGGCTCAGTCCGTGCGCGCACGACCTACACTCAGGTCGCGCAAGTAGCAACAGCAGCAGCAGCAGCAGCATCGGAGAATCGGAGCAGCGTCGCGTGCCAGTGAGAAAGAGACTCCAGGGCTGTCGTGTGTTCTCGGCTCGCCGAGAGCGAGAGAAGAGGGCAGAGGCCCAGTGTGTGCGCGCGCGCGCGCGCACCGCCGCGCGCTATATATACGCGGAGCGCGGGCGCGAGAGTAGGAGAGAGAGAAAGAGAGGAGCGGAGGCGAAATAAATCGAAGAACTGCGACGGCGATCAGCAGTGTTGAACTCGGGACTCGGTCTGGACGCGCTGCGCGCTCGCTCGGCTCGGCTCTTGGAACACTTTGGCTCGGTAGCGCGCGCGTGTGTGCCTCTCTTGTGACCCGCTTGCATCCTGGCGGACCTCCACCGCGCGGATGTCGTAGCTGGGGAACGACGCCGTGGGCGGCCGATAAACAACGCGGAGGCGCCTCGCGAGGGAGATGATCGTGGCCGCGGATAAGGGGAAGGAGCGGCAGAAGAAGCAGCAGCAGCGGGAGAGGACACGGGAGCAGCAGCAGTCTGGCTCGTCGTCGCCGTCGTGGTGCAGGCCCAGCAGCGGGGCCGAGCCGTGATCACCGTCCGTCGCACGGCAACGAGGGAAGCGGGCCCGCTACTCTGGCGCGCATGCATATGGAGGTGAGTTTTATGAGTTGCACACCTATGCGCCCGTACCACTTGTTTATTATCATCCGGGCTCCCCGCTCTTATACGTGCGCAGCCAGTGCGTTTCTTTGTCCGCACGCCAGGCGCAACAATAACACTGACACGCGCTTAGCACCAGGTGCACGCCACGCGATCTCTTGCTCCTTTTTTTTTTTAAATTTATTTTCGTTTAGCCTCTATCCGTGTTTGCGAGACTCTTTTTCTTATTTTTTTTTTTTATTGTTCGCGGGCTCTTTGTGCGTGCGCTCGGGTGCACCGCGCGAAAATTGCGCAACCTCGACGGAAGAGAGAGAGACGGAAGGTCCAAGTGGATAGGTCATTGAATCGGGCGCCTAATAAAGCGGAGCACTCGCTCGCGGTGTATTTTTCTGCGCTGACGGGAGACGAGATGTATATATGCGAATTGCGAACGAGAGCGAGAGAGACGGGATGTATATATGCGAATTGCGAACGAGAGCGAGAGAGACGGGGAAGGACCTACTTCGGCTCGGCTGTGTTTTCTCTCCGTCTCGCTCTAGCCCAGGCGCCTCCGCGACTCCCACCACGCCGAGCGTCCAGCTTATCTCGCGCCTCAATTTTGTGCCCCGACTGTACACCCCATCGATTGCGTCCCCGAATTCTCGCACCCCCACTGCGTACGAGGGGATGGTTTGATATCCCGTCGTGCGAGGACGAAAAGTAAACAACTGGAGGACGGAAGGAGTCGCGGGACATCCCGACTACATCAGGCGAATCGATTCCGCAAGATTCACCCCTCTCGAGCCAGAATGAGGGAAAAGGAGGCTATTGTTCTTTTCTTCTCTTGGAGACAGCGTTGTTTTCAAGGCTTCTTACTCGGTTTTTTTTTTTTCATCTCCCCTTTTCACTTGACCAGTAGGCCAGCGACACCAAGAGTGGAACGCGGGGGAGAGGCGACGATCGGACGGAGGCTTCGAGAAGTCTTTTGTGCCCTTGTTTCCAGGGGCCCTTTCTCCGTCTCTGTCTCTTCCCCCCGCCCCGACTCACCCAGCGACCGGGTTATCGTCGGCTTTAATTACACATACATATACAGGCGCGCGCTCCTCTTTTTCTCCCCGATCGACGACCGCGCGCTCTTCCCTCCTATCCGCTTTTACGTGGCCACTTGCGAGCCTCCTAAATCGCGCTCTCCCTCCACCCCCCCCCCCCCCGTTCGTCCTGTTCCTCTTTTTCTTTCCGCACGTCGGAGGCGCAGGTGCCATTGACATTCTCGACTCGGCTTCCCGCTCCCTTCTCCTCGGCCGTTGGTCAGCTCATCGCTACGCGAGAAGCGAGTTCGCCCGCCGAGTTTCCTTTGTGCGCGTGCAACAGCCCGCAAGCTGCTTCTTATCAGTCGGCCGAGTTGCCTTATCGCTCCTGCGGCCAGGCGCTACGTTGATTTCGAGCGGCGCCGATCGATGGGCGCATCGCCGTGGCACCGTCCTTCCCGCGCGCGCGTTGCATTTATATCCGTGAGAGGAGGCGATTGTTGCGCGCCCGGCGATAAGCGTTGTGTCATCGTATGCGACGAAATTTTTTTTTTTTCCTGCGGCGCCGCGCTATTTCCTTATGTAGAGGAGCAAAAAAGCTCGACTCGCGCGGCAGTAAGCTTTTTTCGTTTGGTCGCAGACCTGATTGTCGGACGAATTATCCACTTTGTCGATTTGCTCGAATGCACTTTTGTCGGCGAGAGAGTGAGCCGAACAAAGGGTGTAATTTCGGTGCCATTCGTATTCCCCTTCGGTGTAATTTCGAAAACGCAGTTAAATTTTCCGATTGGAAAATGGTCTATTTCGTTGGAACGAGGGAGGAAATTGAAAATGCGCTTGGTCACTCCATTATAGTTTGTCGCGAAATGATACTGAGTTACGATTTCCTCGTGAAACTAATTGTCCTTTATTTTATATTGACCGATTATCAATGACCATTAAATCATTAAGAGATCAATTAAAGTTCAATATAAAGGAGATTTAAAAAGGAAAAAGCAACCGTAATGATACGTCACTGGCGAGCGGAAACTATAATTAATATACCGTGAATTCATTAAAAAAACACTCGACTACTATAGATAAGTCGTTTGTGCATCCATGCTCTAAAAATAGCGTCGACATACATAAATAAAAGCCTCGCATCTATTAAAACCGTGCATTCTTACCGTGAGAGTCTATATCTAAAAAAAATATATATATATATAACGATCGCCGCAACTTGTAAAGAACAATATGGACATCGATCCCTATCATACAAAACAACAACAGCATGAGCAGTCTCCCGACGCCGCGGCCATAATTTTCATCGTCCCATTGACGACAGCAATTGGAGACGACGTCGTATCGCCTATACACGAAATATTCAAATCGTCATTTGAACTCGGCCGCAATTAAATTACAACCCAACGCTCCGCATTGGCCACATCCTGCGTACGGGCCGCGAATCTCTCTTGGGTCAACGACACGCGCTCGATTAAAAAAACAAGCCTCACGCCCCGGAGACAGGCTCCGTTTCGATCAGCACACGGATCCCCCGCCATTGTATAATACCACGAGTGAATTCGACCGAGTAAAAAAAACAAACGTCGGAAAAGTCCCCTCCCCACCTCCCCCGAAAAAAAAAAGTATCCGCGCCTCCCACCCCACGGCTCCCTTTGTCCGAGGCGCGGACTGTTGCCGTGTGCGTCCGCGCGCCTCTCTCTCAGCTGACGAGCCTCGGCCCGTCAGCTGCCCCGATGCGCGAATTTCCCCGCCGCCGCTCTCCCGCTCGCTCCACGGTGTATATACGTGCGCAGGGCAGCTGCGCGCTGGCCCTCTCCTCTCGCCGCTTTCCCGTTATGCCGCCGCCGCCGCCGCCGTCGCCGAGCAGCCAGCGCCGAGTTTTGAACTCGCTATCCCGCGTCGCGGAGTTTTTTAACCTCGCGCGCCTCCGTCGTATAAGGTACACTCGCGCGACGCAGTCTCGCCGGACCTACACGCGAGCTCGCAGCGCCCCGGGGATACCTTCGTTGCAGCCGCTTGTTTTCATTTTGAAATCCTGCAGGGAGGAGATAACGGGGAGATTGATACAGGTGAGTTTGGTTAAGGGACTGCGGCGGAACGCGTGCGTGTGTGTGTGCATCGTTCTCTCTTTGACGTTGCCGGCTCGAGGGGTCCCCTCGTTTTCTGGGGTTTTCGACCTCTTTACGAGAGGTTAAGGAACGTGAGGTAATACTTTCCTTACCGTGTAATCTCTGAAGAGTAGCGTCGTTTTCGATTAATTTTTTATGATTTGGGTCGCTCCTTTATTTCACTGGCGATGTACATTTTTCGGCGCCGGTAAATTGCTTTTGGACTGACTGATTAAAATTGTTAGCGATGATTACTGACGCATTAAAGTTTAATGACGACGAATTCAAAAGTAAAGAAAACGTGACCGTTTAGATGAAAATAAAAAATCTTATGAATTTTCGATGAACTTCACTTTGGATCTTTAATAATTGAATGAAGAAACTTCCTTTTTTTTTTTAATTAAAATTAAAAAGTTTGTAATTTTTAATTTGTTTGTTAAAAGACAGCGCATGAATGTAGAATGGACATCCTGCGGCGAGTAATGAATAATTAAAATCTTGTATGTAATTTGAATCATCTCATTTCCTTATACGCTATACGAACTTCGTAACGTAGCAGAACAGTCATAGTTTTTGAAATTCAGGAAGCCCCTGAGATTTTGTTTGATGTGCCGAGGAAAGTGTTAATTAGCGCTTTGATAGATTTGTTTTACCGTGTTTTCGACGAGCTATTCGTAATCGTGTCAAGTTTACCCTTATATTAGGTACTCATGTAATTTCACAAAATCTTTTTACATTTTGATAATAAATTGCTTTAGCAAATTTATGTACTTCTCGCTAATTTATTTGCTCGTATAACATGAAAGTGAAGGACTAAATAATTAAGTCGCCTAATGAGTGCAGGCTTCCAAGTGAAACGAATTTTCCTTCAGCAGACTTGTTCGTAAAAATTTAGTCGTTTATTAATTTGTTAATCTCTGCAGCATGAACAAATAGCTTGGAAAAAGAAGCAAGATTTAAAGTGCCTTTTTACGAGCCCTTTCATAAAGCTGGAGGTGAACAACCTTTTATCGCTCCAGAGAATTTGTCCAATCCAAGCATTCGTTTCCTAGTGTCATCTTCATCTTCACTTCCTACAAACATATACACATCGAAATTGGATACATTTTTCTCGAAACAAAGTAAACAGCGTGAAAAAAACCTACGATTAGTTTGCTGCCAGTTATTCGTGAAAAAAAAAGAATCTAAAAAAAACTCGACTATATTCATCAACAATAAACTTTGTTCATTTCGCGTAAAATTGACAATAAATATTCCGCGAAAATTCCTCGCAAATCGCGTATTGACAAAGCTGCTTGATTCAACTCCGCGCTAGAATCCTCAACGAAATTTCCCGATAAAGTATTTCGAGAACGTTCCGATCCCCCCGACGTGTAGCGCGAGCGCCGCATCGAGGAAAGTTCAAACGCCTCACCGACAACCAAAAAGTCGAGCACCCCCCTTCCCCCCCCCCTCGATGTCCGTCGCGCAACTCTCAGGAAATTCGCGTGAATCACGGGCGCTTCTATTTTCACCGCGAAAAGCCGCGCTGCTTATATTTGCGCTGCGGCGAGCTCACGACCCTGGACGCCGCGGACAAAGAGTCGTCGTTTGCTCGCTAAATTAACGGGGAGGAGGAGGCGCGGCGCGCTCGCTTTCCTCGCCGCGCGCGAGAAATCACTCGGCGCTACATTACGTTCGACTGATCGTGAAAGCGTTAAATAAATCGCACTTTCCCGCCGCCGGCGGCTGAAAAATAAAAAAAAGAGGCGCCCCCTCCGCGCACACTCGCGGCGACCGGTTACGTGTATGAATATTCTCCATACAAAGCGCATTTAATTCAGGCGCGATTGTAAACACACGCCGCCGCGGAAGGTCAGATGCGCCGGCGGATCTCGTCGGCGTCGAATATCAATCAGGTGGGTGCACTCGCCGATGCGGTCACTTTCAATTGCTAATTGTACATCGATTATTTACAAACGGCCGATCGGAGCGTAGCGTCGCGCTGCTCTGCCCTGCTATATACAGCCTCGCTGCAAGTGTCCCTCCTGCTGTGTGCGTTTTCTAAAAATAAAAGAGAAGGAAAGCACCGGCGAGTCGTCCCGACGACTATTCCTCTCGATGAAAAGTATACAACCTGTTCTCCTGCGCCGAGATATTCGTCTGCGCTCCGAGTGTATTACCCGCGCATAAATTACCTTACAGTTTCCGATAACACGCGGGGCTGCGCTGCAAATTCGCTGTTAGGAGCTTGCAATTCCGCCTAAGTGCTCAGATTATAATTTAAATTGTTTATACGCCTTGCTCCAAAAAGCTGATAATCTTCATCTTAAGAAGGATAGCAAAAAAAATCACGAAAATGTACGTGTACAGATTCTCGAAAATTTCAAGCTATACTCTCCCAGAGTCAAGTGAATGGGCGATAAAGTGAATTATTTTTCACTCTTACGCGGCGCCTAGTGAAATATGCAGTGCGGTACGGCGTCGCGGAAGTGGCGTCTCCACGGGAGCGCGTAAGAGAATACGCGTGTGCATTAATAAAAGGCAACGAAACGAACGCCCAGTACGTGAGTCTCGCGATTTTCCAGTCGCGCGTCCCTCCGTATTTGCCGTCCCAGCGCGACGCTCCGGAAGATCCCATGTACACTGCGCGCGGCTTTGTCTCGCGCAACCCCGCCGCGAGACTTTTTCAATCGGGACGACGAGACGCGCCCGGCAGTCCAGGGATTTTAGTCGCGGACCGTGCAATCTCGCGACGCGAACGCGCTGCTCTCCCTTTGTTGCCGCTCAGCCCGGCGAGCTAAGGCAGACCCGCGGGACAATTGAGATCGAAACGGACGTGTCGCGACGGTGCCTCCCAGGCTTTCGTTACGAAGAAGAAATACTAGGGTGTTTCCTTTTTTTTCTTTCGGAATTGCGAATGCTTTTTTTTTTTAATACCTGCGCTGCATCCGAATGGGATGCGAAGGAAATTCTGAAGTTCGCTATAACGTAGATAATACAATTTCTGTATTTATTTAAATTTTATGATTTTATTTGTTGGAAGTAGTTTTACTGTGCAAGAAAATTTGAACACGTTATAAAATTATAAAAAAAAAGTCAGCGTTCTTATTTGGCACGTTTGGTCGTTTATAATAAAGACTCTGTATAAAACAAACGATAGTATATCACGCTCGAATAGTTTTTTTCATAACTAATCCATGAGGTTCGTTTAACAAAACGAGAAATCTAGATCCGCGTTCAATTCCGCAACAAAAAAGAGGCACCGTCACGACTCCGGCAGTAACAATAAACTCTCCATTCGTCGGGTTTTCTTTCTTTTCCCTCGGTTTTCGCCGCGACTCTTTGTGTCCATTCGAGTTCACGGAGAGATTCGCTCTTGCCGCTTCTTCGTGCGCTCAATTGTTCCTTAATGTATTCATTAGTGCCGTCCATTAAGCAGATGTGTCATTGAGGCTTTTTTCGGTGCGCTATTAATAATAATAACAATAATGCGCGCGATTGAGAAATCGATTGCCACTGACATTATTCCCGCGTTGTGACATGTGCGTTTGATTACATTAAGCCCGCTCCTTCGGCTCTTTTTTCATTTCTATACTGTTCGATTTCTAACTATCAATCGTGGGTGGCACTGTTTAGTCGCAAGAAAATTGTGCTACTGTCGTTTTTTCTCTATTTTTTTTTTTAGGTGCAACGCTATTCAGCGCGATTTATTAATAGCTGCCGTTGCGTTTAGCAGTACGCTTGAAATCCAAGCAGTTTGACAAACCTTGTGCTAAATTTAACAGTAATGAGTTGGAGCGAATAATTAATTCGTCAGTTAATGGCTCCTTCTACTGAAAACGACAGTGTCTTATAAAGTAATTAAGGATTTTCGATTGTCGTTCCTATCAAGTATTCTTTGTCGATGACACCTAAAACTTTCACGCTAATAGATTCTCTCTCCACAATTTTCATTCCCAATCAATATTAAGCTTAATATTTAATCTTCTACAAACCATCGTCATTAAGGTCGTTAAATCTATCAATTTTTTTTTTTATTATACTACTAAAAAAAAGTAATTAACCTCTTGAATAATTATCTAACAGTGCTTGGGACAGACTGCGAAAGTAAAATAAGTTCAACAAAGGAATAAAACTTGCACGAAAAAAAAATTTAACGTTATAAAACACCCGCAAGAAAAGCGCCGCAAGAATGTAACAGACACGCACGACTAAAAGTAGTAAAAAAAAAATGTGAGGCGATCAAACAAGTTCCCGCGGGGTCATTAATTTAAGTCACTTTTCCGCTGTCCTCCCATCGTCTCGAAATTGCCCAGCTCAAATCCTCCGCTGCGCGCCATCAATCAAAACCTTCTACAGCCGCGCGAAATCGCCGAACCTTAGGGTCATCGCGTCCATCTTCGCGTTAAATGAAAAAAAAAAAAAACGAACGAACGACTTCATTGAAAAATTCTGCGGCGATAAGGCGCGCGTCGCAATTGTCGGGACGCACGTGAGCGAGCGAGTGGCACGCGGCGCGATATACGTCACTGCCTTTTTTCCCTCATTCAGCTCTTGTTCGAAAAGAACTCGAACGACGGAAGTGTTCGAGCTTTGCTCAGATAGCGGCGTTCGGATATCGCGCGATTTATAGCGAAACCACGCGGACTAATCGTAATGAGTACTTTGGTCTCTCCTTATAATTATGTGTGAAATATTAATGATGCGCGACGCGAGTCTAATATTGTCGAGGCTAAGTAATTATTTCTTGCAAGTAGTGTGATTTTCAGTTTAAGTATTCAAGAACTACTATAAATAGAACTTTAAGGACTTTCTAACTTTTCATCGATCTTGTTTTTTCTTTTTTTCTTTTTTTTTTTTTTTTAAATTTTCAATTAATATTTGTTATTGCGATGACAACATTGTGCAACGACTTATATGACTATCTGAGATCAGAGAATCTGAATTTTATTCTGGTCAGCAATTAGATTTTATATTAGAAGGTGAACATTATATATGTGTGCTTTCTCGATTTCCGATGAATGGAAAGCCGGGAGTAATTATAAGGTGAGCTACGATATTACCATAATCGAGTATAATTGAATGGTTACGCAAGCAAAGTTGATAAATGAAATAGCTTATATAAGTAATGCGAGGGT
Organism: Sycophila texana; assembly: GCA_035582955.1. NCBI lineage: Eukaryota > Metazoa > Arthropoda > Insecta > Hymenoptera > Eurytomidae > Sycophila > Sycophila texana. Next base: position 6,527,488 of record JAWWEN010000009.1, read on the forward strand.
ATAAAAGAAATATTGTCACCACTTCGAGGAAACGCGTATATAAGTGTGCGGTACAGTGATAAGTGCACAGTGAAATATTGAAAAGAGATTTCCTTCGCTTAATATTCAAACTAAATGCGATCAATTACTGCTCGGCAACTCGCGAAAAAATAAACGCCGCACTCTTTGTTTGACGTGCAGTTAAGGTCGAAACCATTATTTTCCACAATAAAACTTTAACTTGAAATAGTTAAATTCCTCTTACGCGAATTGCATCGCTAACGTACGTGATATAACGGCACAAAGGCGTCTTGATGGATTTCGTCACTCTCTCGTGCCGGCACCTTCCAAACCGAAGGAAAATCGCTTCGAATATAAAAAAAAAAAAAAATTACATTGAGTCGTGCACTTCAGAAGTGCCCGACAATCACTGCCACTTTATTTAACAACACCTGGCAAAGGAAAAATGTAACGAGTTGCTGCGCACGCGAGCGCCGAGAAAACACGATTCGTCGGACCGGCTGTGGAGTAACATAAAAAAAAAAAAACGAAAAAAGACGATAAAATGCAATCGCGCGGGTTGTTAGCACGCTTCCGGACATCGTCCCCGCGGACCCCGAATGTCGCCCCGTGCACCTTGCGTTCAGACGGCGATGCACGTGTCCACACGTGCGGCGTGTCTTCGTTAAATAACAGCTAATTGTGCAACGTCGAAGCTCGCGTGAGCGACGATTTCATCGATTCACGGACTCGATGCTGCTCCGCTGTGGTCACTCTGCTGAATCTTGGAGCGTACGTTTGGTTTGTAGATTTTCCACTGCGGTCACAGAACTGGTTTCTAGAGATTTTCCGTGTACTTGAGGTACGTTTTTAATGTGTTTACGGGCATTGGGTTATGCGATACCGTGATCACGCAAAAAAGAAAACATTTATTAGAGTGATATCGGATAATAAACAACGCTGGTTTTTTTTACCGATATTTTGTACTTTGTTTTTGTGGTTGACGAGAAGCCAAGTCAGCGGATGCTGATGAGTCGATTGGTTTACTTTCTGCGGTTAAAAGTTGATAATTTTCAAGCGGTACCTTGAGTGACTGTATTTCGCGCGTCGCGGTGAAGAACATCGACAAGAACCAATGACTTCTAAAATATTTGCGTTCGCTTCTTTATGCTCTAACAGTCTGATATAATTGTGGAGTTCCCCATGCATGAGTGGCAGGTAATGGCGTAATCGCGATAATATTAAATCTTCTTTATTACCATACACCAACCGGTCAAAAAAGCTTGATAACTTATAACAATCAATTATTTCCTACATTCTCAAAACCATTTTATTTGCAACTAAAAACTATAATCATTTCAAGCCTGTTATTATTCAGCTACAAAATACATTTGTTTGTTCAATTCAAATTCAATCTACAATACATAATACATAATGAAAAAAGGCAGATTATCTTCAAAGCAGAAAAACCGCTTTCTAATTATCCAATCGGAGGAGCGCACAATGTAACTTTTTTTTTCCTCCAAGCCGCGATTATCGCCGAGTAAATCCCAAATTACCGGTCGATCGAGCAAACGAAACACTGGAATAAAAATCTAAATTTCCATAGTCCCGATGGAGCGAAACGCTCCTCGGCTCCCTCAGCCTTTGCGCAAGTCGAAAATCACTGCGTTGGTGCCCCTCCGCATACAATTAATTCGCGCCGCGGCGTTTTCCGCTCCGTAAAGCAGATCCTCCCGACGCCTTGACGAAAATTGATCCAGCCTCGCCCGCGGCGCGTACACTTACTGGCGCGAGTACGCGCCTATTAATAAAGCCGCGCGCGCCGTAACTCGGTTACGTCCTTACCCGGGCGATCGCTCCTCGCGGGCACTCGATATCGAAGAGGGGCCGACTCTTCGGCGACGCCGGGGGTCGTCGGCGCGTATAGGATTTACGAGCGCGCAGGGAGCCCGACGTCAAAACTCGAGGCGAGTCGTTAACCCCCCCGGGCCGCCGCGGGCGAACGAGTGCACCGATCCCCTGGACGGTGCGAATGCACTCGACGGGAGTCTCGCGAGCCGAAGTCGCCCGAAAAATAAACGCGCGATCGCTGCTGGCTACCAGGCGGAAATTCAAGCGTGGGACGAGCGGGCGCGAGGAAATAATTTATTTTTTTTTTATTTCGTCGCTGCCCGCCAGCTGTGCTTCTAATTGGTTGGATTCGTATCGTAAAGTTATTTTAAGGGATCGAATGATTTTCTACGGGTTACAAAAAAAAACATTTATTTTTTATTTTTTTATTTTTTAAGTGAGAAGGCTCTTGGGTAAGTTTTATGTGAAGATTTTACGAGAGAGGGTTTAATTTTTTTCTTTTTTACTTTTGAAAAATTATTTGGGTGTATTTTTTTTTTTCAAATTTATGCTTCATGCATAAAGTAAACGAAGCTGAAAGACAGAGAGAGAGAAAAAAAAAGGAGGAAATTGCTTCGTGGAATAATAAATTTTTCTGTAATAATATTTGCAAATAATTATGTTAGTTAACGTTGAAAATGTGACAGAAAATTCCCAGTCGATTTGAACAAAGCCTCGAGCGCGTGAGGAAATGTGCATCGACCAACATCTTGATCAAACAACAATGAAGCCTCTTAATTTTTCAAATTAAACCGCCCCCATCAATCAACGCTCGACCCACAAAGAATTAGTGTAAAGAAAAAAAAAAACCGCCGCACCGAGATCATTAGTTTTTCGCCGTGGAGTCCATTAAACGGGAGCAAAAACGAAAAAATTTTCCGCTCGCGAGATCACGTTTTTCATTCTTCTTTACGTAAAACACATTCCCATTGAGCGCGCGGCGACGTCTGCCTTCCGCGAAGCCCGCACAAACTATCATCGTCTTCGTTGTTAGCTGCGCGCGGTAAAAAAAAAAAAAAATTGGATGAGTCAACGGAGAAGGCCCGCGCGGTGAAAAACGCCGAGCCGATGATAATAGCGATACGTGCGCATGAAAAAATAAAAAGCAAAAGACGTCGCGCCACGACGAGCTTGACCTACGCCGTTTAAAAAAAGGAAAAAATAAAGAGCTGCCCACGCAGCTAATTTTTTTTTCACGGTCAGGTGTTCAGTTCGGACGCCGCACTCCCTCATCTCGTACGTTTTTTTTTTTTCCTTCCTTCGACCGGTCGTACGATTTTTATCGGCTATGCTAATGCACGTCGGCGATTCGGGTCGCGGTCTAATGGACGCCCAGAGCGTCGGAAGCGCCGCGTTCGAAAGTGCAGTTCTTAACCTTGTTTTTAGCATGCGCGCCAGGCTAGGTAGGTCGAGCCAGCAAGATTCCGGCCTATCGAGCGCCACCCGCAAACGTTATTCCCGCAAGAGTGTTTGCTCGGCAAACGAAGCGCTATTATACAAGATGAAGCAAACAAAAAAAAAAAGAGAGAAAATGTTACTAGAACCTTCTATCACGGCTCGCGGCGACGAACGACACGCTGGCGTTTCGAAGTCTCCTCGAGTCCATGCAATTTTCATCGGCAATGTCAAGGGGGGAAAGTAAAATCGCGATTACACAATCGCCTCGCTCGAGTTGCAAATAAAAGGAATTATATAAAAAACTCGGGTCAAGCGCTTGCGATTGGACTCGGCGATATACTTCACAGGCTGAAATTTTCACTGATGGATCGCGGCACTTTACATTGAAAATGGCAAATAAAAGCGAGCCACCCTCGCGGAAAAAAATGGCGCGACAGTAGAGGGGATAAAAAGATGAAAGGAGGCACGCAAACGCGTGCACGTCGCACGCGATCTGAAAGCGAGAGTTTCCAGGAATCCGGAGAGAGCCACCGGTCACGGGGGTGAACGATCTTCACCGGCGGGCATATTTTTTCTTCCTCCCTCTTATTCACCGAGTCGAAAGAAAAAAATGTGGCTTCTCCCCACGATTTTTTTCCCTCCGACACCAAAATTTTCCCCTCCGGCGTGTAGGATCGAAGCCTCAAAATACAACATGTTATCCTTGTCTTCGACGGTGGGGAGGCGGGAATTCGACTAGGCGTCCTAATGCGTCCTTTGTAAGATCACTTTTCGCCGGTGAAAAATGCTCGACACCGGCTCTTTCGTTGCTCCGGGGCTGGCGTGATGTGCAAAAGTGAAAAGAGGGCTTCCAAGGGTGTAAGGAGACGTATGACGTATTTATACATCGAGATTTATGACTGACGCTTTTTTTTTGCGAGCTACCCACTCGTCTGTGACGCTGACGTTCTATTATTGATTTTTATTGAATGTTTAACTTTGTGTCACTTGAAACTTTGTATCTAGTCTCTATCAAATGTCACTTATCGAAGGATAATCTCGTATTGAAACGATCGATGGGATTCAACGTTTTATTTACATTTTGTTGTGCACAAATATTTATACAGTCGTATTACGGCGAAGATAGTAAATAATGGCATCAGCGAAAAATATTATTCCAGAAGAAAAATGAACATCTGCCGGTTATTTCCGCATACACCGTGCAAAATGAATACACTCATTGAAAATCATGTATTCCCCGACGCACGAACGTACCGGCATACCCTTGACTTTGCCCGGCCTTTTTCTATCCAAAAAAAGCCTTGAAACTAACGTATTTCTTCCTCGCCCGAAATATGTATAAAAATAAGATCTCCCTCGAGCACAAAGCATTAACCAAAAGATTCTCAACATCTTACCATAAAAAAGAAGAAAATATATAATATGTATCTCATGTCTCTCGAATTATACTGAAGAATTATCGAAGTATTGCCTCTGAGCAAAGTGCGCCAGCCCCGGCGTTAATCCGTGAAAGCAAATTTCGCTAATCGCAAGCGTCTCGTGGCACTCGAAACGCCCGGAGGAGAAGGCGAAAGCCCGAGAGGAGGAGAAGGAGGAAGCAAGGACGCGGCTCTTTCGTAAGGTCGGTGCACGATATATCCCTGGCGCGGCTGATTGGCGCGAGCCAGCTCTCGCTCTCGGGGGCCGTTGACCCCTAAATAGCGTAACGCTCGCAGTATATATATACGCTCCCCCGACGCGCGGCTCACGTACACCGCGTCTGCGGACTTCCTTTCGATCTCCTTCCTCCTATCCTCCTCCTCTTCCTCCTCCTCCTTCTCCGACGGCGACGCTTTCGAATGTTTATTTAAGCGTCAGCTCGCACCCCCTAGACTTTTTGCTCGCGGGGGTGCCGGACTAAACCGAGCCGCCCGGGGAGGCGAGAGAACGCAACGGCGAAAGGGGCATTATTTTGCCGAAGGTCATTCGCCGCGCTGCCGGGGGGTGGTGGCCTCGGAGGCACGTCTTCTCCTTCGCCTCCTCAGGCTTTTCCTCCTTTTTTTGCTGCCCTCTTCGGCGGTCACGCACGCGGCTGCCGTTCTTTCCGGTGGGGAGAGCGCGAGAACCGGAAATTTTTGACGCGAGCGAGGGAGAGGATCGTCCCGGGCTTCCGAAGGGTCGACGCTTTATCGAGTTAGCCGCGCGCGCGATGCCCTCTTCGCGCGAGACGAGCGTGCCTCGGTGGGGATGACTCGTCCGGGGTTCGGAAAAATTTTTTGCTGGCTTCCTCGTCGCTCTCTCTCTCTCTCTCTCTCTCTCTCGTCTTTCATGCCCTGCCATTGGATTTTCATTTCGCCGGGTATGAATTACGCTTTTTATCGCGTTTTCGCCTCACGACATAGGGAGCTCGAAAACTAATTATTATTGTTTCTTTGTTTTTTGTTACAGGTGAGTTGCGATGGGAATTACCGCTGCGATTAGTCTTCCTCGTCGTCGCGTAAGTCTCAGAATGTTGCGCAATCTCATGCCTTATTAATCAGCTTCCTTTGTTAATTTACAAGGCATTGTTTGCAAAGATATTTTGCAGTATATACCTACACGGATAATACGAGAGCATCGAACTATACGTAAGAAAATGCTGTATGGCCGTTATAATTCCGTGTAATACCTCGCAAAGGTTAAAAATGTACGTTTACGGGCCATTGCCGTACAATTGCATCGTTAAACCGGAGGGCCATTAAAACTCGCACAAACTATCGTCAAAAATGAAGTCGTAACATTCGGAAACATAAACCACTCACGGCTCAATCAATGAGCGGAGCTGGCCCGCGGTAGTATAGCTTACCCTCCCCGACCGCAATAAAGTAAACCGGAAAACGCGAGGCGAATAAATCAATCGTCGCTTTGCCATCTTGAGCGACGCGTGAATTATTGGCCGCCGTCGTTCGGAGGAGGACCGCGAATCATCGAAAGCCGAAAGAACTGGGTTAACGGACGATCCCACTATCGCGTGGGCGACTGCTGCAGGTCGCCTTTGTTTTCGCGCGTTCGTCCTGGTACACGTTTTTCCCTTTCTTTTTTTAATTTTCTTTTTTTTTTTTTCAACGATGTTTCTGGCTTTCCGGTAAATTGGCCCGAATTCTCGCGGATTTTTACGAGCGGCTTTGTGCGAGCACGACCTTTAAGCCGGGAGCGGATATAGGACGAAAGTGAAATTATAGCGGATTGGGGGTAACGCGGGATCGATTTTCCGGAGACGTGCCAGATTTTGAAATTAAAATGTTTCCCTTCGAATCTCTGTCTTTCCGCTGACGTTATAGTTAGTGTATTATACACGCGGCGCTTTAAACGATTGCCTCAATCTATTTTTGTTTTTTCTTTTCCAAGCGCCCGAGCGAATTTAAATGGAAATGCGTCGCTAGTCTTTCCTTTTTTTTTCTGTCATCGAAGAAACTTTGATTTTATCTTCATAATTGCCGTACGCCGAGAGAAGTTTAAATTTAATAAAACTTTTATTCAGCAGTGATGTACTCTTTTAAAATCTAGTTTAATTGAATAATTTCACTTCTGATTGAAGCAAAAAGAAAAGAAAAAGAAAAGAAAAAGGAAGGAAAAAGAAAGAAAGCGTCGGCCGAGAGGCGAAAAGCGTGCTCTCCTAATGCACGCTCAAGTAAAGTACTAATATTTGTTTTTCCCGTTCTCCGATAAAAATTTAAAAAGCAGGAAATTACGAAGAGAGAGAGAGAGAGGTAAAATTAGCTCTAGAACTAATTACTCTTCGTGTTTTACGAGCAGCCTTCAATCGTAATTGTTGAATACTTAATCAGTCATTACTTCACACTCTCATTCATACGAAATCGCCTCCATGAAACTTTCATCCCCGTGGCACCAGTGCCATAAAGCCCCGAAGCTCCCAGCGGCGCGCCTAATATAAAAAGCTCGCGTCGTGCGCCGGAGCCCGGAGTCGCTCGAGCCGGATTAGCGGGCAATCCCGCGAAAGGGCCATTCGCTCGCGGCTTGATTCCGCAATTATTCCGCAATTACCTTAAAAACCGGCCGGTGGGCATTCCGAGGCGAGAGAGGCCGTCAAACCCAATCCGAGTAGGAAAGGGGCCGGGCCGCGCGATCGATCTAGGCGTCCGGGCTCGCGTCGCGTGTCAACCCTCTCCCGCGTCTCATAATTTCTTCATGCACTCCGCGGCGGCTCGCCGCTCGGGTAGTGGGGGCGGGGACGCCCTCACCGGGTCATCGCCGACGTGTGACTCTCTCACGTATATACACGTGCACCGGCGCCGCCGCAGCGGATCGATCCGCCGGCTGGCAGGCCTCTCGCGAAAGTGAATCTATCGAGCGACGACACTGGCTTTGTGCGCCGGCCCGCTTCGATTTACAGCTGATCGCGAAGTCAGCTGTGTGAGTATAATGCGCCTAGCGCCTTCCACCCCGCCCGCTGAAATATTCAGGCGACGCGCGCCGCGAGGCGTCGAGCCTCGATATATACACGCCCGCGCCTTCGCCGTTTTTCTTTTAACATTCTTTGCGTTTACTTTTGTTTTTTGTTCCCCCGCGCCCATCGCGCAGGCGGCTGAATTAAGAGCGCGTTATAAATAGCAAGCAATCGGACTGAGCGCGGGCTGCGCCCGTCGCAGCGGCGTTGTCACTTCTGTCCGTCATTCTCTATTGATTTATATGAGCACACGAGGGGAAAAAGGCACTTCTTTAAAAATAAAAGCCGTCGCGACTGGCCTATCTCGGCAGCTGGGCAATAATAAAAAGTCCGCCGTGGCGATACACCGATTGGATCGGCGGGCATTTGACTTGGCCAGACCGATACCAGCGCAACACCTACGAAATCGTGCAGCGAACCAGTTTATTCCGCGCGCTAAAGTTGCACACCCCGGCGGGGAGTCGTTGTGTAATCCACCGTTGCAACCTCGATTCCACCGCCTAATTGTGAACGAGTTTTCACCTGCGAGCGCAAGAGCCTGCCCCGCATCCTTTGGGTCGAGAAATTTCGAGTGTGCCTCCCGCGTGAACTGCGCCACAACCTCCGTGCGATTATAATAGTATCGATGAAAGGAAAGAGGAGACAGTAAGAGAGAGGATTGAGGTTCTCAGGCATCGACCGCACCTCCGCACTTTGTCCTGCTCGTCGCACACGAGCTTCCTTCATTCGGCATGCGTCGTCGCCAGGGAGGGAAATGACGGGCGCGCGGGAGGAAAACCGGAGATCGACGCGCGGAATAACAAGCGCCGGCCGCGTGCGAAGAAAGATAATTCGCGAATTAGCGCGCATAATGTTCACCAGCGCGTGCGTACGAAGGGACTACGTAATTGAGCGGAAGAGGAGTACATGTTAACGCGGTCGCCGCTCTCCTTTCTCGGCGATCAGTGCAGGGTATAGTGTTTTGCGTTTTGTAAAATATATCGGCGGCCGCCCCATTCTGCCTTATCTGATTTTTTTCCGACCCGCGACCTCCTGCAGCTTTGACACGGGCAGGCGATTATCTCGGGATCGCGTATCCACCGGTGGATCGCGCGCCACCGGTAACGATGGATCCGTCTTGGATTTTTTTCTTTTTTTATTTTATCGGAGGAACGTTCCGCGCGTACTGTGTATTGAACTTCATTCAAGTTTTGTTTTCTCGTTCTTAGCAGCGTGGATAAAAAGATTTTCCTCTTTGCATAATTTATGACTTTTGTTATGTTACGAGGAGGGGGAGGGTATTGGGATCCGATACACCGCGACCCGAAGGGTATACACAACCTCTTTCTTTTTATAGAGCGCGCGGTATTTCATCTTAAAAAGCCGCCCTAAAGGAGAAACGATAACTTTCCCCTGCTTTTTTTCTGCGGACGTGCGTTTCGAAAAATCACGTATTTTCGTCCTGGCGATAAATTCAGCCTGGCACTTATAGACCCGTGCACAATCAACTTGGGGATTGCCCGACGACGAATATAGCATTCACGACCATTACGTTGACACAATGTAACGTGGCTTTACACTATTCGACGTTAAATTGTGTAACTCCCTTTTCTTTTGGTTCTAGTAATCTGTTGCCTAAAATATATAATGATTTTCATTTTGAGATCAATATTCGTAGTAACTACCGATTAATTTTTAATTAAAAAGAGATTAGATGTTCTGCATAAAGTATCTTGTTTAATTACACGAGTTTAATCACAGAAATTTACAAAAGCTACAAGAAGTTAGCTTCATTAAATTTTTTACCATTCATGCATTTTTGCAGTGATATCATTTGGCTTTCATTAAACAGCAGACGAAGGATTTTTTTTATCGAAGCATGTACCATTCATTCAGTTACGTCAGTATTATACCTGTATAACTACGAAACATGTAACTCACTGAACTAGAAGTTTCCGCATAACATTGACAACTCACGTGTAATTTGGATGGTAATCGCGTTAGCATCTACCGTTGCTGTAATGAAAATATCATTCGATCCGTTTGCAAAAGATCTAATCTAAATGAACGTTCGCCGGAAGATAGTACTAATCAATATTCGTATCCATTCGTCACTGCTGTACTACGTATAAATATTCTTCCCGTAGAAAAAGCAAACTCGAGTAAAAAATTTGTTATTTTCATTATAACAAGCCCTTATACGATGACATTAACTGTTTTTTTTTTTGTAAAAAAAGGTATACTTCTCTTCCTACTTGAGTAATCCAATTTTTTTACATAACTCGTACATTCAAGCAATTTTCTGCCTGTCCTGATAAAAACGAAATTTATTTGCATATTATAATCAAGAATTTTCGCGGCAAAAGCATATCAATAATAACTGCAGTTTGGTTTAAGTGATATCTAATAAACAGTTTATTTAAATAAAAAACGTAACGGGCTAATACATTTTTAATTCCGCGTAATAATATCCGAATTATTTTAATATTTCGTACAATAGATTATTTTTCCACGACCTTTTTCCATTTTTCCGACTTCGCAGCCATCGAGACATGCAGCGCGCATTAAAGTAACTGCCCGCTACAAAACGATATTTCCGAACAACAACAGTGCACTGCACTAAATATTTCCGCAACGGATCTCGAGAAGCTTCTATAGGCTGTTGCATTTATCCGCGCTTGCACTTAACATTGCACCGCTTTCAATGTCTCATCGGGCATGTAAACATCGGCGTCGCGATATAAGCGACGATTCGAGCGGCTACAACGTAAACAAAGCATCGGGAGAGCGCGAGATAAGCGACGGAGAAAGTCAAAACGACGAACGGCCAGAGAGAGAGATAATGCTGGAAAAGCGCAGTTGGTGTACGCAATAAATACTCGATTACGCACGCGAACGGCAGAATTGTAAAAACCAGCGCTTCTTTTATAGCGAGTGAAAACGCGTTATTTATTCAGGACTTGGTGAACTTGCACTGCTTAAGTTGACAATCGATAGGATGCTAAAATAACGCTATACCGAGTCGAAGCTTTATTTACAGTTTATACTCTCTGAAAATAACCGCATAACATTTCATCCTGTCATTACATTAATTCACGTTAAAAGAAAAATTGAATTTCATGATTAAACGTCCATCAATCGATCCGTTCAACAATACATATAGTCACATTGCAAATATTGTATCTTTTTTTCCTGAAATTCGTATCGAAAACCACCATCTAAAATCTATAAGTAATTGCTGATGATGCGGTCGATTTTAGCCTAAAAAAAAAGAAGCTCGATCGATCCATGGCAGCCCTGCGGCGCCGTTTATCGATACAACAATGCGGTGAGTGGCGACGGGGCCGCGGCATTTGGCACCTCGCGGACCTCACCTATAAATAGGCTCCCTCGGGGGGAGGCCGGGGGGTGCAACTCGCTGCGATTAAGAGGGCCCCCGCACGTTCGAGAAGCCGAACCGTCGCCGTCGCCTCGATAAACGTGCCTTAACCTCTCAGCCAGTTGCATAATGCGCGCGTTTCTGGCTCGGCGCTGCGATCCTTCGCTTTCGCAAATAGCTCCGCGCGCGCGCGCCCGATCGCGACGACTCGCCCGCTTACTACGACCGCCGTGAGCTTGCGTCAATAGCGCGCAATGTCCGCTGGCTATTGGAAGTGTACGGATATCCGCTGGTGAAGGTGATTCGGAGGAAATTCAGCTAAATCCTCAGGAAGTACTGGCATTGCGAAAAATGAAAGAGACGTTACTTGAAAGATTACTTGTTTTTTTTTTTATATATGTACATACTATCGAAGGCAGAATTTCATTGTTCTGATAGTCCATCATATTTTCTTATTCTTCTCTCGTTCTTCTTCTCTTTGCGGGAGATAATTCACTCGAGAATAAGCGTATTTTCATTCGGGGGCAGAGCAAGCATCAAAGGCGACCTAGAAACGCGAAATCATAGCCTCCGCGAGAGAGTCGCTCGTTAAGTTTTATTAATGAGCGAGCGATTTATTGCGCGCGATTCGGAACTGGACGTGCAGTTTCAGGCGCCGCCGGACTAATCGATAAATCCGATAAATCAATTAGCTCCCGCTCGCCGAGCATCGACTTCCAGGCGCCAATTAAATTTTCAGCCGACCGCTCATCGTCGGCGTCCCGCGGACTTTGCGTCCCTTCGCTCAGGACTGCGCGAAGAATTTCCCCGGCGTACCTAAAATTATCCCTCAATCCGCGGCTCTCTCGTGATTACGCCGCGGCGAAGGAGATCAACTCGATGCTCCCATCCTCGGACCCCGGCAATCACCGGCCTCCGTTTCTCTATCGCGCGAAATTATCCGCCGGACGCGTCGACGCCCGGCTAGAAATAGTACGCGGATCCCGTGATTAAGGGCGCGGGGCGCCGTGAAATTGCCCTCCTGCAGGAGGGATACATACGCTCGACCCTTCCTGAATAGCCGCGGGGGGTGCGTGCGTGCGCGCGCTGCTCCTTTTTTTTTTTCTTCCGAAGCGCGATGGAATCTCTCGCAGGCACACGGTCGGGGCGTGAATTCGCTCGTTCGTGTATATACTTATAAGATAGGACGGGTCGCTTCGTTTTTCTTTTTCAGCCACCGCCGCTTCCTTTTTTCACAGCCGAGCAAGAGAAAATTGCACGCCTCGACTGAAGTAATCTCTTATCTGATAAAGGATGTTTACTCAGCGTCGGAAGGCTTTTGAATATAATTCTAGGCTTCATCTACCCCTCGCCTATGGAAACGCTAAATTAATATCGGCGTGTTTGTTGTATAAGTTAGACGATTGTGCGCTGCGGGTTCCGGAAAACATAATATAAGCGCGGCTAAATTGAAGTGAACGGGACGGGTGATAAAGTGCCGGATCGAACGAAGTTGTAGCAGAAAAGTTGGACTTACCCGAGGCAGTAACGAAGTACTTTTCAAATGCGACGTCATTTATTATACAAGAAGGGGATGATCGTCGATATCGATCTTTGTAACTTATGAAGTTATACCGAAAACCGAAGGCGTGCGGAGGAGGAATTGTTTTTCTTTAAAGAGGGAGTAAGGAGTCGCTCGGTGTAAGTGGGTTTCGGTTGTTTGTTTCCGCCGTTCATTCCCAACTGTTTGAATTTTACGGGAAACGCAGGAAATAATAAACGGCAATTCGATTTTAGATCTGTGATTGTTTATCCTTTTATCGACCCGCTTTAGCTCGCCGCTGCCTATCCAGGTCAATCGTCGATCTGCAAGTTTAATCCTTTCAGATTCATTTTCGCCTCGAAAAAAAAAACGCCGTTTACGAATTCTCAGTAATTGTTTGGCACACCACTGATTTTTGAAGAATCAGCTTTAATTAGGCTGTACGATACAATCCTGCCTATAATGCGTCAATTATATCGACTAAAGTGGGGGGGGGGGGAGGAGGAACAATCGCCAATTCATTAATTACAATGATTAGCAACTAAATTCCCGGAGCCGATTAAATTTCCATGAGCCCGCGGCCTTTGAAATTAACATCGTTCCATGAAAGCGCCATTCATCTAATGAAAGCTGTACAGTTTTTGCGTTCCTTTTCGCGTGCATCAAAGGCATATAACGGAAAGAGAAATGAACATTTACGATCGGGAAACAGACTCACTAATAATCACGCGAAGAAACGCAAGCTTTATCATTATCTTTATATGCTATACTTGTGTTTATGCAAAGGCTCGTCGCGTCAAGAGGGTCTGCGCGCAATACCGAGTTGCGAAGATGGGAAACGAGATATTTAACTTTTTTTTTTTTAGTTTTTTTTTCGACAGGACAGTGTCGGTAAGAACTTGAATTGCGCGCACGGAAAGTTGGCCTCCGCGGAAAACACGTCTCCGTGGCTCATGCATTTTTCATACGACTCTATGCCTTATCGGCGAGCTCGGCGATGGATCATTCAATGGAAAGACTCACTTTTATTATGCAGCCAAAAATAAAGTTATCGGAAAACGCTTCCGGTGTAACTTCTTTTTAATAATCTATTTTACGATACTAAGTATATATCGTGCAGTTTGTTTTATTAAGAGCTATAACAATACGTTTCATTGTTTCCCATCAACGTTTCAGTTTTTTTCGTTTCTATAAAATATGTAAAAAAATGAAAATATTTAGAATTAATTTTTTGAGAGTAAATGTTGTAATAGAGAAACGTCGTAGGCTTTCGAATCGAAAGCTCGCCGTTTTATTTCAACTTTAAAGTAAGTAGGCCGCAAAAAAAAAAAAATTCGATTGCACCCATGAGGTTATAAAATACGACGCCTGGTACATCAGACGATAAAAATGTGCGACCCACTTATTTAAATTTATTCAGAACTAATTCAATCCACTCATTTCCTTCGGTCCTAATATTAAATCATTTAACGTATCAGTGCTTAAATCATTTATCGATACAAAATTATCAACTCTTGTTTTCCACTGCTATTGCTAAAATCACGCGAATCTGTCGAAAATAGTTTACATAAACCATTTAAAAGCAAACGCAACTATCGACAAATTGAATTAAAACTCCCAATCGAGCGGCGAAATTTGCAAGTCGCGCGGGCGCTGCAGCTCGGGCGAAAGTTCAAATCGCGTAAAAAGCTCGCTCTCTCGCTGAGATGCGCCCTGAGGCGTGGCGCGAGGCGCGCAAGTTTCGATGTTTTGCCACACAGAGCTGCGAGCACGTGAGCGTATTTATAACCGCCGCCGCGTCGCTCGATGGCCGTGATTCCTTGCAACGCCTCGCTCTCCCCCCGCATTTTGTTCCACCTACCCGCGGCTCTTTTTTTTCTCGTTCGCAGCGGGATTAAATAAGCTCGCTGCGTGTATTCTCATCGAATGCTGCGTATTTTTAATTGTCCGCTCCGAACGCCTCCGTGCGATTTTATCCTCTTTATCAGCGACGTCATCGTAAACTTCTTAAAATTCTATTTTTAAAAACCCAAGCGCATTTAAAATTGATGGAATTTAGATTGAGCGTAAGTTATGCATCTAAAATTTATTTTTCAAAGTCGGCTATAATTATTGGAGAACAGTTATGAATAAATCACGAGACACTTAATGATTGTTGACCTGGCGAAGGTAAATTCGATAATCGACTGACTCGTTAAATTTGAGCTACACGATCGCTAGATTCCCAGCGCTAAGGAATTATTTCAAAAAGTATTTTTTTTTTTTTTTTTAAACAACCAACAAAATATATACAATACACATTTTTTTTTTAACATTACCAAGTAGTCTACGTAATAAAGTCTACAATTTCACGTGACAAAAACTTACATCAATTAATACTGAAAAAAAAGCTCATTCATTAATCTAATCTTACCTTGATAATTAAAAACCTAATGCACTAGTCCGTACTTAAAGTCGAAGCCATTAAAGCACTAGGTACTCGCTAAAACGAGCGAACAAGCGAGGCGCTCATAATAAAACTCGACTTGTTTGCGTATATCTCGAGCATCGCGTAAGTTGTGCTTTCTCTCTCGGCGGCGCGTACAAGTAGGCGTTCGATAATTTTACTTACCTCTCAAACTCGTCTGGCTCCCCCCCTAATTGATTTTCATCAAAGCGGCACATTAACGCGCCTCCTCAATTTTTCATTCGCCCCGCACAATTGTCACTTCTCGGGAATGCACGGCTTCCCCCTCTCCCCTTTTGTTCGCCTTTGAAAGGCCGCGCCACCGTCGCGCATTGCGTTTTCGCAAAAATCATATTGTTGGATTTTCTTTGCATATTCATGCGAGCTCCAGCTGTACAATGCCGATCGGAGGCGGGCCACGTCGCGCAACTTTTTCGCGCGAAAGAGAAGCCGCGATATTCGCAGCGCCTCGCAAAACCGTGGGACACTCGTCGTTCATGCATGCGGTTATGGCTTCTCGAGTTCTCGCATTGTGGCTCGAGTCTCTTTCCCGCGGTGCATTCGAATTCGAGCAAGGAATGCTATATTTTGTGCGAAACTTTGAACTTTTTCTTTAGGAGCGCGTATTAATGTTATAAGGTATGTAACTCGAAGACCTCGCGTTCCTTGTAAGATGAGATGAGAATTTCTTTAATTAGCGAGACAGACTGTTTCACATTTTAATAGGTACTTATTGAAGAATTTTATAAGAATTATTAATAAATTTGAATGAATAAATTAAACGTAAAAACTTTTATAGAAAAAAAAATTACCGCTATATTTAGATTTTGGTTGTACAAACGTAATTGTTATTCCCGGCGCTGCTCGAAAAAAATGAAAATCAGCTGATTAGAAAAATAAATAAATATCGCAGTATATCTTGATGCTGTTATCACAGTTCGAGTCGAAGTTATTTCCGCCTCAAAAAAAAAAGAAAGAGAATTTCACGCGTGTTCTCAACATACAGACCCTTGAATTTAATTCCCGATAAGATCTCTATAATCTGTCGACGCGGTGGATTTTTTCCCAACGCCCCGCGGCCGCGACGTTCGGTGCAACTTATATATAGGGGTATTCACGGAGCAGCTGCGTTTTGTTTATCGCGAAGGTATAGCACGATCGATTGGCGTACTGCGCGTCTCGCCTCTCTATATTCCTCTCGGATCTCGAGATTATATACGGAGGTCTCTTAATTTGGCTCGCTCGGTGCAATCTTTGATCAGTCATTGAATGCACGTCTATATTGCAAAAATTATGATAATCGATACGCGTATTTAATCTTAATTAGTCTATCATTCTACGCTTAATTTTACAATCGCATTAGAATATATAATGAAATAGTGAAAAAAAATGTTTAATTTTTTGTTGCAGGTACGTTATGGAATCGATGCATTTTTACCGAACGTATCCTACTGTTTCGTAAGTGCACTTTTCACGTTTATAACAATATTTAATAAAATTATACATCTGTCTTTAATTAAATCGAAATTAAACGAGTGATGACCACACCAGAAAAAAGATAATATCAATCAGATTTCAGACATACAAAAAAAAAACACCCTCGACCTTCCTCTTTTCATAAAACCCATCGAAATATCATCCAGTCCGCTTCGCTTTTTCCTCACTGCGAAACAACCGCGTTGTTTCCATGAAAAGTCACGGGCGAGTTGCAGAGCAGAGCAGCGAAATTCGCCTATTAACGCGTCAATCCGCAATAACAGAGTTTTCCGCGGGATTCAAATTACTCGACGCGCTCGTTCGGAAAACCGATCGCGCTTTTTTTTTTATCAGAGCAGTCGATCCACAAAGTGCTCTTCCGGATAGCCAACTTCGGCGACCTAGAAAAACAAACCCCGAGCGCCACACCACGAGCCGATTGTTATCGACGCCGTCAGTGACGTCCTCGATTCTTTCTTTTTTTTTTCTTTTTTTTTTCCTTTTTTTTTCTTTTTGTGCGCTCCGGCTTTTACTTTCCGTCGGGCCACGACCAAAAAGTTCGGATCGATTCGACTTTCGGGAGGGCTCGGACAGCTGTAAGGGCAACCCACGGCGGGGAATTATTTCCGAGGTAGTCCCGTGAGTCGAGGTCTGACGGGGCTCGACGTAAAAGGAAGGAAAAGCGACGTGCGTACGTGAGCGCGCCGGCGTAGGCCTTGGATAAGATCGTCTCTAATGGACGGATATACGAGAATTCCCGCGAACAAAGTTGGCCGTGCGCCGACTCCGCGGTCGCGGCGCGCGGCGGTGATTTTCGCGCTGGATTATCGACGACGACGGCCAAGGAGGGAGCGCACTGGATGCTAATTACGGATTGGCGCTGCGAATGAGCAACTCGTGAATATCCATGTGCATGCGGGGCCAAAGTGAAACGACGCTCCTTCGCGTAGCTCAACTCTGGAGATTTTGCATGAAAATCCGCGTAATAACCGTTCTCGAGGCGTCTTTACATCGTAATTTGAATATATGTAAAATTTAAAATTATAATTATAGAATACGGAGTTTGTGGTAAAAGTACAACGAAAGTTTAAAAATTTCACTTTTTTTTTTATCTATAAATTCAAGGCCTCAAGTATACATGAGTTTTCTCCAACTCCGCAGTCACTCCGGGCTCTCTCGGCGTGAAACTTCGTTTCACTGTGACCACTCAGAGTGCGTAGGAAAAATCAGGACGCCTCGTTAAAAATCCATTATCAGCGAGACCGCGCGAGATCTCAGCGGTAAAAAAAGTTCGCCCGTGCCGTGTAGGCGCTCGTCTCCCGGAACGTGATCGTGCGTGTGCCGCGCGCGAATAATGCAGCCTTCTGGTGCAGAGGACGAACTCGAGCAAAGTGCCCCCGACCCCTTTGAGGTCGCAGCCTGGCACGCTGATACACTCTGGAAAAAAATAATATTCCATCCGACCAAATGCGTCGACGTGCTTTTTGTGTAATTAAAGCATTACCAGCGGCTTGCCTTTGACAAGTCCGCCACAATCCGATTATGCGTGGAACAAAGTGCAGTCGATCAGAACGATTTGCTTTTGTGTTCCCAATTTCTATGATAATATTCGCCGCTGGTTTGTTACGTCGGGCCGCACGTGCTTCAAAAAAAAAAAAAAGAGACAAAGCACATAAACGACGCTTTTACCGGACCGTTCGAATTTACGTGGATTACATAAATGTAACACAGTGCTTTCTTTGAGCTTACTGTAGCGTATTGTTCAAACAAATTAATGCCATTGTCAACTAAACAATCACCGTACAAAGAGTGAATTTGAATGGATTTGTATTGGGCTCGCGGCTCGAACGGAAAATAATAAAATTGCGGAGCGTTATATAATTTACCGTAAATAATTCTACGACTGTGAAGTCGATAAATTCCTCGGCGAGGCGAGCGACTCAATTTAAAGTCGGAGTAAGTTCACTGATTCACTCCTTGACATTTCTTTTCGGAGCAGCGGGCGGCGGTAATTCTCGAATAGTCACTTAACTCCTCCACGGACAATTAACTGCGTATTCCCGAAGTTCCCGCCCGAGTAATTTTCTCACCTTTATAACAAATCATCGCGGAGACAATACCAAGATCCCGATATATCATCCGGACGCTAATTAATCGCGCGTAAAAATTGCGAGAGTCGCGCTCGAAGATACGAGGAGAGCGAGAGAAGGAGCGAGCGAGCAAACCTTGTAAATTTTTCTCACGTCGACTCGACAATGTGACATTGCAAGATGTTCCATTTCAAATTATATATATACGCAGCCGCGATCGTTTCAGGGTTTTCGCTCGCTCGCGCGCGCGATGGGAACGAGGCGATTGCCGCGGCGTAGGAGAGATTCGCCGATTATTTTGTATATACATATGCATATATATAATGACAATGTAGGTGCGCTCGCGGCGCGGCGACGCTGAAACAATAATATGAAAATGAGGCTCGCTTCCATTTGTCCTGATGAGAGAGCGCGATGCGCTCGGCTTTTCTGTGCCAAGGGTCGTATATTTTAAATGTCATGACCGCTAGAAGAAAACGCCAGACTTGTTGCCGGGGTATCGTATTTTTTTTACCCATTCTTTCTCTTTCTCTCTCTCTCTCTTTCTCTCCCTCGAGCAGCTGCTAGTGGCGTCAAGCACGAAATAAAATTGTCTGATTAAAAAGTAACGCGCGACACTGCCCCGCCTCTTTATTGTACTTTTCCAGCCTAGGAATTACGCTCAGGTGGAATGAAATTCGCATCGAATTAACCCCACCAAGATTGCGTTCCGTTTTTACGATCCCGCGCGCGAAAAATTGCACATACACCTCCAACTTCTAAAAAAAAATAAAGTGGAACGAACCAAACGGAGTAGCCCTGTCCCACGGGAATACAGTCTGACGACGTAATTAATTTCTTCGTCTGACTTTCAACTTCGATTTCTGGTTGAGCGTATAATATGCACGCGGCGCTGCTCGAAAGATAAAATTTCGGTGAATAGTCAAAAATTGACGGGTGGAGTAATTCCGCAGGAGCGGACGATTGACGCGCACAGTCTCCCGCGACTTCCTGCTCGGCGCGTGACGTCTTCCACGGCGCGTGCCTTTGTCCGAGGCGGTGAAGACAAAGAGGAGACCGCGAGGACCAGGTTATTTTTTTTAGCCTTGCAGGTGTGCACCCAAAGGCGCGCGTCCGAGATTTCTCCCGGCTTGCGAGGATCCAGAGCGAGCCCGGGCTTTCTACGAAGTGCGCGCGATAAAGTGGCCTTTTGTGATACGTGCCGAGGCGTTTTCTTGCCGCGTGCAGCTCGCTTTGATGAATTATTGCCGGTGCGTGATGCTCTTTTTGTGCAGTCCGACTGACTCGCTGAGCGAAATTTTTCGTCCGTATAGCGGCAAGATCTGCGCGATTGTTTCTTCAAGAGACGACAAAATAAGATTTAGCGCAATTGCAATTGATAAACAAAAAAAAAATTTCCTTCTTCGCAAAGCGAGGGTGTGTGTCTCTTTTGAATCACTAAATATAATCACAAATAATAAATCGAAAGAGGCTAGCCGATAAGCAGTGGTATCGTTATTGATGATCGATCGGCGCTTATAAAAATATAAATGCAGTACATCAAATTGCATATTTGCGTCAAAAGCTTTTATTGCACCCTCGTCGATCATAAAAAATAAAAGCGCCGAGTAGATAAAAAAAGTAAAGCATTCCCCGCACCAACCATCCATTACGCTCTTTTACGTCTCACTTACGACAGCTTGCCTCGCTCATTACTAAAAACTAAAACTCATGCGAGCGCTAAAGCACGGCCGTATCGTCGGACCTTCATCGCCTCACTCCAAGAGTAAAGCGAGGAGGAGAATACGAAGTGAATTCGGTGCGAAAAAAAAGCCGCTACGTTAAGTAGTGTTTACAAACACGCGACGAAATTGGCTTGCCTGCGTCTTAAAAAATTCTCGACGATAATATACGCAAGGCGACTTGTTATTTTGCGCATCGCGCTGTTTTCAGCCCGAGCACCTTCCGCTCCGCCTCCCCACTTTCGCGCGACAAACATTCAATTATCTCGCAATATTTACATTATAAGCGCGGTGCTTTTGCGTCGCAAAGTGCATGCGCGCGCGCGGGAAAGTTTTGCGCGGATTAGCCTGCCTTATCGACAAGGAGGCAGCGGCGGCGCGATCAGCTGTTCCGCGACCTTGCCGCGAGCTATATGCGCGCGTTTTATTGTCGATGCGCGTGAATGAGTCGTCGCGCATGTTTTTGTTTTTTTTTTTTTTCTTTTTTCAAGTTCGAGAGGACGATAAAAGTCGTGGTTCAGGTTGGCGTTGCATCTACGCGTCATGAATCAGAGGCTCGTAAATTCGCGCGCCTAGCGTGCCGTGTGTTTGTGGATGAATTAAAGGGGCTATCGAGTAGTATGCTTCGACGATAATTTGCACGGGCTGCACACAATCCAAACAATCTTTCGCGCGTCTTTGGTTATTCATCGCTCGCACGTGAGAAATTATTGAATTTACGGGAGGATGAAATATTGAATGAATAATAAACTTCGCTGTTTGATTGATGCTGTTTTAATTACTCGATCGTCTGCCGCCGATAAATAATAATTTTTTTTTTTCAGCTGATTAATTAATATAATGTATCTTCGTTTTATTTACCCTTATCTCCTCGCGATATTTTATTATAATTATTATAAACGATATATTGTTTCGTTGCGGTCGAACAAAAAGTGCCCAATTTATTTCGCTATTAAAGGTTCCTCGGATGCAAACCGCACAAAAAATTTCCTCCTACAATCGTGCGATATTAGAAAAGTCTTCAATTTATCTTCTCAAAACGCGAGCAATGTAAACTTCGCGATGTGTAATGCATTTATCAAATCAATAATTCTATTTTTGCTTCTTATCTCGCGTTCGTTATCGAGTAAAAACTTTTTCCAACGCTCGCTCATTTGCTGTCACTTCGAAACCCACTTACAAAGCATTCGTCGTCGATCGGCAATAAACATATTAATCCGACACGGACGAATTAAAACAAAAGATTAGCATAAAGGAACCATTCGCCTCAGATGAGTTCAAAAAATCAGAGCGATCCAGTCGCGCTGAAAGAAAGGGAGTTGCGTCGACGAGCGTCACTGCTCGCTACGATCGCAAATGCTCAAATCATCGTGCAGATTTACGCGGTCAATTGAGCGTCGTCTCGATCTCGCCTCGACCTCTACGGGCGCTTTCGTCGAAGAAAAACAAATCTCTGAAAGTGAAGTTAATCCGCCACCCGCGATGCGTCGCGTCGCGGGGGGCGCTTTCCCGCGCATTTGCCTAATGACCCTTTGGCCTACCTCTCGGCTAACAGGCGCTTTAGGGGGTGGCGACAAGTGAAAAATTAAATCGCGCAGCAAGCGTCGTGCCTAGGGTAATTGACGCTATTCGTTATTCGCTGGGGGTTACGTCGAAGTTTTTTATTGTTAATTTCGTCGGACGTCGTTTGCCAGAGTTAAATACACGCGGGGAAAAAAGAATCGAACGATAGTTGCAAAGCAGTTGCGGAGCAAAAATGGTATGTTATAAGCATTGAGATAAAATAAAAAATACAATTTTGTAAATATTTAACAGGATTTTTTATATTCTTGATGAGAGTTTTTCAATCAATTCGTATTTCTTTATTTTGAATTATTTGAGATATATCTATATAATATATTTTTCTCCGTTTTAAATGCGTCAGATTCAAGGCAATCACCTGCACTTCATTATCATGCAGTCCAATTTTCCACTAAAATTGCGAGTTTATCATATGTCGTAAATAAACAGCTTGAACCTTAATTTGATATTTTCAAATAAAATTATGATACAATATTATGGCGAGCGAATTTAAAATAGCAGATTCTTCAGTGTACATAAAAGCAGTGCCCTAAAAACTGCTTGTCTTTGATACCCATTATCAAAGACAAAGGAAGACACAAATCGTAACTTAATACCCGTCATCTCGTCAGCGCGAGCGATTACATTGTGCGGCATCGCTGCTTCATCCGAAAATAGCCTCCACTTACGTACCGAGAAAAGCCATCCATTTGACCATCGCATTACCTTTTTCTGTAAGACAATGCCGCCAGCGATAAGATTGTGACGCGTGTAAACACAAAAAAAATCCTAGCCCCCGTATCCATAGCCTTATAAAACCTGAAAATCAACAATCTGCTCTTCATTCGACTCCAGTCGCCGTGGTTGTGAAAAACATTCCGTCCAAATTCCTCGCAGAATTCATCGCCAAAATATATACCTACGTTTGCACCAACCATTTGTTTATTCGGCTTATAGTCAGTCGTTAATCGCGATCAGCGATTCGCCTCTGCCGCGAATTCTCCCCTCGCTTATTATATATCCCCGGCTCATCGCAGGAGTTGCGCAAATTTCAGACGACCGGCAGGTCGTATAGGAGCGTCTCGTCCGCGCGGCTCTCGTTACAACCAGCTTGAATTCCGCGTCGGCGCGTAACTCGCGAATCGCAATTGGGCCAGCCGCTATATACGCGCGCGAGCCCGAAGAATCTCTCCGTCGGCGATTTGTGGCTTCGCGCGCCGCCTGCACACGTGCCCTTAATATAAAAATTATCTCTTTCTGTGTCAGTGAACGCGCCTCATTGGCGGCGAGTGCCGATGACGCGCGGGCCCGGTGCAGCCTGCCCCGCTGACGTGCCGTGATTTCCTTGATTCTCAATTTACGGCTAATCGAGTTACGCGCGCACGCGTGCTGCGCCGTGCGCCTTTTTTCACTTTGTCTCGATGGTACTCCTCGAAGCTCGGGGATCGTTCGCCACCGCGAGGATTCTCTTATACTCTCGGAGCTAAATTTTCGTTCTTAACTTTCGACGGTATAAGCAATTTTTTTTCTTTTTTAATTATTTCAACGCTGTCTGCGATAAGTTTTTTTTTTTCTTTTCACAATACTATCGTCAAGTGAAGCCTGCAAATGAAATACTTTAACTTGACCTAAATAAATATTGATATTTAACTAATGTTAGTATAAATAAAAATAAAAGAAAATATATTTCAAGGTTTCTTCAAATTTACAATCATTGTGCAGTTACTTGCAATATAGTATAAACAAAGCGTGCTTTTGTATACACAAAAAACTTTTAAACCGATAATCTTATCTAATCTTATCGCCTAACAAAAAAAAAAAAAAGGGATCTGTAAATTATTTTTATCTTCTTCACGCTCATTATCGTAACTCAGCAGAACTTTTCAATAACATTAACATCAACTTTCCTTCCAATCCGCTCGTTAAGAGGCGCTTTCCCAACCGTTCCCCCCCACCTTCCCGAGCAACCTCCAAGAAAGCGAGGAACACAAATTGTCAACTCGCTCGAACCGCACCGAAGCAAGTATCATAGTTAACTGCGGCAATCAAATAATCGAGAGCGCGCACCGAGATTGCGATTCTCCCGCTGTACTATACATACATACACATACAAGACCCTCCGGAACGAAAAAAAAATGAATGATCTATATATACATGTCGTGCTCCGCAGGTGTCCCCGTACCGGCGCTGTCTGAAGCGGCACAACAGCTGATCGTCGGCGTCCCAGGGAGCGGCGCTGGGTAAAAGGGGGCCATAGGCCAGGACTCGTCGTTGGGCCCCAACGGTGTCCTCGGGCTGCTGCCGCGGCGGCGCACAACACCTCCCACCCCTGCGCGTGGGCGCGCGGCGCGCTCAGCCCTAAGAGAGCGCGAGCCAGTGTGCTGTGCGCGCACCAGCTGCCGAGCGCTCTCCGGCACACGGGCAGTCGGACTCGAGGCGCGAGGCGCTCCGCACGGCTGCAGGCGCGCGCCACTCAGGAGAACCCCGGGGGGAAAGGAGGAAGGACACGGAGAGCGCAGTCGGCACGGCCAGGCTACGCGCTAACGGACACACGGCCATCATGGTCAAAACTTTTCAGGCTTACCTGCCCTCCTGCCACCGCACCTACTCGTGCATTCACTGCCGCGCTCACCTAGCCAACCACGACGAGCTCATCTCGAAGGTGAGGCCGCTTCGTGGCTCTTACGCTGCTCTTACTTTTTTTCTTTTTATTATTATTGTGTGCAGACAATTTTGGTTGAGAATTTACGGATTTTTTTTTTTTTTTTACACTGAGAAAAAGTATTGTAAACATTACTATTTGTCTGGATATAACTGACCACAGACCGGACTCTCATCAGATAATAATTACTGCACTCTACAGTAAAATTTATATACCACAAATATAATAAATTTTACTGGAGCCAATCGGAAATAATCCTCTATATGTACAACAACAAATTTTATCTGAGAGTCCAGTCTTGTGCAGATCACGTTCCTATAGACAGATAATAATTTTTACAATACTTTTTTTTCTTTACTGTGTACAAGAGCGGAAGTGCGGTTTCTTTTCTTATTTTCTTAAGGAACCGGTGGCTGGCGTTTGCATTTCATGAAAATGAAGCGACCTTTTTTTTTTTAATTCGAGCGGAAAATGGAATCGCGTGACACGTTAGCGCTCGGTGAATTTTAAATGACACTCGGAGATAAAAGAAAGTGCCCATCCACGTGAGCGAACGTAGCAAGTAGTAATGGATGCAACGTGTCAGACGCTCCTGCATACATAGGCAAGCATTATCATATAATTTCGTTAACTGTGACCGCGTTCCATTGCCTTTCTTATGTCCACCGGTAACTGGGTCGAAACTTTGCTTATATTAATTTACATTCTTTTTAGATGATAATGATGACATTATTAACGTGCCAGCGAAGTATAAACAACGCCGTTTAAATGAACTCGTGGACGTAAAAAGCACTTCGTCTTTTTTTTTTTTTTTTAAATAAACATTGTAAAAGCCGCAATCACGTGTTTGCATTAAATAACGATAATAAAGAAATGAATTGTAACAATTAAACTAATTTTATTTTAAATATTTTTCAGTCTTTTCAAGGAAGTCAGGGTCGTGCCTATCTCTTCAACTCTGTGTAAGTAAAACACGTTAAATCACCTTTCACTAATATTTATTACATTATGCGCCACTTCGATTGCTTTTCAGTCGTTGAATTTCATCAAAATCAACACACCAAATTTTCCGCGCTCCTCGCAGAATCTCATCTCTACGATCCTCTAAATTTCTTACCTCCCTCAAACTCAGTATTCATCTTCGCAATTTCAAAACAATACAAACTCATTTCGTATATAAAAAAAAAAAAAAAAAAATCCACCAAAATCCGTAGTACACAAAAATGCCTAATGAGGTATGATCATTTGTCGTTTAGAGTGAATGTGGGCTGCGGTCCGGCGGAGGAGCGGGTCCTGCTGACGGGGCTTCACGCCGTCGCCGACATCTACTGCGAGTGCTGCAAGACCACCCTCGGCTGGAAATACGTAAGCGCTCGATCTATGGCCGCGCGGCTCGCCGGAGTCATTGTCTCGGCCGGCGGCGCAACTTTCGCAACTTCGCGCGCTTATACATACATATATATATATACATGCCGACGGAGAAACCCGATAGCGCGCGCCTATCGGCTTTCCCGATCGGCCCTCACTATCGGCTTTTCGAACGCGAAAAAAGTTCCGGCAACAAGTGTTGTACGCGCTCTCGACTCTCCGCTACTCGCGTGCCTCTCTCAAAAATAGAAAAAAAAAATGAACTAAAAAGAACAAATAAATTAAATTCAAGCCGCTGAAGAAGTATTCTTTTATATTGTACGGAACAGATGTATATAACGCTTTTATTGGCTGTAGAACGTTCCGGAGCTTTTCTGCTATCGAGACAAATCGTAGCGGTCGGTGAAATTGATGATCGTGCATATTCTTTTTTTTTTTTTCTTTTATCAACGTTAATTAAGCTTTATGATTTATACAGTGGGGGGAATAAAGCGAAACAGCGCGAAGAAACGTATACCCAATTCGCTCATTACATTTTGTTCTGTTCTATTTCCATTCAATCAAGGTTCAAGGTTCAATAGAAACTTCACTGTGCGCGCGCGGCGGTAAAGTTGAAATTTACGGCTAAGAAAACTGGGAGATTTCGCGCACGCGGCACAGCCGAGACAGTTAATTTTGGATTATACGTTCTTTATTCAAATAGATGCACACGCGCCGCGACGATATGCATTCAAATTGTCCACCGAAAGATTAATCAGTCCCGATGCGAACGGACTTGTAGCTGGGTTTTATCGGTAACATTCAAGGCGATTTAGGAGCGGTTATTCAATCGGCTTCCCGTTACATCACCGTGAGATTACGATTTCTAGAGAAAAAAAAGAAGTATCAGAAGTAAATAATGAACTTTGTAAATACGAATAACCCGGAAATTCATTCGCGTGCACTTATTATGCTCTAAACGTCGTCCACTTGTCAAATCAGTAAAAGATTTTTAAAACGAATACATGAATATTCGGACGTTCATTGTTATTAAGAGAATACTAATAGAAATATTATTAAAATAATATTAAGTGAAAGAAAAATATTGTTGAAAGAACTTTATGCCAGTAAAAGGACTAAATAAATATAAAAGTAAAATGAAGCAGGAAAATTCCTATCACGACTAATCGTATCATCTTTTTTTGCAGGAGCACGCTTTCGAGTCGAGTCAAAAGTACAAAGAGGGCAAGTTCATAATCGAGCTGGCTCACATGATCAAGGAGAATGGCTGGGAGTAGCGTTGGCGACGTGCGTCGTCGTCGCCGCCTGACCTCGAGTGAAGCAGCAGCCCGTCGCCGTCAGCTTCGGTGTCGCCGGCAGCCGAGGACGACTCAACCACCACTCCGTCGAGCCACCAACGAAAGTCTGTGATTTCATTTGTGATTTATAATCTTAGTAACGCTCCTGTGCTTCGGACCAGTCGATGAAAGCTGAGGGGAGGGCCGGGGTCCAGATCGAGGTAGAAGCGTGTAGCTTCGTTTCCATCAGGCGCATTCGAGCTTCGGATCCAGTCAAAGAAAGAATGCAGAGCGCAGCAGCAGCGGGACGAGGCCGACGGGGTGCATTACCGACGACGACGAGGAGGACGACGAGGGAGCTAGCGCCGAGGAGACGATCGACGACGACGCCAGCGTCGCGGGTGCTGGGGTGCCCCAGACCCTGATTCTCGTCGGATGAGAGCGAAAGGGGCACCCCTGCACGTAGACACTTTCACACAAGACGCGCACGCACACGTGCGACACGAGGAGGCCGAGGGAGAAGGACCGTCGAGGGTCAACCGGGCGTTTAGGTGGTTGCACCCACGGCTTCGGGGAATCGAAGCGTATCTTTGGGCTGAACGTATCTTCTTCGATGTACGATTTCTTTACTTTTTGTATTTTCGTGTACACTGCTTTTGGCAGTTTTGCCGCGTCTGACGCGAGCTGCGGACTAATGTTGTATGGCTTAAAGCTTGGACAGGGCTGGCGAGTGTTATTCTCATTTTCCGAAATGAGGAGAGGTGTCTCGGAGGCGGTAAAATATGAAGGCAAAGGATGAGCGCAAATTTAAGTTGCACACTACATATATTTTTTTTATTACGAATTGAATTTCAGGGAGTTTGATTAGAGTTGCTACGAGCCTAAAATTTAAAGCTTTTTTATAATGAACTTTTTTGAACTGTATTCGTACTCTCATTTGACAGTTTGTTAAGTTTAAGGCGAGGCGTACAGACTTTGATTTAAGTGTGTAATTATTTTGTCAATTACAATTAAGATTTTAAATGAAGCATTAACGAGCACTTAGTAAATAAAACTTTGAATCATCCTTTTTTTACGAAAGTTTTTATTTAATAAGTACATGTACTCATATAAAATTGTGTAAGGATCTAAATAAGTTTTTTCATACTTTTTATTATCCATGTATATGTATCTCTTAAATTTGCTATCAATATGCTTTTCGTATCTCGCACTTTAGTGTTTAAGTATAAAATTATTGTGTGTTTTGTATGATAAAATGATTTATACAATTGTAACGTAATTGTATTAAGTAACATTCGAAGTAAACCGTGAAGACTATGTTAATCAAAGGGCCTGGTTTGATTCCCCGATCGAACTAATAGAAAAAGAAAATTCAAGTGTACGTCGTAGAGAAGCGCAAGTGCCACCGATTTCGTTTTTCTCGTGGGGAAACTGAGACTCTGCCTGCCTGCCGCGTGTCTATCATTGGAATTTCACTGCCGATATTCCTAATATTAATTCAAGCAAGAGAGAGAATGTAAGACGATGAAAGGCTGAATTATACGTGCGAACGAAAAGGAACGTTGAAATGCCAGCTTTGGCTGATTTCAAAACAACAACAACAACAAAATACATTAGTTTTAATGTAGCAAAAGAAAAAAAAAACAAAAGAAAAGACATAGCGTACTAAAAAAAGCCTATATTACTATTACTATATAGGACTTGATAATAGACAAATAAGAATTATTGAATAATGTAAGAAAGAGATCGACGGAAGACAGCTATGCGCGTGGGGGCGAAAAGAGGAATGAAAGGAATAATTTAAAGAAAAAAAAAAGTAATTGTTAAAAAATAATAATACGAGAGATAAGACAAGCCGGGTCTGAATTCGCTTCAAAAGTGTGTGAATGCACCGAACCGTTTTACGTTCACCATGCCTGCCAAACTGTCTGTTTGTCTGCGAGTTGCCACTACTTTAATGTGTACGCATATTACATAGATATATCATAATCATGAACTTAATCGTGACGCGATCTACGAATTAAAATATAAAGATTTTCAAAATCGTGTTATCATATTATAACATTCGAATTCACACTGCGAAAAAATTCACACACTCGAACAATACGATTCTAACATTTTCATGAAAATTTAGCCCTCGACTACCACCGTCACCCCGGACCGATGCTGAAATAATTATAATTTTATAAGTATTATTTTTAGAAATATTTTTTATCTGTATATAAATTCGTAAAAATATCACTGCTATACTATAATATTAATAATGTTAACGGTCATCGCAAAATTCCGACAACCGCGTTGATCAATGCAATGCGTGGATGTCAGCTTTAATAAAAAAACGCGGTCACATGTATTTTCAAAAATGTTTTTCTCTAATATAAAATTAAATCATATTTCTTTAATATAACAGATCGCATATACAAAAACGCTAAAATATTTTCGTAAAACCTCCTTTTTACTAAAAAGAAAAAGAAATCTTTATTCGATAAAACAAAAAAAGATTTTATTTTTTCAATGACGAGACGTTTTATCGCATCCAATATAACCTTTTGATAAAACTATTTTTCTACTAAAAATGAAGTAAAATTATCAGATTTGCACCCGAATTTCGTGGCACTTCAATCGGTGTCGTCGGGTAGATAAAAATCGGTGGTAAATGATATCCAAATCGTCACGGTGGTAGCCGAGCGTTACGGTAATAGAAAATAAAAAAAGTTCAAAACGTCGATCTCATTTGTAAATACATTATAGCGCATTAGGATTCGGTAGTTAATCGCAGGTAGCTGCAGCTGGGAAATTTTGTCCTGTTTAATTTGCACATGCTCACTTTGTTAAACAAAATAGTGGGTTTTCCTTATTTTCTCTCACGACATTGTAAGGCAGTAAAGAAAAATCGTAAAGCGTACTAACGAAAAAAATCTACGCTGTCGTTTTAAACGTCGTAGAATTAGTACTTGTAAGTGACCACATTTTTGTGTTACATAAGTACAATAATATAATGTTACGTTGACAATGCTTATTAGTCAGTTGATAAATCTTCTTTTTTATATTTCGCGAAACACGTTAAGTTTTTAAAAGACAAAGTTTTAAAAAAACAATATCACAATTTTTAAGTTCAATTTTAGACAAGTAATTGGACATATTGGGAAGAGCATTAATTTTTCTAATGGATATTCTAGTATCTCGATTATGTCTGAGACACGTGTCATAAAATAATAAAATGACGATGAATGAAATTCTCGAATGAGTGGTGTCGATAAAAGGTGCGAGAGTGAGATTTTTTGGTGCGAATGTGCCGGCCTAATCCTGATGTTGTGTCTCAAAGAGTACTTTTTATATTAATGTGCCGATGTCCTTATTCTCGTGTCACTCCTGTATTCCTACCTGTTCCGATTTTTATTTTTCATTTTTCTTGCGTGAATATTCGCTCCTATCATTTCACAATGACGACACAAACTCTGCTTTACCCTTAATCCTCAGATTCACAATCTGTTCCATTAAAGACACGATTTTGCTTTGTAAAATATGTTCGTAATAAAAGATTACAAAATATTTACTCGAAATATTTTGCCTTTTCATTCAAGTTTTGTTATTCCTTTTACAGAATTAACTATAAACTAATATAATTTGTAATCACTTATCTTTTTTAAATTAAACTGTATTATTTAAGTCATTGATTTATTTTAAAATAGATAAAGATAAGAAAATGAAAAATAAAGATTATGCTTTTTTATTTATTTATTTTTGTAAATGATATTGTAATGTACGTCTTCAATGCTCCAAAACGCAATCAAATTAGCCCGCGTCGTGATTGCGCAGTCGCAACTGCGCACGGGGGCGGAGCCAGTCTCGAGGAAGTGGGGGGGCAACACGCCACATGACAACTGGCTCCTAGTCGCGGCCCGACTCTCCATCGGACCCATGTTGCTTTTTTTTATTTTTATTGATTTCTGCTGGTGTTTTGTTTTGCGTGCGCTCATGATTTCCGCGCGGCGCGCGTCGTGAGGGAGTACACTATCGTAGCTGCTCAGTGAGCCAGGACACCGATCGACGAGATGACGATGGAAGCAATGGAGGTGGAGGTGAAGTCGGAGAACTCGGAGGAGGCTTCGGAGCTGAAGCCGAAGCTGGAGCCGAGGTAACGAGCGCCCTTATGCGTGCACCGCCAGCGTGAGAAAATCACGCCTTTCGGGGAACTGTTGCGTTCGATCGATACCGCGGTTCGCTCGCCCTCGCTTTGTTCGCGAGTTTTTTCATCGCTCAATTCTTTGTAACAATTAATGCTGAATCATTGCTCCTTTCTTCGATTACTTTCCTTGCGTAGGAGTTTCTGCCTTTTTTGTCATGCTTCTATTATGAGCGCAATTTTACGAGCTTGTATTCATGTGAATGATTACTATTTTCGGAAATGAATTATTTATAGGATTTATTTATTTATTTAGATTAGGTTAGATTACACCTGTTGCTTTTAATGTTATGTAATTTATGTTACCCTTTTTATTGACGTGTTCAAATTAATTGTTTATTTTAAATTAATTGTTTTCTACAGTTAGCTAATGATGTAATGTTTTCAATTTAATAGTCAAGAAAAAGACATGTCGGACCACTTTACGGACAATGGAGGATTGTACGATTTGATTGTTAAAAAAATGCTGCAACCTGGACACGAAGGAGAGCTGTGCGGTTGGCTGCGAGACTTAAATTTAATTAGGTCGAATATGAATTGCCCTACGGAAACTTGCAATGGAAAAAATCTCACTTGGACTACAGCAAGAGCCATTGATAAGTATGGATGGTTTTGTCAGGAGTGTAAAAAGAGACAATCCCTTAGGGATAGTTCCTTTTTTTTCCAAATAAAATGTGATTTGAAACTATGTATGCAAATCATAGTTGCGTGGTGTCAATCTATGCCAAATGAAGTAGCTGCTTCATATTTAAGTTAGTAAATTACATATTCATATTAATTGATAATTTGATATTTATTTGAAATTTAATTTTTTTATTTAAATTTTAGAAGTGAAAACACACATTGTTAAAAAAGCATATGAAAGATTGGGAAAGGTTGCTGAAATATACCTAAAGAAACATTCAGAGGAGTGGATACTTGGAGGTGAAGAAAAACTTATAATTGTAGATGAATTCCCTGGTGGCTATATGACCGAAACATTAACAAATGCACCAGTTTCTAAGAAGCGCAATAACAACTGTCATACTATTTTATGTATGGCTGAATTGGATAAAATTCCTCCAAGAATGTGGATGCATATAATACAAGCTAATCCAGAGGTAGAAATCTTTTTTTCTTAAATAAATCTATTGCAGAATTTAATTAACAATCTTTTTAACTATAAATTTCTTTCACTTTTTAGCCTCCTCCCTCAAAAAATGCAAAAAATCCTAAGCCAGAAACTAAATGTGGAATGGTTGAGGAAGCTTTAAAAGAAATCTCTGCTCATGTAAGGCCAGGTAGTTTTATTATAGCAAATAGAAGAGCTCGGTGTTGCAATTATGAATCTCTAAAAGAATTAAAAGAATATAAAGTTATCAGTATTGAGGACTTGCAATTGTATGATGAAGGGAAAAATAAACTTCTTGGCAATCTTGGTTAGTACAGTTTTGAGTACCATTTTCATAGACTTACTGAAAGAGGAAATTGTATAAAAATTAATAAATTTTTTGTTATTCTTTTTGATTAGAAACTATATGGCAAATTGGCATTGGAATATGTGAAGATATTCAAGAGACTGCACGAGTGAATGGGGTTCTTATTCTTTATGAACATCTATGGAGGCAAAGGTTTGCAGCAACAACAGCAAATGCATTTTCATGTATAATTCAACACATTGTTGAGTGTTATCCATTTACGTAAATCTGAACAGACATTTTCTACCTAGATATTATTGATTGAGAGACTATATTAAATGGTTATATATTTTCCGAGATATTTAATGCGTGAATTAGGAAACAAGTCTTCCAAAGCTATTTTTTACGCATTGCACAACTAAAAAAATCACCAGAAGTGCCTGTAAAAATAATTATAGATTTAGGTATGGTTATTACTGTTGATGAGCTGTTAAAAATTTATGAAAATCAAGAAACTTTTGCCTTCAGAAATGAGGCATTTGTACTGAGCCAAAGAGGCTGAAGTGTTTTAAAAACTTCCATTAAGTATTTTTTAATAATGCCTTACTTTTCACATTTATTAAATACTTCGTTTATTGTTATCTTATATAAGAACGTTAGTATTAAACAAATTATATTTCTAATTTTTATAAAGAATTTATTACATAAAACGTATAATTCAATTCATGAATGTATTTTTAAAGCACAATACTTCCAAAACAACGAATTATGATATTTTGTGGGTTAAAGAGTGCTGTTTTTGAGTTTATTTACTTAATCCACAGGTGCAATTGAGCTTATCAATCATCCAATTTATTTTATATTAATAAAAAGCTTGAATTTCACTGTGACATAAAATAATACAATTCTGTGACCAAAGCAAAACAAAGTCTTTTAAGTGAATTTTGTGCACTAACGACTTTGATAGTTTAGTAAATAATTTTCACAGTTAAATTGCATGTGAACATGTAATTTAAAAACTAATGTAAGATTTAAATTATAAAAAAATCGAAACAAATAATTTATTTAATATGTTTATAAAAAGCTATTAAAACTGTCGTTAACAAAAATCGATGGAAATATTAGTTTTCACCACTTTGAGATTATGAAATTGCGATATTTAAAAAATTGTGCCTTTGCGAGAGATGGATCAGCAATAACTGCTATACAAAGTATAAATAAAAATTCAATTAATTATAAACATACTCTTATACATATATTTTATACATGCTTATTAAAATAAATACGTCGTTTTTCATTAAAATGTTTGAGATTCATTTGCGCTTTTTGCAAAATACCCATACAAATGTACAAATATACCCAAGTTACTTTTCAGACATATACTTTTTATACAATTTTTGATCCTCGACCATTTTTTTAAAAACTTTATACTTTTTACTATGATATCTACAAAAAGGAAAGGATTTTTACTATTATTACATGATTGTTAAAAATATAAAGAAATAATAAAATATTACTTACGAAAATGTTTCAGTTACAGGTTTAACAACATTAGCAGAGCCACCCATAACTTTAATTGCTTCGTGCACAGTAGAGAAAACTTTTGCTGCACAAGAACCAAGAATTGCTGCACCAACCAAGACTGATTCTCTTTCTGTTGGTACAAGAACAGGTAAACCCAAAACATCTGCTTGAGTTTGAATGAATAGTGGATTCTGGCTAAGACCACCACATACCAACAGAGATTTAATTTCATGTCCAGCATTTGTTAAAGCTTCTACAATATGTTTTGTACCATACTATAATTAAAACAGAATTCATTAGTACACATTTTATGAAATAGTGACATTTTAATGTTTGGATAATTACAGTTAATGATTGCATTGTAGCTAAATACAATGTCGCTAAGCTTTCTTCATCAGATGATAAAGTTAGGCCACTTATCTGTAATAATAATTAATCATTATTCTTGAATTAAAATAATCTTTTACTTAATTTATAAAATAAATTATCTTGCCATTCCATGAAGTGTGGGATCAGCTAAAGGAGAGCGATTTCCATGGAAGTCAGGCCAAACGTGCGTTTCTTCTGTTAAATATGCTATATTTGAAAGTTTCTTTTTATTGGCCATTGAATTTAGAAGATCAGTAAGATATTGTTGGATATGCCTACAATAATCACACTTATTTAAAAAGGTAAAGTTCTTTTCATTTTAAAAATAGAGTAAAAAATAAATTGTACTAACACTTTAGGTGGTAATTTTTGCTTTATTTTCTTAGCAGCAGGATGGCCGTCGATTATATGATCAATTAATTTTCCTGTTGTACTCTGTCCTCCTTCGTTAAGCCAAAGATCAGGAACCATTGCACCATAGTAAGGACCCCATACACCACCAACAAAAATTTCATTTTTACTGACAGCCATGTGACACGTGGATGTTCCACAAATTAAACCTTTTGGAAAAATTTTATTGCTTTACAAATTAAAACAAATACCACCATTTATTATCAATTTCTTTACCTAATCTACTTGTAAAATCTGTTGATATATTTTCTGCCGAACAGCCAAGCATGCCAAGACCACCAGCGTGAGCATCTATGATTGATGTACCAACTGGTGTACCTTTTAAAAGGCCGAATTCTTCAGCAGCTTTTTCTGACAATCCATTACCAACTGGAAAGCCTGGTGGATTGACATTTTTACCTGTAAGTAATTATTAATTAGCTTTGTTCAAATAATACTATTTATATATCATTACTGAAGCAAAAATTTCAAAATTACCTATTTTTCTCCAGTCACTGGCTTTTAAATCAGATAACCCAATTTCCTCAAAATAATCAGAACTCCAATGATAATCCCCACTAGGATTAGCACTAAAATTCCATTTACACACTAATGAGCAAAGTGATCTAAAAAAAGAAATTACTTAAAATACATTATTTGAAAAGGATTTAACAATGATAATATATGTTAAACCTTGATTCTGAATCTGTAGCCTTCCAAGTTAAAAAATCTGGCAAATCAAAAAATAGTTCAGTTCTTATCCAAGATTCTTTTAAATTTTGTTTAAGCCATAATAATTTTGGCACTTCCATTTCAAGCGATACTTTTCCTCCAACATACTTGAGCATATTATGTCCTAATTTATTTATATAATTAGCTTGATCTTCAGCTCTATGATCCATCCATAAAATAATGTTCTGTTCATCATTACCTGCAATAAAATAATAATTATAAAGTCTTATATGTAAGTGATTATAGTTTCATAATCAAACTGAAATAAAAATTGTTGTTACCTGTGGGACTAACTGTAACAGGTAATCCATTTTTGTCAATTGCAACCAAAGAACAAGTGGCGTCAAATCCAATTCCTTTAATTTCTTCTTTAGGAGTATTAGCTATGACCTTCTGCAAAAGGTAATTTAATAAATAAATAAGGGATTAATTTTTTTTTTTCATTAATAAGTTGATAGTTATTACCTTAACTGTGTTACAAACAGATGCCCAAATATCATCTGATGATTGTTCATAAAATTTATCCTTAGGATTAAATGTTTTAATGGGTTGAACGGCTGTTTCTAAAATCTTGCCTTGTGAATTGACTAAGGCTGCTCGAACACTGCCAGTACCAACATCAACACCCACGAAATAGACCATTTTGGTGAATTAACAAAATTTATCCAATACCCCTAGTACATTCAGTTCTGTGGTTGTGAATCAACTGACTGAGTGCCTTCTTCAGCTGTAAGAAAAAAAAATAATCATTATCAATGTTGCAGCTTAAAGATAGAAGCAGACTTAAAAAACATCTTGGGCAAATATGACACTATGAGATAACACCACAGCTATTGCTCAAATTAATAGTCGACTGCTCGTTTATCTACTGCAATAAATTCTACTCGAAGATACAGTTCTCTATAATCCAGTGCAATTATTACTCCAGGATTATTGGAAACTACTCATTGGATAGTAAATGTGCCACTAAAACTAAAAAAAAAGCTTTACTTCAATATATCAACCAATTCAAGGTCATTCGTTTCAAAATAGTTCTTTGCGTTCTCCAACGACTCCGATCCGCTCTCCCTCAACGGCCTGTCGCATTCAAAAACGCCATCATTTGCGCCAATGAATTTCTCGATAAGCAGTATCAGTCGAGAAATAAGAGAGACAGACTTACTTACGCTTCAGTTGCGTCATTAGTCAACCTCGCACATTAATCTCGTAGACGATGCGAAGGGGGAAAACGTGCGACTACTTCGGTCGTACCGGGTGGCACAACCTTTCGAATTGAGGCGCAAGGCATTTCGGAGCCCGCCGGCTCTGCACGTGGCGCGCTCGATCTGTTTACACTCGTAAAGCGGCTCGGAGCAGCCGCTCCCCTCGGCAGCGTAAGATTCATCGTGACCGGAGTCGGAGGTGCTCGTAGAACACTGAGGGAGTATCGATTCCGTGTAGGTAGAGTTCAGCAGACATAGAGGCGCAGCGTGATGTATATAAGTATAACTCCCGATGGTTGCAAATACACTTAGGATCAGACTGGTTCTAACCTCAAAATGGTTCGGTACAAAAACAGGTATATACCCATTGTTTAAATTTTTATGATTTTATTACGCTGACAATTGTTGTTTTGTTTTTCGTTTGTGAGTTTGTTTTGTATTATAGACATCGTTACTTTGCATTGTTTACTCTAGTTATTGTAATGTAAGGTAGTAATTTCAAATGTTTCTGTGTTATAGATACATAACGATACAAGTGTCAACGAAGGATAAAAATGATAGAGCTATGAATTTGAAGCTCACAGCCTTGCACGATGCCATTTTAAAAAAAGTCACAGAGATGTACGGGGATTTCGGAGCAGCTGCTATTAAAGCAGGCTTTACCGGTATGTAGAAACAATTTTTTTTATATATGTAAATGTATAATAAAGTTACTAATTAAATTAAATTTTAGCAAAGTATTGCAATATCCATACAAAAATAGCACTGATTAAAATTCGTCATGGGCCACACATGTTTTTAATGAAAGCTATTCCAAGGATCAACGATCTAGGTGGGAAGTTAGTTTCAGTAAATATTATTTATGTCGGAGCTACCATGAAACACTGTTTCATATTTATTAAGGTAATCCTAATGAATTAATAATAAAATACATGACTTTTGGAGTATAAGTATTTTAAAAGCAGGTTTTTTTATCATCTAGAATTATCAAAGAAAAAAACTGGAATCTATGTGGAAAAATCTGAAGAATGATCGAGAAAGGAAGAATCTTGAGGAAGCACTGATGACAATGAATCCTGCTATGAAAGATTTACTGTAAAATAGAGAAGATGAAATATTTAAGGACTGTACAGAACATTAAAGTTAAATTTACGTTAGAAGAGAAATAATGTAATCAAGAGTACGATTGTTAAGATTTTTTTAAGAAAAATTACAAGTAAAAATATTACTTTTACAGAAACAAATTTTAATAACTTCAAACTTTTAGGTCGCCTTACCTCCACCCCCGCACCTTCGCAACTCCAAAAGAGTCGCCAAACGAAAACCATACCCCAGCAATTCGAATCCCGCAAAACCACTTCAAAATAAAACGAAAAAGCCATCAAGGCATTCGTAAGGCCGATGTAACCCGAGCACGGCCGACTGCAGTGCGGGTTCGTTTTCGGCGGTGCGTGGCGGCGGCCAGTGGCCGCGAAAATCGCTCCCTCCTCGCCTGCGGCGCGGGCGCTCGGGCATATCCTGCGCGCCGGGCGCGTGTCTGCCGCCGCTCCCGCGCACGCCGAGCGGTGCGCTCTTTTTCAGTGTTCGTGCGTTGCCCGTGCGGCGAGTATCGCGTGTAGCGTCCCGATCGTCCCGCGCGCTCCAAGCGACCGAAGCGAGACGCTCGACTAGTAGCGGCCGACTTGCGCCTCCCCGAGTGCCCTCGCCCTAAAGAGACGACGAGTCGAACAGAGACAGAGAGAACAAGAGAGGGAGAAAAAAGCGGGACACCCGCGCGCGCGAGTTCATCCGGCGCCGCGCGATCGATCACGTAGTGCACGCGCGAGAGGAGAGGAGCAAAGCGAGGGAAGAAGAAAAAAAAAAGGAGAGCGTGCGGGAGTGAGAGACTGGGACGACCGATGCGCAGAGGGGTTGGCCCGGCGAGGACGGCCACCACTCCGAGCGACATAACCTGCTGCTGCCGACGACGTCGCCATGCCAGGAGTCGACGCCTGAGTCGCCCGCCGCAGCCGCGATAGGTGAGTCTCTCGACGATTCTCTCCTATAATACTTACTTCCTCTCGGCTCCCTATCATCTTGTAGTTAACTGTATATGGAGTACAAGGGATGTTCCGCGACTGAAGTGGTGCGTGCGGCTTTACGGGAGGCAGCTGTAGCATCGATACGAGAGAAACAGACGGCGACCGCGGGCGAACGTTAGATTAATTAAACACACTATGCTCGCCGAGGACTTTACGAGTGTGCATTATAATATGCGCCGTGTGCCGAGGGGGCAGCCCGAGTGCGTCTGTGCGTTTTACGGGATGCGGGTATAGGTACCGTGCTGCTCGAAGCGAGACCCCGTCGTGGTCGTTTCTCGGTCTTTCCATCCTCGTACCGTCGTTGCGGTTTTTCCGCCGCCGATGGCTGTCGATGTTCGTTACATAAAATTTGCCTGTCGCTCGATAATGCGGTCCTCCGCTGCCACGGCCCGGTGCTTCCTCGCGGATTGAGACGTTCGCCTTTTATTAGGCCAATTTTTGGAGGACAGGCGATTGAGAAATAGAAAGGTTCGCGTATCTCGCACTGCGGCTAAGTAGCTTATTTATAGTAAACATTTTTTCTTTACCCGGCGATGTAAATACTAGTTCGATGCGTGAACAGTATACGAGATCATGATCGTGACTGCCGTACTGTAAACATTCATTTTTCAAAATGACACTAATCCCTCTGTAGTTTTTCTTAAAAAAAAAAATCAAAATAATTTGCGAAGAAATATGCATGTGGCTCTCACGTGAATGTACATATAAATAAATATATAATTCTCATACACAATAATTATTTATTTATATATTATACTTATATTATGTGTATGCATATAAATAAATAAAAATCGAATCCAGTATATACGATAAAACGTACCGCCGCATCCTGTGTACATTATAAGTATAATTTCCTTATGTAAACTTCGCGAGTTCGCATCGTCGCGTTTCGTAATAAAACACATCCCGCAATATTCCTTTCCCCCGTCCAACTCTTATATATACAGCAAAACTTTGGAGCCCCTCAAATTCCTCGCCAAGTGAAGAAAGTAATACCTTATCTATTGCAAGTTATACATTCACACGTAGGTATACACACGATACTCGCTGCGCCTCCCTTCCCCAACTTCAGTACGATAAAAAAAAAAAAAAAAAAAATCAGCAATGTATTTCGCAAACGTATACGCAAAATTCGACTATACACCGATCTCGGCGAAGGTCAGCTC
Organism: Sycophila texana; assembly: GCA_035582955.1. Taxonomy (NCBI): domain Eukaryota; kingdom Metazoa; phylum Arthropoda; class Insecta; order Hymenoptera; family Eurytomidae; genus Sycophila; species Sycophila texana. Next base: position 6,567,711 of record JAWWEN010000009.1, read on the forward strand.
ACCCTCGCCCCATTTCCCCCCTTTTTTTTCGTCGTCCCTCGCACCGCATATAGTCCGATCGAGCCTTGCGGCCGGCTGCAGGTCCGCCGGCACAGCTGATCATTCACACCGCGCAGTGCGTCCTGCGATAGACCCACGGCCTGATATCGATTCTCTAAATGCCGCGTGTGCAGACACACGTACATACGCAAGTCGAATTCTCCCTTCGGCCGCCCTTGCCCCAAAATTCGGCTACCGACGTGCGCCGCACGAGAAATCGGCGGAATCGTTTAATTTTAGATCGAGCCGATGCCCCGGAGGCGCGCGCGGCCCGCCTATCGATTCGCTCGAGGGAATTTTGAGAAAGCGAGGGAGAGGAGGTCCTCTTTTGCGCTCGAATGCGTCCCTGCATTATTGACGAATCGAGCTCCGCGCCTGCCTGCGCCTATATGGCGAATTTATTGTTTTACGTGGGGTGTTTATGGCCTGGAACTCGGGGGAGAAGGGGTCACCTTCCTTTTTTTTTTCTTGCCCCGCAGATTCGATTCAATTAGACCTTTTGTCTGCACGAGAGAGTACAAACAGCTGTACTGTACCGCAGTGTTCCTGCTCATATTAAATTGATTGTCTTGACCGTTACTTCTGTGAACCGAAAAACATCGCGTTATCCTCTGCTTAATACCAGACATCTACATATACCTGGCTCCTGAGATATTTTTTAAAAAGTCTATTCTCTTCAATTCTTCTCTGCGAAGCTGTATAATTTTCCACAAAAAAAAAATAAGCTTGAATTTTTATGGCCCCTAATCAACCTCTTTTCTCGTCTCGCTCCCTTGTCAGCGCAAACACGCGGCGAAAATTCGAAAAAAAGGGACATGCGGCCACACCTGGAAACGTGTCATTATTCCGTGGGTAATATGTAATTCCATTCGGGTCACTGAAACAAAAAAGGAATCCGTCAAAGCCCACCGTGCCGTTGTTCTCGGTCACAAGAGCCACTGTGGCGTTGCAGCATGGAGAGAGGCGAGGGAGAGGAAGAAAACCGCATGTTTCGTTTGTAACACCAGGCCTCCGCAATGAAAGAAAAGGAGTCGGCGTAAACTCGCGGGCGAGACGTCTGGCCGCGACGGAGGAGGGGCGAATGAAAATAGCATTTTACGTCGTTTTTAGGAAAACGCAAGTTCACCGCGGAAATCACGCACTCTGCCCTCGTAAAATACACACTTTTAGCGTTGGATCAACAGTGGGGGTCTTCTTCTACCTTTCGTCGAATTGTATCCATTTGGTTCGATTACATTTTAAAGGCCGTTAAAACGTTAATGCTGATGGGCTAAATCCTAAATAGTTAAGAAGTCTCGAATGGCTTTGTCAAATAGAAATTAAGTTTATACTCTGTAATCGACCTGTTATTGGAAAATCTCGTGACATGGCTTGAAAGCTTTTGCGTGCCGTTGGGTCATAATTTTAGTTCGTTGAATTTCAATACGGGAGAGGGTTTTGCAACCGCTTTTTAAATAAATCATGCCATTCCGTAATGCACGTGTTTTAATTAAATGAATTATAAAATACGTTAGCAGAATTCACATTCCAATTACACTGAGAGAAATGTTTAGTAAAAATTACTATACTGTTTTGTAACGCAGGGACAGATTCGACAAATGAAAAATTTTACTAGAAAGTATAGTAAAATTTACTAGATTTATAGTAAAATTTACTGTAAGTCTGGCAAATTTTACTAAACTTTCTAGCAAAATTTTTCATTTATCGAGTCTATCCCTGCATTACAAAACAGTATAGTAATTTTTACAAGAACTTTTCGCTCCGTGTACTAAAATTTTAAGGGAATTTCACTGACAGCTTCTGCAGGTCTTTAAATAATCAAATTCCTTCAAATATTTTACAAACTAATCGTCCTTCGACGCAAAAACGAAAACGAATAAATGAAAAATAAATTCTTAGCTCAAAGATGCATATAATACGTCAAAAAAAAAAAAAATCCGCTCCACGCCATCCAATTGAATCGTGCGTCGGTGCTTTTTTTTTCTCGAACCACCGGGCTCGGTGTCTTCGCCCTCGCTTAATTATTTATCTTGCCGCGCGCGCGCGCGTCGAGCGAAAGAGGAAGTCGTTCTCACTCGGGCGCGCGCGACGCTCTGCATCTCACGCGCGAGTTAGCGCTGGCACGGATGCTGGCAATCGCGCGCGACCGGCTCCCCGGCTGCAGGCGCGCGCGGATCGTCCGCTGGTGCCGGGGAAAAATCAACGACGGATCATAACCGCTTCTCGGTAATCCCTGCCAATTGGGACGATCCTCCAGACGAGATCGTCAAGGGGTACTGCTCCTAATGAGATGCGGATCTGTCGCTTTGATTTTCTCCGTTCCTGGAAGAATCGAATTGTCGGTGAAGAATATCCACGTCGAACAGGAAGGAAGTCTTTAAAAAAAGATTGCCTTGCAGGAATAAAGGAAACGAATTAAACTCGCGTATATAAAATTGTGTATAGCATTCGTTTTCCGATGCAAACAGCGCCGTTACCTTCTTCGAATATAGAATCCAATTAAATTAATTATTAATCGTTTAAAAACCGACTAATTTCAATTCACGCATTTTAAATTGGGATAGAATACCTCGCCGCGCTCCAGCAAAGCAAGGTTCAAACCCATTACCCGCAATGGACTTGCACGCACGATTAAATATTCCAACGCGTTCTCCCTGCCACGAGCGCAGCTTTCATTCGAGAGCAGAAAAAAAAAGGAAGACCTGCTCGCGTTTGGAAAAGCAGTCTCGAGCCTGGCACGCGGCGCCCTTTTTTTTTTACGGTTACTAATTTACCAAGTTGACCGAGTAATCGCCGCGGTGGCGGCGGAGTATATACCGTTTCGTATACGACTGTGACGGCGCGGGGCGTCGAAAGGAACGGGTCTCGCGGCTGCGCCTTTTTGTGCTTTTGCGTTTCCGGCTTTCGTATTGTTTCAGCCTTTGAGGAGCGCTCGCCCGCGCGGACACAAAGCCCTGACATTTCCGAGTGAAGTTTGACACTTGCACGCGGCCCACGGGACTCCATACAGGAGCGGAGGCGGGAGTGGAGAAAGGCGGGATGGATGAATGGACGGTTTTTCGTTGTTGTTACTTTTTTTTTATTCTATGCACGCGATGCACTCCTTCGCGCAGTAGCTTTCGATACGTTATCTTCAGTTTTATCGATATAAGTTGATTACGGGATTAAACCGTCAAATGCAGGTTTTTAATAAAAAATGCTTTAGATGTTTATCTTGAACGTACAATTGCTTATAGAACGTCTACCGTTGGTGATAACGTTTTTTTTTTAAATTAATTAACAATTGCAAAATAAAGAGGATCTTTAAAGTTAATGCAACTTTGTATTTCATTTCTATACGCATAAGTTTTTTAAATGAAAAAAAAAATTATTTGTTTGTTGTAAAACACATCGTATAAATGGTTAGAGACTTTTTCCCCTCTTGATTTAAGCTCCCGCATCACTAGCCAGACGAGGTAATGCGATTTTTATTACGTAACGACTTCGGGGATTTAAAGTAAAGTACTCCATATACACGCAAAAGACGCTTTACCAAATAAATGTGTAAGTACACACGTCATATTGATCGAATCGTTTTTTTTCGCATTATGTCACTAGGCAAATTAATACTCCTCAAAAGCCGATTATTCTATTATTTCACATGATTCTTTTGCAGCCGCCGAGTTTCCTGCTGCAGCTACTGCACTCTTCCATTAAAATGCAGTTAGCCAATAAAAAGCGAATAAACGCCCATAAATAAATAACTAAACGTGAACGCCCAGCGTTAAAGTATCTCTTAAAATGTTATTAAACCTCTAATAAAAGCCTCAATAATTCCATTATATCACACCGTTAAATTGCATCGTGCACTAATTTCTCGTTACGAAACAGCCTCATCTCCGCGTCGATTCTCGCGCCGCGTGGCCGTTCCGCGTTTCACCGGGAGACCTCCCCATCAGCGTCGATTTCACGGGTCCCCCTGGATCTCAATCTCCGCGATTCCCGCCGTTCGTCACGAGTTGCGCCAGCACATCGACCCGTCGCCCACGTTCGTGATAATTTTCCCGATTAAGCTACCGGATCGCTTTTATCCGTCACCGGGGAATTTCGCGCTGCGCTCGAGCGAGAGAGAGGGACAATATCGGCCGAGGAAAGTGTGCCGCTTTCGCGGTGATCGTGAAAAAAATAAAGCCGCGAGATTTCGTCGCCGCTCGTTGGCTGAAGGAAGGCGCGCTCAAGGTGGAAGAAAAAAAAAAAAAAAGAGAAGAATCATCGTCGCCGGGGCTTTCGGTGCGCCCGCCCGCTATCCGCTCGACGCGCGTGTACTCGGCCGAGATTGGCGCGATAAGAGCGCGTAGGAAGTACCGGCGCTAAAGTTAATTGGTTGTTTCATATAGCGAACGGATTTTTCTATGCGGCCTTAGCCTGGAATATGACTCGCACTCTACGATCGCTACTCGATTAGATACAGAACGCAGTTTTGTTTTTGTGCGCGTGTCCCTCCTCTCACCTGGGATAATGAAAAAAAAAAGTTCTGTCTTACATTTATAGAAAGTTAATGGATGATGAAAAAAATAAAAAGGACGGAATAAAAAGAGCACTTTTACTCGACGTGAATTTCCATAACTATCACTGTGACCCGAAGAAACGCCTATCCGCACCACCACATCTGACATCTCATTACAAAGATAAAACAGCAAGTGGGATCGGATGGGTGTCACGCGAAAGTTTATCAACCTCCTTGCGATCGGCTTGTCGGCAGTAACGTTACATGCGCCTATAATGGATTAAAGGAAAAACAAGAAGTGCGCGTCGAGTTTCACGCACGAGCGGCGCAGCTCACATCACGCGTGCGCTTCCTGCCGGCAACAACAACAGCCGATCTCGATTCACATGGATCGGTCCGGAGTAAAGTCCGTGACGCCCGGTTTTGGGCGTACGTATGTACAGTGTTATATACACGCGCATTCTAAGCGCTCGGAGAAAATGCGATCGCGCACACCCACGCCTCATCAACTGGCCCTCGGGTGAAAATAAGCGATATACGCGCACACGCGCGAGTTCGCTCGAGTTTCTCGGACGCCGCGGAGAAAACGATAAATTGCTTCATTGATCCGGGATTCTTTCCTCCTTTGTTAGAGTTAATGAGATGGAATGGCTCTAGACGCGTGCGTATGTATATTAAATACATTGGGGTGGGCGAGCCCATATGAGAATTTCTAATTCGTTTGAAAATTTTATGCGCATGCAGTGCACGACGATGTTTCTAGTTTGATTAGACCCGGAACGTTTCTTGCATCATTAAAAGAGTCGTAACATTTCTGTTCGACGTCGTGAGCAAAGTTAAGCTTCGCTCGGGGGCCTCGGAGTTGAATGACTTTGTTAGAAACGAGGGGGAAAAAAAATGATATTTTATAGATTAATATAAAGGGAAATCACATCGTGTTCTACTTAGTATTCTAATAACCATTGTATTGATAGAGAGAAACCGCAGCGTCATATATAATGAATGGATGTTAAGGCATCCAGGTCTCGGAGAAAACACGTTATTATATAAAAGAAAAAAAAAAAATGAAATCCACATCTCGGAATTGAACAATAAGCGTGAATTAATTGAGCGGCTACACACGATCTACTCCTCGCCTGGAGGACACCTGCCTACGAGTTGACCGCAGATTGCAGACTATCCAACTCAATATATCGAAGCTGCGCTTTACGCGTGATACAGTTACGTTAACAGTGTCACCGAAAAACCTGTTGTACACTCCCTTTCCTGCATCCTCGTCTCTTTTCTTTCTTTTTTTTTTTTTTTTTTTAAAAAAAAAAAAAAGAGAGGCATCGAGCACGAACCTGATCGAGTGTCACCTCGCCGCGGAATTTCATTACAGCCAGTAGCACGAGGAGCGCATATCGCTCGCTTCCGTGCGCCGGCGCTCGCGCCGAAAGAGTCCACGTGCTCGCCGGTCCGAAGGCAGCTCGCGTCTCGCGTTACTTCCTTCGGCGAGCCGTGCGGTGCATCGAACGCACCCACACCCACGGCGCTTTTAATAGAGCGTTGAGACGAGGGGAAAAAAAAGGCCTCAGCTGCGCTCTGCGAAACTACGCGCGGAGATGTACACGCGCCGCTCGTTCGCTGATATATTGTTAACTTAGATTGGCAGTGCTTGTGGACTGTCTGAATTGAACGTAACGACGGCTGGCTAATTTCATTTCGTTTTATTTAGCGCGAGCGGCGAAGGTGATGCCTCCAGATCGTCATTAACTACAGCGACGTTCGTGGAATCGATGAGGTGCGGGTATTGAAAACCCGTACGGATAGGTCGTCGTTAAATGAATTTTTTTTTTCATTACTCGACGTTGCGATTGACGAGCTTCCTTTCGCTCGCGATTATACACAGATTAAATTGCGTTTATTGCAGTAAGTCTTGTATTTGATCGCGTTGGATTAAAAGAACTTTAGCACTGAATTCGATCGATCATTGCGACGCTTGGCAATCGAAGGGAGTGAATGTAATACCTCGATATCTTCCAATTCTCTAATATGTAATTTCATCAGCTAATCGAACAGTGGCCTTGCCACCGGCATCCCGATTCGCGCGGACGACAGTTGGTTACTAGACCAGGACGCGTCGACTGACGACGCGAATCTCGCGATCGTGCCACGAGTACCCTTGAAAATTCCAGTATTTGTACAACGGAACCCCTTAAAATTAAAGAGACTACCACTCTTACCGGAATAATGGAAAGGAGAAAAATGCGGATCGTCCAGTCGGTGCGCTCGGACGTTCTTTATATCCACTTTGACGTATCTCCGAGCCGCGCGTGCATCGACCGAGTCGAGTGACTTGTACTGACCGCCCAGTGAATGCGGCGCCGCGAGTTTAGTTACTCCCTCCCGAGGTAACCGTATTACCGCGATAATTGTCGGCGATTATAACTCGCGACGATTATCCCGGAATCCTTGACGTTGGCCTTATATACGCGAGATTTCACCGGCACTTTGAAGTGTTTTTTTTTTATTTCTGCGCGCAACTCGAGCGACTTCCTTTTTTTTTTTTGCGGTTGCCACACCTTCAAGGTGAAGAGAATCAGGTAAATTTGCGCTCGGCTATTTTTTTTCCATCGCGCTCGATTGGAAATTTATTACTGGGTCACTATTTTAAGAAGTTTTTCTATCCCACGTAAGTGGACGGAGATGTTGTTCCCTGCATTATACACGCGATGCGAATAATCCAAACAATTCGTTCGCACGACCTCCTTCATCAATCTCCACCGAGAGCCGTGTAAACCAATTGCTGACAGATCGTTGCCCCGAACAAAGCCTAATCGGCTAAAAGAAAAAAATCCCCTGCGCCGACGCCGCTGTCCCCGAAAGGGCAACCACCAAATATTTACATAATTAAGCCGTAACGCCGATATAGGCCAGTATACTCCACCCTTAGAGTTTCATCCCCTGCGCACGCGACCAACTCCACCTCCAATAAAAACGGCTTCAGCGCCGTGGAATTGTAATCGTCGCCGGGATAAATGAAGACGCATCTCCCGACCCCCTCAGTCACGACACGCGTTTCCTTCATCGAGAAGGCATCCCCTCGCCCGAACATATAGCCGAGAGTTCCGCCGCTCATCCCCTTCGGAGACGAGAAGGAAAAGAAAGTGCGGAGGCGACTCGAGGGGCGCGAGGAGTCAGCTTACGTAAGCTGGATTGGGGAAGGTGGGCCGCGACACTCGAGAGAGATTCTCCCCCTTCCCCCACGGTAAACGGCCTCGGCAGTATGCAGCTGCGAAATTCCCCCCACGGCTATATCTGCTCCTATCTCGGCCTCTCGGTCGTTTTCTTCATCTCAGAGGCGCGCGCTCGTGCAGCTCGCCTTATTGCCGGATTCTAAGGGGCTCGCTCGCACCACGGATTCCGCGGGCTGATCCGACCAAGCGACTCTTTTTCAGGATCGCCGCCGATGTTTGGCTTCTCGAGGCGACATTGCTGCTCTCGCGTTTCAATTCGGTTCGATGTGTTCGTCTGACCGGTAGTCTCCTTTCGATTTTGTTCTCCTAGAAACTGACGTTTCTTTTTTTTTTACTTGAATTATTATTTCGACAGATAAAAATACATCAAATACATTATGAGCATTGCCTTGCGAATAAAGTAAAGTATAAGAATTGATTGTCATTACTCCATAAAATAACGTTCTATTATCGTCATAACAAAATTAATTATGAATAAATCTACTACAAATATAAATCATTTATAATTCGTGTACTGAAATCGTGTATAGAATCATAAAAAATGTATATCTATTAATCAATAAGCTTTTTAATCGTTTGATAAGAATATAAACATTTTCTCCTCGTAAACCAATCGAGCTATCCCAACAGCATTAAAAAAACCCATCCATTACCAACTCCTCAGTGTTATTCACTAAAGCGCGGCCTCTTGAATAATCCGCCCTCGGCTTTTTCCTCGCCTTCGAGCCCCTCCCCCCCCCCCCCACAAAAGGCCCTCTTCTGGAGCGCTTAATCTCTCCTCGCGTGCTCGCGCTTTTCTCCGCCGCGGCCCGCACGTCGCTGCCCCGTCAATAGCGCAGGCCGCGGGGCACTCGCGGCTATCTGCCTGCACTTCTGGCACTCGCGCGGCTCTGCCCCCGGATATATTTACCGCGCGGCTCGTTAAAGTGCCTCTTTTCTCCCTTCTTTTGTGCGTGCAGCGCGCCGCCAGTCTGCACCCGCAGATGCTTCCATTACCCGAGGCTTTTTATCATCTCCTCGGATGCCGTGTTGGCTTTTAAGAAAAAAAAAAAAAAAAGAAAGAGGAGAGAGATGCGTTGTGCACGTGGCCTCTCATTCGGGAATTTTTTTTCTGAGAGAATGGGCACGGGTCCCGCGAGTAAGCGATTAGATCTCAACGCTCGTAGAAAGGGTTTCCTGTCCTGGAGATAGAGACTGCACAGCGAGGAAGTTGTTGTAGTTTGATAGCGAAGCGGCTTCGGCTCTTTGAAGTTCGGTGAATGTTACGATTGTTTGCGAGGAGAGCCGAGAGAACCGGAAGAAATAAAGGCATCATATTCTATGTTTTTCTTATTTTTTTTTATTTCTTTTTTTTATTTTAACGATGTCCTTACCACGATTTAAGTTTGTCACGATGCAATTATATTAAAATCATAGCGTGAATATTAAAAAAAAAATTTTTTTAACGTAATTAAAAAAATATTTTATTTTTATAATATAATTTTAAATTTTATTTATTTTTTTAATTGTGTGCATAACGTAATTAGCATCGGCGACGTAATGTCTTTTGAAATTTGCAGGCTATTAACCACATGAGTCATGCGTAAAAGGTGATTCATAATTTTCGCAAGAATCTATACTTTGTACCCAACTATTCCGCGATGAAATAAACGTTTGAATTAAAATTACATAATATTTAAACGAAGTATCACATAACAGCTCGTTACACATTCTTAATAAATATTGAACAAATTGACGGCTCGTCGAAATAAAATACACGCACGTACAGTCGCACAGTTTTTCCGCTTAGTATGAAAATCTAATCTCTTCAATGAAAAATACCACTACGTAAGTGTCTCCTGCAAATTTCGCAATGTACTCGGCAAAACGCGAAGGACCCCTTAATTATCTGGCGGAATCCGAGGCACGAGCGGCTGGGCACATTCCGAGAAATCCCAGAAAAGCTTAGCCTCAAGCTCGACACCGAGAGGAGGCCCGTACTGCACCGAGGCATTCGCGACGTGCGGTTGACCCGTTGCGGCCCTCGATGCATCCGCCTCATCTTTTTTCGCAGGAAGATCTTGCCCGCGGGGGGTCCGTCTCTCTCGAGATTTTTCTCCTCGGCGTGCTCGGTCGAGTGTATTTTTGGTGCGACACCACGACGACGGAGGCCGCGCGCTCGATTAGATTATCGAAATTTCAGCAGCGGGCTATTCTTAGGAGCTCTTTTTCATACTCTCCGCGTCTCTCTTTTTTTTTCGTCGAGGGCAATCGCGGTTCTCTCGGTGACGTACTACTGGGACTCGGCGTACAAGTTGCGTGGGACTGTTTTTATCTACTTGGGGCTTTTTCTCCCCTCTCAGTTTCTTTGATATGGGTAGGATGATAGATAGGAAGATGTTGGTTGGAGGGGCTATTTTTTCCATTTTATCGCAAGCGATTCTTTTAAATAAGAGACTTTTTACTACGATATCATTTTTTAACATCACTTTGTAATTTCTTAGTAATATTGGCAAATATTCAATTTAAAATTATATAGTTACTGCACTTATTAAAACTATTCTATTTATCGTTTGTCGTCAAAATCAAGAACGTAACTCTACATGAAACTCTAAATATTTTTTTTTAAATCTCTGCCGCGTTAATAATTTTTTTATGAAGAAAGCGTATTCCTGATTCACGTGTGCAATAATGGCAAAAATCCATTAACTTTCTAAAAGTGAAATTATTTTATTCACTCCCCATAAACGTTAACGAAGCGAGCATGTACAATTTAATGCACCCCGTTAAATCATAAACATCTATATTAAGACTTTGATCGCGAAAATTTTGTTTAAACGGCCAAAGCTACTCCCCCGCATATATCCAATAATTCCTTCAACGAATCCATACGCGCCGCCGGCTAAAAGAAGGGATATCAACGCGAACTTTAATAACGATTTCCCTTGCAGCAGCCGAGAGCGCAGCGCGAAACAATAAACATCGCCGGAACAAACACAAGCGTCACGCTCTCCGTGCTCTGGGAAACTTTCCGCAAACTGCGCCATATGCAGCCACCGGCATCCCGCATCGTATCCTCCAAATAAACCCGAATCAATTCGGAGCCGCGCGCCGACCCCCGCGCACAAAGGCCGGCTGCACTTTTTGTCGCCGTTGGCCGAGCCACTCGCAGATGCGCGTAAACGCGCGCCCGGCGATTTCGCTGGAAGCCCGACATCTGCACGGGCGCAAGAGCACGGCATGCATGTATGCATGACATGTGTTTGTCGGGTTGAGACTGAAAGGGGGGAGGACGGGAGGAGGCAAAAACGGCCGAAGGGAGAGAAGGAGAGTCGGGAGAGCGGACGGTGGACGAAAATTATTATACGAGACGACGACGACGACGACGACGACGACGACGGACGCGACGTCGAATGCGGAATTGCCTTCTCTCTCTCTCTCTCTTAGTCTCGCTTTGGGGGAAGCGGGACCCGGGCGTGTTTACGCGGCCGAGCGTTGGCTTTTTCATCTTTGCGCTGGTCGTCTGCGCCGGCTATACGCCGGCCGGCGTCTTTAGTCATTCCGGGAGCGAGTTTCTTCCGCCGAGTGATATTCGGGAATTAGCTCTGGCTGTATTCCGCTGGCGTAGAGCCCTCCGGGTCTCTCCGTTTTATTTATTTTCTTTCGTTACTTTTGATTCAGATTTTTTGCTTGAGGGTTGCATTCAATTTTTATTTATTTATTTATTTATTTATTTATTTTTTTAAACGATTATTTTTATGCGTCGAGAGGATTCGTGTTTGGAAATGAAGTCATTTCTTTTAATTTAATGGATCTTTTTGAGCTTAGCTTTAAAATTGCTTTTGACTGTCCACTTTTTTATTTAGTTTAATTTACTGAAAGGTTTGTTTATTGAGATAAATGTAACGAGTGTAAATAAGACTTAACTCGATGTTCATTAAATTGATACAAAATAATTGGGGTATTATTGAAGTAAACGACTTAATTGACTGCAGTAATTACATCTCTCAGGGCAGCTATACTTCTTTTAACGTTACAGCCAGCTTGCCAACTCGCACACCAGACAATGGATCGTGTATCTCATTTTCGGCTAAATTAGTTTTTATTATTTCAAATTAAAAGTTCTATTAATTCAACAAAAATCTAACTCTTTTTTTTTTATCTTTCTCAAAATATATTTTAAAATGCAGACTTTTTTTAATAAATTCACCTTTTTCTTTTTAAATCAATAAATTTACATTTTAGTCACATTTATGACAAGTTTTTTTTTTCTCTTCGACCTTTGCACAACGTAAGCTTAACATTAAACCGCAGCACCTCAAAGCCATCGCTATAAATTTCAAGTACGCGTACTCGAAAAATAAAGGAGAAAAAAAATTAAAGTCCTCCAATCGCTTAATTTTTCTAAAAATTTCTCGAAGCGCTCCTTCAATCTCATTTCGTACATAATGTCAAGCAGCGAGATTTGCCTTACGGCGGTGTACAACACACACCTCAAATTATAATTAGTCTCGTTGACGTGGTCGGAGAAAAAAGCTTGCGCCTGAAGTTTGTATGCGGGTCGTCGTTAATATAGTGTCGAGCTCGGCGGATCCCGCAGAGGTGGCCGCGGGGCGACCTTGACCCAGAACGAGACGTGCGATATCGCGAAGTGCCGCTGGAAGTCTCGAAATCCGGCGCAGGTACATCAATCACGTACATGAGACTCTAAAATTACGTAACCGATTTGAATTTTAACACCCCGGGGACGAGTCGGACCGCTGGATTTTAATTTTCCGCATCGGTTGTGTTTGGTAAACTGATTTGGGAATGCGGCATATACGTATACCTTGCCGTTTAGATATTTTGTATATAGTGTTTAACTTTCTTGTCATTAAATAAGTAGGGGAAAGGCGGGCAAGACGGACACCTTAAGGAAAAGCAGATAAAAAAATTAATTAAATAATAACAAATAAATAAATTTTTTGT